>SKCR01030771.1:0-150284 GCA_019454045.1 Zanthoxylum bungeanum
TTAATCCATAAAGGTTTAATCATTAAATATCCCTAGTCGTAGTATTATCGAGACTGGACATCGATATGCAGAATAGGCTAGTATTACACTTGTGCGTGTTATGGAAGCGTAACGACATAGTTCTCATTATTTGGGTATTGGATACTCAAGCAAGTGTAATAGGAGGTTATGTTTACCGATGGTATGGAAACAACTTCGCTCTGGATAGACCCCTCAGAATCTCATTAGTAGTATGACTATGTGTCTATGGAAGTCCGAATCAGGGTAGGTGTATTTGGTCTAACTTGAGACTTGCATCGCTAATACTTGCGAAATCAATATACTTTTGTTTTGGTCGTTTGGGGCTTTAACAGGTTCTGTGTACGCCTCTTAGAGGTATATTGAGAATCGTAGTGTATTGGGTGTGATGTCAAGACGGAAGTATCACTTCAGTCATATGGAGATGATGATCACGCAGGGATACAAAAATGATACTCTAAGTGCTATAGCCATCGGGGAAGTATGACTAGGTCATGACTTTCCGATCATAAAGAAACTAGTTGCTTGTATCCGATATATGCTTCGTACGGGGAAGACACAAATCCAGCCCCAGGCTTTGCATGTGACATCCGATACTGGATCGTAAAACGCAATACTATGTATACTACGCCTGAAAAAGATCATATATTCCGTAGCAGAATATTTCTGGAGAATTGGGTGGGCACGGTGCTTTGCTAGAAGCCAACCATGTCTTGTAAATCGGTAAGTACGTGGTACCAGGTATGCACGTGTTCGGATAGTCCGATGATCGTATTTACTGCCAATATATCCAGGGATCTCTTGGGTTGCATCCGAAAGATTCACCGATGATGTTTGACTCAAACAATATTAATCTGGGGATTAATTATGATAGAATATTAATCTGGGATTAATTATGAGAGAGAATATTAATCTGGGATTAATTAAGAGAGAGAATATTAATATGTGATTAATTACTGCAAGAATTAATCTAGGATTAATTATCAGAGAAAGAATAAATCTGGGATTAATTGCGTCGAGAATTTATCTGGGATTAAATTCGTCGAGAGGAGTGAACGCGATTAATTTGGAATTAATTGGTAAAATAATTTTAATAGTTAAATTAGATTTTGCTATTTAATTTATTTAATTGGGCTAAATAATATATTAGATATATTAATTGAAATTGGATTTCATTAGGAAATTAAATTGGATTTTAATTTTAGCGAACGAATTAATTTGGAATTAATTCGTGAGCGATTTTCGTAATAATTTTACTGGGTATTATTATTTAATTAAATCGGATTTAATTAAGCGGCGACGGAAAATTCGTTTAATCGGATTAAATGAATCCGAGCTCGCAGTGTGTTGAGCAAGCCCACTTGAATTTTGAATTTAAAGTGGGGCCCACTTCACTTACATCATTAGTCATTTTGTTGATAGATATTGGTGATGGGTTTTGATGGAATCTTGTGGAACACTCAACACATTTAATTTTGGAAATTAATCTATCTCCCTCCAAGCATTTGGCTGATCGGCCTTTAGTGCATTTTGGCCGAATGGTGATTAAATGCATTTGGCCGAATGGCCTTTTAAAAGTTCTATTGGCCGATTGTAAAAGTAAAAAAAATAAATGGCATTATGACATTTTTAAAAAAAAAAGGCTAATAAAACAAATGCATTGAATGCTCTCTCTCTCTTAAAAAAGGAATGGCTCCTCTGGATTAAAAAGGTTGGCAAATTTGCTTTTCTTTTGAAGAGTCCAAAATAGCCTCTGAAACCTTCTTTTTCTATTTTGCCGAATCAAAGGCATTTTGGCCTTTTTCATTTTCTTTTGGCCGAATGGCCTTTGGGTATCAAACTTGGCCGAATGGCCATTCATTTGAAGAAGGCCGAATGGCCATGATTTCAAATGGGCGGTCACTCCTCTCTCTCGGACAAATTTATTTCTCCTTGGGAGATCAAATTTGTTCCATTTGTTCAAGCTAGCACTTATGGGAGCCAAATGAAGGTGATAGGGATACTCACCCATGAGCTTGGAAGCTTCAACATCCATGAAAAGTTTTGAACTCAACCGATCAATGTAAGTCCTCCACAACTTATTTTTTATTATTATTCACATACGAATCACGCTTAGAGATCCCGTGGCATGTCTAGGACACTAACACCTAGGCCCTAGATTCAGGGACAAGATGGTGGCATGTATTGGGGGACGACGATACGTAATGCCTCTAATGGCATGGATTTGCACACATGGCTCTACTTCAGTTGCTTGGGGGACGGCGAGACATAACTTCACAATACTATTAGTTAAACGTATGAGGGGACGGCGATACGTAACGCCCCCATGCGTCAGGTTTTCTATAGATTTTCTAGGCGTGTGGGGGGGACAACGATACGTATTGCCCTCATACGTCAGGTTTTCAACAGATTATTAGAAAGATGGTTTTCATAATTGATGGTTTTAGAAAAGATTTTCAGAAAGAACAATTTTATAAATACTTTCAGTAGAACAATTTTATGAAATTTTTTTAGAAAGGATACAGTATTACAGAAGATCTCAGGGTTTTACAGACAAAAAGGATTTCCTGAAAAGTTTTGCACAAAGAGATGTGTTTTCAGATGAGAAAGAGCTTTCAGAAAAAGATCAGTTTTCCTTGAGAGGATTTTGATTTTAGAAAAGTGAATGTTTCATAAAAGCATTTCATTTTCTGTTTTTTAAATTGTCCTCTCACTGTGTCGTTTAGACGATCTAACCCCCCCACTCCCAGTGTTTTTGTTTTACAGGTATACCGGAGGAGAAGCTCGAAAGGATGATACTGATGGCAGTCAATAGGTGTGTTTGAGTCCACCGGTCAAGTAAGAGACCACATTCAGTCAGAGTCAGAGTAAAGTCATGTATCAGACAATTGTAGAGTAAAGATTGTGTGTAATGAGTTATAGTGTCCATGATAGAGTTATAAGTATATTGTTATTGAGTACATACTTTTGAGTATGAATTGAATTTCATGTTATTAAGTTGGGCAATGGTCCATATGCATGAGTTTGTGATGAAATGAGATTACTAGTGATTATCATAGTGAGAAACACAGAGGCTCAGAGGATAAGTCGGCCTATTCTCTACTGGTAGCATCTTCGGGAGATGGATGTTACAGAAGCTCATTAGTGGACATTGACAAGTATACACCTGGGACACGTCTTAATCCAATACCATCATTATTATTAGGATAAGAAACGGTTCAGGATCAAACTTAGGAGTCACATGAATGTGATTAACCTTGGAGGTCTACCTGAAGAGTTTATGAAGGCCAAGACTATCATTATTGTGAGGTGGGAGTAAATTTCATAGGATCTACTTCCAGCTATGAAATTTTGATTGTCAAACTTTTATTTTTCCTTTGAGGGAGATTACAGAATTACGTAAAGTAATGAGAGGGCACTAATAGATTTTAAATCCATAATCGTATTAGTGTTCTTATATTAAAATGATTGTGTCCTGCTTATGTTCAATTGTGTTTTTATATATGGTTGTCGCAGATCCATTAGGGTAATTTTTGGATTCTAATAAATTGAAAGGAGTCGAGAAACTATTTTTAATGGGAAATGAACATTCGCCTTGTCTTGGAATCAGAAAATTGAACTATTGACGATCAATCTATTGCATGTTGATATCGATCCTAATTCCACTCCCGAAGAGCGAAATACTTTGAAAAATTGAAGGAGATGATAACCTAAGGGTGAAATCCTATATTTTAAGATTGATAGTTCCAGATTTTCTAAGATAGTACATAGAGGTACTTGATGTTTGGAGCATTATGAGAACACTCAATGAGTTGTTCAAGGTAAATCAAGAAATTGCAATATATCAAAGGTCTAAGGAATTGTTTCGTTCCTACGCTTAAAGATAGAGGAGCGGTCATCATTTTTATTTTTAATATGATAGACTAGATTCGATATTTGAAATAACATGGCATTATGATCGATGAACAACTAGGCCGAAATTTGATTTTATCTTCCTTGGCAAGTACTTACGCTGGCTTTGTGTTAAACTTTCATATGCATTCGATGCAAGCCAGTTATGAAGAAGTTCATAACATCTTACTCACCGCAAAACAAGATTTGAAGAAATGCAATCCCACTTTGTACCTCCATGGTGGAGCAAGCTCTTAAAAGACTTCTAGAAAGTCGAAGAAAATCAAATGGGAAAGAAGAAGATATCATAGAGAAACTTCAAGATCACAAAGCTAAAAGACCGTATGTAGCTCATGATGCATGTCTACACTGTAAAAATTATGGAAACTGGAAGAAGAAAGATTGTCCAAAGTTGAAAGGAAAGGCAAGACCCCCAGCTACGTTTTATATTTTTCATATTAGTGACATCTCATTAGCCTTAGATGCAAATAGTGTTGGGTGTTAGACACCGGCAGTCCCACTCATATTTGTAACTCCATGCAGGTCATAAGGGTTAAAAGAAGACTGAACAAAAGAGAGATCCAACTTAGAGTTGGGAATTGTGAGACATTGGATGTCAAAGCCATAGAAATAGTTGTTCTAGATCTCCATAATGGATGTAAATTTATTTTACATAATAGTTATTATATACCCTCTCTTATCAGATAAATAATATCGTTGTCAAAATTGGGTAAAAAGGATATACAATAAATATTAATGATAATACAATAAATATTAATGATAAAGATAACTATTTGATATTTTTCTTTATCTAACGATCATTTTATTTTGGAAACATATAAAGATGTCTTTAATAGAGGGGAAAATACAAGTAAGTAAAGATCTGAATTAAAAATAATGAATTATGGCATATGAGATTGGGCCAAATAGGTGTTAGACGTCTATCAAAATTGGTTAAAAATGGTTTGATTGAAGATCTTCCTTAGATCCTTATCAGTTTGTGAGTCATGTATCTAAGGGAAAATGACAAATGTCTAATTTCCTGGTGTTGGACCACTACGCTGAATATTTATTGGAACTAGTACACAGTGATGTGTGTGGTCCAATAAATCATACCGCTAATGATAGTTCAACATACTTCATGACTTCACGGATGATAAACATTTGAAAAGTTACAAATATTTGGAAACGAAGTAGAAAAACAAACCGGGAAATTCATCAAGTACCTTCTATCAGATCGAGGCGATGAATTCATGGGCGATGAATTCGAAAGTTATATAAGGGAGAATGAGATTCTCGCTTAATATAGCCTACCAGAAACTCCTCAACACAATGGTATGTCTAAGTGGAGAAATTATACTTTGTTGGATACGGTTCGATCTATGATGAGCTATATAGATCTTCCATATTACCTTTGGGGTTATGCTTTACTTACTACTACCCACATACTTAATAGAGTTCCATCTGTTGGGGCAGATGTGGAACCCCTAGGGTCGGGTCGGTGCCTCATGTAGTGGAAATGGGTCTAACCTATGGATAGCTAGTATGGGTGTATTTTAAAATATTTTATGTAAAACTACATTCTGTTTCGAGTCTGTAGGAAAAATCGGGGACCAAAACAGAGTCTGGAAACTCTGAAACGGAGAAAATGAAGTTTCAGTATGTATAAGCTCTACTCCACATGAAGCGGAAGCTTGGGTGTCGAGACGCTCCAAAGTACAAGAGCAACTACGAGTGCTGAGTGTCTCAGCGCCACGACGTGGAAGGGTTTGCATTGCGAAGCTCCTAGGTTTGATGCTCAGTGTCGAGACGCTGATGAGAGGACAAAGTCGCGACGCTGCGTAGATAGTGAGCATTTTCTACTTCAAACCAATACTAACACTTCCAATTTTCTCCTAATACTTCAAATACACCTAAAATCTAATTTTAGCATCATAGCCTGTTGGACAAAATGACCCATAGCGTCACTATTTGCACAGATCATTGTGTTGTTGTAGCAAATTGACTATGTGACAAGGAAATTGCACTCTCATCATTTGTGATTAGATCACCATAAATATATAAATGAAGAGAGGTCCCTATGATTAGTTCCTGGACTGAGATGATATGAGACAGTATCAGTCCCCGAATGATTAATCATTAAATATCCCTAGCCGTAGTATTATCGAGACTGGACATCGATAATGCGAAATAGGCTAGTATTGCACTTGTGTGCGTTGTGAGGGCACAACGACATAGTTCTCATATATATAAGTATTGGATACTTATGCAAGTGCGATAGGAGGTCGTGTTTCACCGATGGTACGGGAAACAGCTTCGCTCTGGATAGACCCCTCGGAATCCCATTGGTATTATGACTATGTGTCTATGGGAGGCCGAAATCAAGGTAGTTGTGTATAGTCTTAACCTGAGACTTACATCGCTAATACTTACGATAATCGATAAACTTTAGTTTTGGTGGTACAGGCTTTAACCGGTTCTGCGTACACCACTTCTGGGTTTATCAGAAAGTCGTAGTGTATTGGGTGTGATGTCGAGACAGAAGTGTCACTTCAGTCATTATGGAGATGATGTCACGCAGGATACGGTACTAGTGCTCTTGAGTGTTGCGCAACCAATCGGGATATTGTGACCAGGTCATAACTATCCGATTATAGAGACTATGTTACCAGACATCCGATATGTGCTTCGGACGGGGCAGACACTTATCCAGCCCCAGCCCTAGCACGTGACTATCCGATACTAGGCCGATGCACACAATACATTAGTATACTACGCTTGATACAGATCTTTGATATTCTTAAATGGATATGTCCGGAGAATTGGGAAGACTTGGTGCTTTGCTAGGAGTCGACCTTGTCTCGTAAATCGGTAGAACGTAGTACTTGGTACGTACGTGATTCGGATACTCCGACGACCGTATTTACTGCCAACGTATCCGGAGATCTCATGGGTCGCTTCCCGATAATCCACCGATGACGCACAACTCGCACTCTTGAATAATCTGGGATTATATAGAAGAGAGAGAAAATTAATCTAGGATTAATTACGGAGATATTTTATCTAGGATAAAATATCGTCAAAAGAGAGATAACGATTAATTTGAAATTAATCGATTAAATTAATATATTCGATATATTAAATGAAATTAGATTTCGACGCAGAATTAAAATTAGATTTTAATTCGGGCGAACGAATTAATTTAGAATTAATTCGTTAGCGACGTGAATAGTGAATTCGCTAGGCGTAATCATTTAACTACGACGCGACGGAAAACTCACTAATTGGGAATTAACGAACCCGAGCCCGAGTGTGATTGCGAGCGCATTCGTATTTCGAATTTGAGTGCGCGGCGACGCAAGTCACATCTAGCGTCAAATCAATCGTCACATCAAGCGTCAAATCAAAAGTCACTTTGAGTGATTGATTGATTTAATTGATGGGTTGAGTGAAAGACACACAACATGTCACTTTATTAAAGTAGATGTGACTTGATGGACTTTTGACTTTGGAGTGTGGAACACTCAAGGATATTACAATAGATTTAATTTGTTTTTTGAAAGCAAATTAAATGGTAAAACATTATTATTTTTTTGGAAAATATATAAACAAATGTTATACCACTTTTGTAATAATCAATACACAATTCTTTCTCTCTTATTTTTCTCCTCTTCTCCTCACGCCAAAGCATGAAATGCTCACTGTTTTTGAAACCAAAATGGCGTGAACAAGGGAAGCCAAGAGTGGGTTTTCATGGTGAAAATTCAAGTGCTAGCACACTTACAAGTCTTGCGAAGGTGGTAGGGAGTTTCGACCATGAGCCGGGATCCATCCAACGAACTAGGAGCTGCGTTTCTCATCTCAAAATTCTGTTTTGGAGGCAGTGGACTGCATGCAGTGGGCTTCCATGGCAGTGCGTTTTTTGGGTTCATTCGTCTTCAAATCGACTCAACCAACCAATGTAAGTATTCCGCTATCTTCGTTGGTGTATTCACGCATGTTTTTCATGTCTTGTTTGATCTTGGGACCTAGATTTTTACCTACATAGCCACCATCAACACATATTATACAACTAGCATACATGTATTATATATACTTATTTGTATTTGTTTGAATCAAAACACAAACTAATTTAGAATCCCACTATAAATTGTCTCATAAACAATTATAGTTCACCCAAATGTCGTCAAGCGATCTAAAATGGTAGCCATAACTCTAATCTTTAATCTAGAGTTCCAAACTCTTATTAATTATTCAATGTCCAATATGAACATCGTTGACCTAATTAACAAGCATATTGTGTTTATACTTCCAAAGCATCCTAACACAATTTATTAGCCTCACTTCAACTGTAAGCTATGTAATCATGTTTCCAATACATAATTCATCATTATATGTCTCACTAATGAAAACTAACTAATGAAGAACATAGCTTAGGAGAAGATCAAACACTACCTAGTAAGCTTGATACAAAGATCCAATCTCTTTCTCCTCATTGAAATGGTTGGAGAAATTCTAAAGTATGCAAGCTTGACTCCAAGATCCCATCTTGATTCCGATGCTAGCAAACTTTACTCCAAGATCCAATCTTGATTTCTCCTAGATGAAATGATTTAATGGTAACAAAAATCAGAAACATTGAGAACTCTCTAGATTAGTCCTCAGGTATTATTCATCCGAATGTTTGAGCTGCATTTTTGATTAATTGCTATTTCGAATTTGGAAAATTGTCCAACATAGAAGTTGTAGGTCTCGGACTTAGCTTTCCGATGATATAGAATTCATAAAACTTGAAGATTGTATGAGGAAGTTAGGGCCCAAATACTAAGGGATGTCCGAATTAAATCTTAGACTGAATTCCGTATCGGAACTACGAGGAATTTATCGAAAGTCCAAAAAGTATTTTCATGCTTGAACATGATTTTTATCATGTATTTTGCCTCCAATAATGTAATAATCATCAGAATTATCGGGGTGTTACAATTTCTCCCTTCTTAAATAGGATTCATTCTCGAATCCCTTCTCAGCTCTAACTTACATGTACATCTTAATTTGAGGACGTCTGTCTGTGTCTCTGCTACTGTTATCCTCCTTAAATTCCTTTATACTCTTATGCTCAAGAACTCAATTATGACTTCTGGGAACCTCTTATTCTGGTACTCTTCATTCGATTCTTATTGCTGAAAGTTTAATCTTTGGGAGTCCCTTTTTCTCGTGTGGGAACGAGGTACGTATACTATATCTTGTCTACATGGAGTTTTAGATCCTTCATGAAACTTATCATTCATGGAATTTATCTATCTTTTATTCTACACTTCAAGATATACTGAAAGATGTACTAGAAGTACTCAATCTCTAAAATCTGAACTTGGTTTTTCCTCGAACTGGTGCCTTAAGTGACTTATGTTCCTGTCTGATACCCTGTGACTGTATTTCACATCATTTTGTTCTTTTCTTTAAGGATTTAATGCTTCTTAAGATTTTCGAAATGGTCACTCCTTATTATTATTTCCACATAAGCATACTTAACTTGTAAGGTCTTAACTAAATATGATGCACACGTGTTAATTTGGTCGTACCCACAGCTACACCAGTTGAATCATTAATCTCCAATAATTGCACTTGGTCTATATGTGGAATTTATACCAATCTGGTCACTAAGAGATATATCTGTGCCTAAGTCATACTGGTGTCATGAGACTTCAATGAATATCTATTTGAAATTTTCTCAACTAGTGCTCTCACATCTCTAAAGATACTATGTCTCCCATTGTTAGGTTTCTTCTCATTCTGCCTTAACTCTGGGATAAATATATAGAAGAACAATCTTTGTCGCTATTAAAAATGATCGTACTTATACCTTTTAGCTCCATATGCTCGATCTGATCTTAGCATCCTTTCTCATAACTTAACTATTCAACTCTCTATTTTCTCCTAGCTAAGCTCCAACCATTTATCGGTTCCATCATTTAAGTTTTCTTATCTCTGCCTATATGTGGGACTTAGGACCTCACGGTTCATGGTAAATTTCTTCATGTGCTTTTAGCTTACTACCTTTGTTTACTGATGCCTCTTATATACAGCGACGCTGGTGATTCGATTCTGGTTAGTGTTCGTATTTTTTTTCGTACCTTAGATTCGTTGTTATCACAAATCTGGTTAATTGTCTTCCATACTTACTTGTTTTTCTTACTTAGCTACACTTTAAGATATCCTACTTTTCATTATTCTCATTGTCTAATTCGGTTAGGTGTTGTCCTGGTCTCTACAATATCAGTGTACTTAGTTTCCTTGACACTATTTACATTATACCTGTTGGATAATATGACCCATAGCGTCACTATTTGCACAGATCATTGTGTTGTTGTAGCAAATTAACTATGTGACAAGGAAATTGCACTCTCATCATTTGTGATTAGATCACCATAGATATATAAATGAAGAGAGGTCCCTATGATTAGTACCTGGACTGAGAATGATATGAGACAGTATCAGTCCCCGAAGGTTTAATCATTAAATATCCCTAGCCGTAGTATTATCGAGACTGGACATCGATAATGCGGAATAGGCTAGTATTGCACTTGTGCGCGTTTGTGAGGGCACAGCGGCATAGTTCTCATATATATAAGTATTGGATACTTATGCAAGTGCGATAGGAGGTCGTGTTTCACCGATGGTACGGGAAACAGCTTCGCTCTGGATAGACCCCTCGGAATCCCATTGGTATTATGACTATGTGTCTATGGGAGGCCGAAATCAAGGTAGGTGTGTATGGTCTTAACCTGAGACTTACAACGCTAATACTTACGATAATCGATAGACTTTGGTCTTGGTGGTAGGGGACTTTAAACGGGTTCTGTGTACACCATTTCTGGGTTTATCAGAGAGTCGTAGTGTATTGGGTGTGATGTCAAGACGGAAGTATCACTTCAGTCATATTGGAGTTGATGTCACGCAGGATACGGTACTAGTGCTCTTGAGTGTTGCGCAACCAATCGGGATATTGTGACCAGGTCATGTATATCCGATTATAGAGACTATGTTACCAGACATCCGATATGTGTTTCGGACGGGGCAGACACTTATCCAGCCCCAGCCCTAGCACGTGATTATCCGATACTGGGCCGATATACACAATACTACGGTATACTATGCTTGATACAGATCTATATATTCCTGTAAGAATATTTCTGGAGAATTGGGTAGGCATGGCGCTTTGCTAGAAGCCAACCTTGTCTTGTAAATCGATATAAACGTAGTACGAGGTACTTACGTGTTCGGACAGTCCGACGATCGTATTTACTGCCAACATATCCGGAGATCTCATGGGTCGCTTCCTGAAGATTCACCGATGACGTATGACTCGCACTTTGATTAATCTGGGATTAATTAGAAGAGAGAGATAGAATTAATCTGGGATTAATTCGATGAGAGAGAAAATTAATCTGGGATTAATTACGAAGATATTTTATCTCGGATAAAATATCGTTAAAGAGAGAGAACGATTAATTTGGAATTAATCGATAAAATAATATATTCGATATATTATTAGAAATTGGATTTCGACGCGGAATTAAAATTAGATTTTAATTCGGGCGAACGAATTAATTTAGAATTAATTCGTTAGCGACGTGAATAGTGAATTCGCTAGGCGTAATCATTTAATTACGACGCGACGGAAAATTCGTTAATTTGGAATTAGCGAACCCGAGCCCGAGAGTGATTGCGAGCGCATTCGTATTTCGAATTCGAGCGCGGCACGCAAGTCGCATCAAGCGTCAAATCACTAGTCGCGTCAATTGTCAAATCACTTGTCACTTTGAGTGATGTGATATGACATGTTGTCACTTTATTAAAGTGACTTGATGTGAATAGTGAAAGGTGATTGTTTGAAAGTTGATAGGACTTGTACTTTTTTTGACTTTTGAATTAATTGTTGTGTATATATATATTTTATTCATTTACTTGGTAAATGGAATAAAGATATATGTATATAAAAATCATTCTCTCTCTCTTGGACCAATTTTTTGTTCACGTTTTTGGCAAATTTTGTACCATTCACGTGACTCTCATTGGTCTTTGTTGTTTATGTATTTGGCCTAATTTTGAGACCACATTCACGTGACTCTCTCATTTTGTTTTGGTATTCACGGTTTTAGGCAAAATGGAGCCAAAAACCTTCTCTCTTCTCACGGTCATGGTGACCGATTTTCATCTCCATTTTTTCTGGTTTTCACACACTAAATGGAGAAGCTTTTGATCTTGTAACAAGATCTAAGTGCTAGCACACTCATGGAGGAATACAAGGTGATAGGGAAGTGAATTTGTGAGCTTGGAATTCCTTTGGAAGCTTGAAGCTTGGAGCTTCAATGGAGTCTTGCATGGGCGATTTTGGAGCATCAAAACAGCCCCCAAACCGAACATGATAGCAGTCCAAGGAGGCCAAAACCGAGCTTGAACATGAAGTGCGAATTTGGTCCATCTTGGTAACATCCAAACCAATCAATGTGAGTTATTCCGCACCTCCTTTGACATGTATTCATTCGTTTTTTATGCATGTTTGTGATCCTTGGGACTTGATTGAACTCCAACAATGGTATCTAGAGCTTTGATTGCATGAAAACCGAATTAGGGTTCTTGAACAAATTTGGGGCTTTTTGATTTTAGCTTGATTCTGACAAATTGATTGTTTAAGAATGCTTATATATGATTGAATTTGAGTTGTATGTAATCAATTTGATAAAAAATTGATTGGATTGATTTTCCCCAATTTGCTTATTTTTGTCAAAACTTTAATTTGGGTAAACTCGATTTAGGCATGATTTGGTTGAATTGTTTGATGCATTATGCTTGAATGAGGTTGAATTGAAGTTGTGCATGATCAATTTCAAGAAAATTGGATTAGATCAATTTTCCCCAATTCTTAAGGTTTGAACAAATGAAACTTGAAATTGGGTAAAATGTGTTTGAGCATGTTTTAATTGAATTGGATGTTTAAGTATGCTTAGAACATGTTTAATTGAGATTGTGTGTGATCAATTTCATGAAATTGGATTGGATTCAATTTTCCCCAAATTGGAGGCTTGGCCGAAAATTGGAAGAACCCTAATGTCTTGGTAATTTTGTTTTGTTTGATCATTGGATGACTTAAAACAATTGGTTAATGTTGTTTTGAAGTTCAATTGGATTGAATTTTGATTTAGAACATTTTTTCCCTTTTAAAGTGGCTTGGCCGAATCTTTATGGACATGAAATTCATTGTGATTTTGTTGTTTGATTCATTGGATGAATTGAATTGATTTGGGAAATTAAGATTGTGGACTCAATTGGATTGAAACCGAATCGAATTGAAAAACCCCTAATTGCCGAGACTTGAAAGCATGTTAATTGGGTTTGATTTTAATTGAATTGTGTTGGACACTATTTGGTTGTTAAAGTGCATGATTAATTAGGCTAATTGATATTTTAGAAATGTTAATTGGGTAATTGATTGTGTATTACACTTAGGTTAATTAATTGTGAAATTTGGAATTTTATAAGTTAATTAATTTGGGCTTGATTTTGGAAATTGGGCTTGTTGGGTTGTAATTGGGCTTTTGGGCTTTGTTGTAACAAAGTTGGGTTTAGGCAAAATTGGTTGGATCCAATTAGGCCCAAAACCGAATCCAAAAGGTCCAATTATGACTTAATGGACCTTAATTATTTAATTGGGCCTAATGGGCCAAAATTAATTTAAAGGCTTATGGGGTAACTCCCGGATTGGATTTTGGTTGTTCGGTTTGACCCGAGTTGACCAAAAGTCCACGCCTATAGAAATTAATTAAAAGCCCATTGGACTTTAATAAATAAAACATTAGATGTTAATCGGGCTTTGAGACCCGTTGCGATTAAATTTGGAATTTAAGTCGTAAAGGTTCGTTAATAAAAGTGTAATATTTAATTTGGAATTAAATAATGAATTAGAATTAAATACGTATTAAATTGGATTTAATTATGTAATTTAATTTAATTCGTAGAAATTGTACTTTGAGTACGTGTTTGCAATACGAGTTTGACTCGAACAAAATCAAATCTTTGTTTGAACATTGGATGATCACTAATAATCAAGATTAATTAATTGATTGATTGATGATAACATGCTTGTATGAATACATGGTTGTGATGTTTGAATAATGTATATCGGATGGATATTAGTCGGGTTGGGCGATTTTGGAAATTGTAATAAATTTGATTTATTAAATTGGACCTGCGTGTCCAGCCTTATCTCCTATTTCTTTGTATTCTCTTCTCACCTATTCCCCTCCATGTAAAAGAGGTTTCTTTAGAAGTGTAGTGTAACGGGTAGAAGAATAATAAAGTGCTAGCGGGAGAGAGAGAAAGTGAGAGATTTGATCTAGGATCAATGTAAAATATCCATCCGCATATCATTATTATTTTATTTCATACTCGCTTTATTATGTGTTTAGAATGCATGTTAAGGGTGTATGATGATGAGACCTTAACAAAGATAATTAAATTGGTAGCCAATTTGCACGCGAAAAACCCTCGTTTATATTAAGCAAATATCCTTCCATTGAATGATTCTTGTTCAAGATCCGAAGTTGGCATTGGTTTTTATTGACCAAAGTCAAGACCTTTGTCAATCAAGGATGTACTTGAATCATGAGAGTTTTGTTGCATATCGGTGTCTTGTCCAAATCGTGATTTTTATTGGCCAAAGTCAGATCACTTTTTGTCCAATGACATTGATTACGAAACTTTCCTCGTCAATGGGTCCTGCTTAACTGGAATCATTAGGTTTGTTTTTGGCCAAAGCCAAGGCCTAGATGATTCAGAGGATAGGGTTAGGAAAATGTAATGGATACATTGACATTATACATATGTTTCGGACTTGGATGTCCACCTAACCGGATCTAGGAATTGGATGAGATCCAATTGATCTGTGAGATCTACCTAGTTAAATAGCATACAGCTTTTTATTGGCCAAAGTCAGGGTTGTGTGTTATTTAATAGGATCCTAGCCCACTAGGAAACACGGTTTCCCGAGTACTCCACAGAGGGTTAGAGACTCGACGAAAAATAGTGGGAGGCAAGTATTGAATTTGCAACATTCGTTCGAATACTCGCTAAACACGCTCATTTTATTTTATTCGTCATATAATCAAAGTATTAGTTAGACTAATATTTAAATTGTTGTTTTAATAAACAGTTGGACTGTATTATATTTGATTATATATAATTGGATTATATTAATCAATATATTTGAATTAATTAATTTCAGTTTACAGTTGATTTTATAATTGGATTATAGTAATCAATGTAATTGAGGTTAATTAATTTGGATTATATTTGATTATATAGTTGGACTATTATAATCATTATAATATATATAGTACCACTAATCGTTGATTAAATAGTTGGACTATTGTAATCAAGATAAGAAATTGAAAAATTGGATATTTAAAATATAATCTGGGATTAAAAATATTTAAATGATTTAATTTTCAAATTGGGAATAAATAATAGGTTACTTTATTTGATAAAATAACTTATTATACGTTACGCCCAAAATTAAGCAATAAGTAGAGCATAAAATCTTTGGAAGATTTATGTGATGATGACTTTAATGCTTAATTAATATACTTATAATAAATCTATCTTTAGATTTAAAAGTATTAAAATTGCAATTAATAATTCTTGGAGAATTAATTGACTATTCTAGTGGAGAAAAGTCAAAGTTTGCAATTGGGCATGTAGCACAAGGTGCACATCGTTTCGATATTCCGAAACCCAAGGCTTGGCCAAAGGTTGTGAAATATTGAAAAAGGATAATTGACATATCCCAAAGTGACTACCATTTGGATATGGAAAAACACGAAGGAATTAAAGAAAGGGCGAGGCTCTAACTTTAAATATGTTTGTCTTAGTTATGTTCACAGCTAGTATTGAAATTAGATTTTAAATACTTAGTGTGGTACATAAAATATATGTATTGATATTCAGAATCTGCTTTGAGCAGGATACTGACTTCAAGCTGAGATTCCTCTGCGAATCGGAAACGGGACGAAAGTCGCTGTTTCGACCGTAGATACCTAAGTTTAGGAACTAACCTGGGGTGTGTACTTAAATTAGGAACTGTTATAATGTAACTAGTTTGACTAGAAACATTATCTCTTTATCAGTGTTTAACCCACTGCGGGTGAACCTTTATATTCCAAAACACTAAAGTGTTTTATTATATAAAGATGATACTGAGATAAATACATTAGATGTAAATAACAGAATTTATATTTTGAATATAAAAAATCTCAAACATATAAATGATAAATAAATAGCTCAAATTGATTTGATCAATAGAGACTTATTTATGGCATTGTTGTCTAGGACACAATTAAACGAGACACGTCAGTTAGACGGTGTGTCCGAACTAAAACCGAATTTTGTTGGACATGATAAGGTTATCACGAGTCGCTCTGAGCTATCATTTCCTTCAAACAGGATATGTATTAACAGTGCAAAACTTATTTAGAATAAGGTTCCATATTAATCTGTTTGACAGATATCATATAGGATATGAACAGGAAAGAAACGAGGTTTCTCATTCCTGATAATTTGGGTATGCCAGGCATAAAGTTTGGATGATACCAAACTAAGAACCCAAATTGGATTAGTGCCAATATAGGTTATCCTAAGGGAAACCATAAGTATAGTACTTATAAATCCCACATGAGAACAATGTGATTGTTGCTCACCATGCGGTTTTCCTGAGAGGAATACCGATATGCAGTGGTCAGTGGGAGGATAGTGATACTCGATGAAAATCATCGGAGTAATACTATTCAAAGCACGAAGTCCTTAATGGAACACAAACAATTCATCTATGATGAATCTGTACCATTAATCTTCAAATACACAAGAAACCGCGTAGATCAGAGAGAGTCAGAAAACAACCTGGGTATGGGTTTCTGATCTCACCTCATAAAGATTTTAATCTTTTAAGGTAGGTACACCAACTGATTACGTATGAGGAAGTGATACGAGGTATCGACTCCCTATTATGGCAAAGTGCCATGAGTCGAAATGGATTCCATGTTAACAACTATTTTGGATACTAGTTGTTGTACCACAAGGCATTGTGCCTATGGTACATTATTAAACGTCTTCAAGGAAGACATACATGGAAGGCAACATACCAACGTACAAAGCTAGGCTTTTGACGGAAAGGTATCGTTATCAACATTGTGTTAATAACGGTTCAACCTTTTACCTGTTGCCATGGTAAATCCATTTTGAAGATGCTTGTTGATAACTGTATATTTCATTTATGAAATGTGTCAGTTGCAGATCAAAATCGCTTTCCTGAAAAGGAAACCTTTTGGAGGATGCTTACACATTCCTGACGATTTTGTATAACCGACAAACAAGGTTTGCGGGTTATTCGATCCATGTTTGGATTGAAGCAAGCATAAGGTTCTTGGAACTGACGTTTTGAAATAATCATAATAGTTTATGATTTGACTCAAAACGAAATAATTCTTGTGTATATAAGGAGGTTAGTGGGAGAGGGCACTGACAATGAAATTCCCATAAAACAATCGGTGAAAGCTTGGCTTTCATAAGAAATTCTCCGTAGAATTCTGGGGAGTAACAACCTTTATTCAAGGAATAAAGATCTACTGGGCTAGATTTGGAGTTGGTAACACTCTCTGAGAAATGTAAATTGTAATTAAAATGTACTTGTATTGGTGTCTCATACGCTTTGAGCATATGGAGTCACAATCGGGTCAATCCAAGTGATAGTCACTGGATTGAAGATTAAGAACATCTGTTAGTATCTGAGAGAACTAAAGATGTTGTCTTAAACTATGGAGATGGAGAACTTGAAGTGACTGGGATCACTGCTGCAAGTTTCCAAACCGGTAAATACTGCGGTACTATAAAGTTTGAACACTGGGACAGTGAGCTGGAAATCTTCCGAGCAAGATAACTGTTGCCGAATTAACACAACAATGCGGATTATTGCTGCAGCTGAGGCAGCAATAGAAGCCATTTGGATCGATAATAAATCTAATTAGATTAGATATAGTTCTGTTAGCAGCTGAGCTAGGCGTCAGCACAGGCTAAGAATTAAAGGTCTCATCGACGATCCAGATATATACTTCTATATCATCTGATTCGTTCGGATCATACATCGTGGCGATGTGATGATCGTGTAAATCGCGTCAAACGATAAACAAACAAATCCGCTGACGAAAACCTTTCCTCAGCAATTTGAGCAACCGTACATAATTCAGGTGTGGGAACTTGAGTGACTGGCTATGTGCCAAGTGGGAGATTGTTGGACATATGACCCATAGCGTCACTATTTGCACAGATCATTGTGTTGTTGTAGCAAATTAACTATGTGACAAGGAAATGCACTCTCATCATTTGTGATTAGATCACCATAGATATATAAATGAAGAGAGGTCCCTATGATTAGTACCTGGACTGAGAATGATATGAGACAGTATCAGTCCCCGAAGGTTTAATCATTAAATATCCATAGCCGTAGTATTATCGAGACTGGACATCGATAATGCGGAATAGGCTAGTATTGCACTTGTGCGCGTTTGTGAGGGCACAACGGCATAGTTCTCATAATATAAGTATTGGATACTTATGCAAGTGCGATAGGAGGTCGTGTTTCACCGATGGTACGGGAAACAGCTTCGCTCTGGATAGACCCCTCGGAATCCCATTGGTATTATGACTATGTGTCTATGGGAGGCCGAAATCAAGGTAGGTGTGTATGGTCTTAACCTGAGACTTACATCGCTAATACTTACGATAATCGATAGACTTTGGTCTTGGTGGTAGGGGACTTTAAACGGGTTCTGTGTACACCATTTCTGGGTTTATCAGAGAGTCGTAGTGTATTGGGTGTGATGTCAAGACGGAAGTATCACTTCAGTCATATTGGAGTTGATGTCACGCAGGATACGGTACTAGTGCTCTTGAGTGTTGCGCAACCAATCGGGATATTGTGACCAGGTCATGTATATCCGATTATAGAGACTATGTTACCAGACATCCGATATGTGTTTCGGACGGGGCAGACACTTATCCAGCCCCAACCCTAGCACGTGATTATCCGATACTGGGCCGATATACACATACTACGGTATACTACGCTTGATACAGATCTATATATTCTGTAAGAATATTTCTGGAGAATTGGGTAGGCATGGCGCTTTGCTAGAAGCCAACCTTGTCTTGTAAATCGATATAAACGTAGTACGAGGTACTTACGTGTTCGGACAGTCCGACGATCGTATTTACTGCCAACATATCCGGAGATCTCATGGGTCGCTTCCTGAAGATTCACCGATGACGTATGACTCGCACTTTGATTAATCTGGGATTAATTAGAAGAGAGAGATAGAATTAATCTGGGATTAATTCGATGAGAGAGAAAATTAATCTGGGATTAATTACGAAGATATTTTATCTGGGATAAAATATCGTTTTATTAAAGAGAGAGAACAATTAATTTGGAATTAATCGATAAAATAATATATTCGATATATTATTAGAAATTGGATTTCGACGCGGAATTAAAATTAGATTTTAATTCGGGCGAACGAATTAATTTAGAATTAATTCGTTAGCGACGTGAATAGTGAATTCGCTAGGCGTAATCATTTAATTACGACGCGACGGAAATTTGTTAATTTGGAATTAGCGAACCCGAGCCCGAGAGTGATTGCGAGCGCATTCGTATTTCGAATTCGAGCGCGGCACGCAAGTCGCATCAAGCGTCAAATCACTAGTCGCGTCAATTGTCAAATCACTTGTCACTTTGAGTGATGTGATATGACATGTTGTCACTTTATTAAAGTGACTGATGTGAATAGTGAAAGGTGATTGTTTGAAGTTGATAGGACTTGTACCTTTGACTTTTGAATTAATTGTTGTGTATATATATTTTATTCATTTACTTGGTAATGGAATAAAGATATATGTATATAAAAATCATTCTCTCTCTCTTGGACCAATTTTTTGTTCACTTTTGGCAAATTTTGTACCATTCACGTGACTCTCATTGGTCTTTGTTGTTATGTTTTTGGCCTAATTTTGAGACCACATTCACGTGACTCTCTCATTTTGTTTTGGTATTCACGGTTTTAGGCAAAATGGAGCCAAAAACCTTCTCTCTTCTCACGGTCATGGTGACCGATTTTCATCTCCATTTTTCTGGTTTTCACACACTAAATGGAGAAGCTTTTGATCTTGTAACAAGATCTAAGTGCTAGCACACTCATGGAGGAATACAAAGGTGATAGGGAAGTGAATTGTGAGCTTGGAATTCCTTTTGGAAGCTTGAAGCTTGGAGCTTCAATGGAGTCTTGCATGGGCGATTTTGGAGCATCAAAACAGCCCCCAAACCGAACATGATAGCAGTCCAAGGAGGCCAAAACCGAGCTTGAACATGAAGTGCGAATTTGGTCCATCTTGGTAACATCCAAACCAATCAATGTGAGTTATTCCGCACCTCCTTTGACATGTATTCATTCGTTTTTTATGCATGTTTGTGATCCTTGGGACTTGATTGAACTCCAACAATACCTCAATAAGTTAAATTCAAGTCATCCTAAGTATTATTCCTAACGGTGTGCTGCGAAAGGAGACATACGGGCTTTACTTGTTATCTGTCTACCAATTTAAGAGTTATGTCTTATACTGGCGCCTAAAGGTTCACTGTTATGCTTCCACAATTTATATTCTATTGATACTTTTCTTCTTCATTTTCTAATAATAGAATTCCATTCTTATTCCAATATTGAGAAACCTTACTGTTATGCACTTTTGTCATTGTTTTTCTAGTATTCTTTCCTATTGTCGTCTTACCTCGACAATTCTACCAAAAAACCTTTTACTGAAAGTTCTTTTCATCTTTTTTATTTTTTTTTCCTTTTTTTTACTGCTCTATTCTATACCTGAAACTCTTGTGATCTATGTCTTTGTCTCTCATCCCAGTGGTATTACCTTTTAAATATGTCATACCTTGCCTTATAAGATACTATAATACACCACATATTCACTTTCTTCTCAAAATATCATCGGAACGAACATCGAGGTACATCCTTACTCCTGTTATTTAATGATGGTTAGGAGGTTGGGATTGATTCAGAAGTCTTTTCTAGTTATGGTAGTCTCACTAACTATGTGTGCTACAATTACTTATGTCGCACCTTTATAATCCTAGAATTTCCTTATTTAAATAAATGATGTTGGGCTCCCACACTAAGGGTACTATTACTAGGAACTATTTGAGTTATCTCCTTCTACTTTACTCCTGAATTTTTTTAGTCTATCGATCACGCTATCTTTTACGGGGAACCTTCTAAAGGCTCAAGCTTTCTCAAAATCCTACCATACTCCCTTTTTTATTCTTCCTACTATTCTCTATTTCTTAACCCTCTTAATTCATTACTTCCTTGAAGCTTTGCATCAACTTCTATCGGTTAGGGTATCTCTACTAATACTTTTGGTTCATGTGTTATTCTCTAACTAGTTTTTCAATTCAAGTATAATGGGAATCTATATAAGTCGTATATCTTATTTCTGGGGATTGCTCTCTCTGACTTATTTCTCTTTTGAGCCTTTACTTTCTTGGAGGCAATGTGTTTCACAAGGGATTTGGTTATCATCTTCAATTTTAGCTTGGCTTACCGTGAATTCAAACTACTCCATTACTTACAGAATGTTACTATCTTATGATCTTTATCTACTTTCTGTTGAGCTTCTTAGTTCGGTTGTCTTGCTGTCTCATGGTTTTTCTATCTCGTTAAGTATTCTCATTTACTTGTTCAAATCCTTAATGGGCTCTACGTTGGGGGGTGAATACATGCTTCCCATAGTGGTTTGTGAATACACATTACTGGTAATTACCTAAGCTCAACGATTGTCTGGTTAGGTTTCTATATATTTTCTAGAGTATGGGTTATTGGAAAGAAGAATTACCATTTGTTCTGTTAGGATCTGCATCAGCTACTCCATATCTTAAGGTCCCATAACTTTTATCAACTATAATGAGGTTTCCACTTACATTACTATCTTTACGCTACGTTATCTATGTTACTATTTGTACTGAACTTCCTTGTTACTTTCCGTATCCTTCTTTACTATTTTCACATCCTATCACTTGGCTCTAAGCCGTGCTGCCGAGACTTTTGGTGGTTCATTCTTATTGGCTACTTTCTAGACCTCTGATTTTTACTCTTGCTATAAGCTATAACTATGCCTTTTAATCTTATTGTTCGTACGAGTACTATTGTTAACTCCCGAATATCTCTAATCTCATGGGTCTGTCCCCTAAAACTTTCACGGATTCCTACTGGCATTGGTCTGATTTATGATTTCTTACAGATACTGTAAATTTGCCATTCTTAGTTTATGTCGAGTTCTCTTTTTCTAGCTTATGAGCCTCTTGGTCCTTTTCTGGGAAATCTATCTTTCAGTGTTCTCTGTTTCTGTCTTAGAATATACCATCGTCAGGCTTCCTTATAGTTATCTTTATCTATGCTAGTTAAGAATGGGGTAATAATTTCACATTTCATCGAATGTCGAGGTTCTCATTCTGATATCTTATGTCCTGGTAAAGTCTATTACTCATGTAAGATAGGTATGAGATATAATCTCTACGGACAGTTTTCCTTAACCGGTTTTACTGAAGGGTTGGAATATGAGTAGATCAATGCCTTATTTATATTGGATTCCTTAGTTAAGACCATTGATCCTATTTCCGTAAGACCTTCATTTGATTTTCTTACGAGCCTGGGTTTGGGTGTCTAGAGTCTCTACGTCTTTTTTAGCACCTCGAGTCTATAGAAAACTTCCACGACTCATCCTTATTTCTGGCTTCTTTTATCTTTCTGACTATCCTTCGTGATTCAAAAATTTTGCTATCTATACGAGATGCTCAAAGGCTAATGGATCTGTTTGAAGAATTTTTCCGATGGAAGGAACTTCACTTGGAGGGAAGAAACATTACTTAGGTCTACTCGATATTTTACTCTTGCTCGGGTTTACTATGTTCCTCTTACCACTATAATTTCTGGCATTATCTTATTATCTCATTATGTATCTCTAACTCTTTTTGCCCTTGGTTACCTTTAATATTTGTACATCATTCCTTACTTTTCTAATAGCTTTCTCTTTCTAATCCTTTGGGGGAGTACTCTTAGAAATTTACTATATGTTCTCATAGATTATATTGAACTTCTGATAATAATTTAGGATAATTACGGAAGGATTATCTACTAGGACAATGATTATGGTTACTTTTATTAGGAAGAAATTCAGATAGCTTTAGAAATGCTTACAAACCTTTTGATAGAACTTGAGGATGTTCTCGAGGATAAGATACTGGATAGGTAGTGCCTCGCATACTAGTACCCCGAGCATACTATGTATACAAGACCCTAGCACTCTACCCACTGTAGTCACAGACTCCGTAGACCATGATCTGATACCATATTTTAAACATCCCTCTCCTGGAGGTGCTACCGGCAGAGAATAGGCCGATCTATTGATCGGTGAAATCACACACGTAACGCAAGCGCACGTATCGCTAAAGTAGTATAAAAATACCGATCCCACGAGGACTTAATTTTTGTTGTTGTTATTAATTATTGATTCTATTTATTTACATGTATCTAATTAAAGAGAGAAGATAATGATTGCTAGATTGGTTGGTTGAATGTGGATTTGCTAAATAAATAAATAAATAAAAAAACACAAAAGAATATAGAGAAAAAAGACACAAACATCTAGGGTTATGATTCGACACAATATTATTCTAATGATGAATTGATTCTCTATATTTTTGTAATAAATCAGTTTGCTAACCTAGAACACGAAGACATGCAAGAGCCTATTCCGATGGTCAGATGCAAACAACCAAAATAAATCAATTAATCATATGTCAATGTTAACCAAGTTATCTGAATTCATTATGTTCAAGTTCCAATGTGGCTACCCCCGCCTGACAGGTATATGTCTATCCTGGAAGGAAATCTACCTAAGGGTCACCATGCCATAAGGTGAGATCGTGAGCTATTGAATCTAAGGTTGAAACCTAAAATCCTTTTTCCAAGTTCATTTTAAGTTTACCACTTCAATCTCATTGGTGATCAGTCAACAAGAAGTATTAAGCTTAAGATTTAATAAACAAACAAAAGCACTAAACATAATATAATTAAATCCATTATTAAGTATGCGAATATTGTGCTTCATCACTTCCCTAGAATAAAATAAAACGTTGGAGTTAAGAGATCCACATTTAATATTTCAAATGTAGAAATCTCACTTTATTATAATATATAAATTGTCAGTGTTAACCAATTAAGTCAAACCAGCCATAAAGGCGGTGTTACCATAAACCAGCCATATAGGCGGTAATCATCTGTCACCTAAAGACCAACCATATAGGCGTTGTCACATTATGTCAAATAAATAAAGCCAGCGATTAAGGCGGTATCAACTTTAATCCATATTATTAAATTACAATTTCCATATTATAAATTAAGTGAGATTAATCTACCTTATCATATTAAAGGTTTCACCATTCCCCCAGCGGAAATTAACTACTAAACATAAAAGAAAGTAAAAACACACAAACTATTATTACTACTAAAAATAGAAATAAAAATACATTACAAAATTAAAAAATAAAACACACAAGATACAATCCTTAATTCTTATTCAAGAAACCAAGGAAAGTATGAAATTTACAAATGAAATGCTTGGTAGGCAAAATTTTGCCTCCACCATTTTCTCCACCTAACATGGCACAAAACATGGCACCAAATCCTCTACCAAACATGCCTGGTGAATGTTTGACAAGATTCATTTTTTATTTTATTAATTTTTTTTTGTATTGAAATGACTTTAATAAATACACATATCATACTTCCGGATATTTTATCAATTTCGGTCATGAAAACTTCAGAATTTGAAATTTTTATTTGAGTATTCTTTAATCTGGAACTTGAATCACCTCAATCTGATATCGGAGTCGAAAGTTATGAGCAAAATATGAAAATTACGCAAAGCTGAAATTTTTGAAATTGTACTTCGTTAGAACGCCATTTCAAGTTTCCAATCTCTGAAATCCAAATGTCAAGTCTAGTTTTTTTCCCTTATTTGTTCCATATTTCGTCCTAATTGATTCCATTGAGTCCCGATTTTATTTTATCTGTAAAATAAAGAAAAACACATCAAAACGTTCACCAAACCCGAGAAACCATACAAAATATTATGTCAAAATTGCGGTAAATAGTGATATATTTTCCGCTCATCACACCCCCAAACCTAACATTTTTCTAGTCCTCGAGCAAAACAACAAAATAAAATAAAATAAACATTTGAAACTAAATTAAACTAAGCCACTTTCGTAGGGATCACAGTTGCATTTAGCATACGTAACAAGCCTTTAGACCCCTAGGTGTCCCTAGTTGGCGAGTTGTAGTCTCGTGAGGGCTTACAGTGACGATACCCACAAACGTCAATTACATGCACATGCAATCACACATAAAAACAAAATAAATAAATAAATAAATAAACAAAATTAATAGCTATATATACAATGTCCTTAGAGAATGCATATCAAAAAATTTAAAAGAACCTTCAAAATACATACTAAAACTAAAATCCATTCCTTTGAACAAAGTTTCTAAATCAGACTCTGAGTGTGTGTGTGAATAGCTTTGCAAACAGTTTTGATTCTAAGTTATTAACTCGGTGAGTTTGTCTCAATTCGCAGTAGTTAATAGGTCAAACCAACCTGACAATCTAAAAATATTATGTCTGCTACAATATACACAAAGTGAGGTATGTGATTTTTTTTATAACATCCTTAATCTATGTAGCGAGCTTTGGGCCAATGACTCCCAAACCAGTTGGCTTTAGGGAACCAGGTGTTAAAACACCCCTATAGACTTAATGACTTGATCTCAGATTTTAAGGTTCTATTGTTTGATATGAACAATATCTGCTTACTGAGGCAGTACGTCCGGTTACTAATTAGAAACTTTTATTATATACATAACAATTTTTTTTTGTTTTTTTTATCATCATTCCTCATATCAAAAATAGCTACAGATATAAATAGATATTCAGGCAAATAGTTATTCATCAACCACCGATTATTTCAACTAGTCGCTTTATCAATTCCTTATTATCTAACTGGTACAAAACTAATTTTTGAAGTGCATATGAGTCTGACCTATATATTAGGTTCAAAGTATAGGATAAAAGTGAAATTAACATTTATCTTTTCCTAGAACTTTTTACTAAGACAAACAAACTTATCATTAGACTATATATTTTCTTTTTCATTTTTTTTAAAATAAAGCATGCAAAAATTAAAACACACAAAATATTCACGACATGCAGGGAATAAAAACATGCAGGAAAGAAAAAAATTGACGTAGAAAATAAATAAAAATAAACAACGTCACCCCCCAAACCTAAACCTAGCATTCTCCCTAATGCGTTACAAAACAAAAGAAAGATAAAGGATCAATGTTACCGTGGTTTTCAATCCTCAACTCCTCATCATCCTCGCCACATAGGGGTTTACGAGTCGCAATGTGATTTTTTTTTTTAACAAATCGAGTCATTTGACGAAAAATCCACTAGGACGCGTATCAAGATTTGACTCCTTACTTCACCGTCTCGACTGAATTGACTTTTAAACTTCACAATTATGTTAAAATTTATTCCGTGATAACCCTATTTTCACCGATTTGCTTTTCCTTAAGTGCTCCGTCTATATTTGTTTCCTGCAAAAATATCACACAAAATTAAAAACTCTATAATCATGTGTACACAAAATATAAAAATTTAATTTAAAAAAAAAATTTGCATGGGTTGCCTCCCTGCTAGCGCTAAATTTTTCGTCTTCAGCCAGACGTGATTGATGTCCAACCGTCAATGAGGTTTCAGCGTGGTTTTGGACATTCGATTAAAGACAATCCCATGTACGTTGCTTTTGAATGGTCTCTTCCAACGATAAAGTGGCAAAAAGAATTTTGTCTCATTCAGTGCTTGTGCCATATTTTTAAACTTTGTCGCTCTGGTGATTCCTGAAAAGAAAGAAAGAAAATTAGGAGGTCTCGTATGGTGCTTTAATTTGAATAGGAGTTCCATTCTGTCAAGTTTCTGGGCGTTGTATTTGATTTGTACTCCCCAATACAGTGATGTTTCTCCTGAATGCATGAGATCTTCAATAAGGTCAGACATTTGCTCCTCCATTTGTTTTGCTTCTTGCTCCACCTTTTCTTCACAGATATATTTTAAGATTTCTTTATTCGGCTATTCATCTGTCATATGTGAAATGCATGGTCCATATGTGTCAACCTGAGGATGTAAAGATATGTCTAATTGTAGATTTCTATCCTTTGTGGTTGGTATTAATGGTTCGGGTAGATCTTCTTCAAATATATGTGCAATGCATGCTCCAAGATCTTCATTTTTAGGATGCAGAGTTTTATTCTGACTTGTTGGTGTAGTTGGTACAGACAGCTCTGCTACTTGTCCCTCCCCAGAGTCCGATGAATAATCAAGATCAAATTGAGATTATGCCTGTTCGGGCTCCTGAACTGATACCTCTACCTCAGCCTCCTCACATGTTAAGGTGTCATCATGAAACTCTTGGATTCGAAGGCTTCATCATTGTTATTTGAATTTGCTCCGTGAGATATATAGTTCTGGTTGTTGATTATTTGTCTCAATTCATTTACCAATCTCTGTAAGGTTTTTCTTTGACTAAGAAATGTTACATCCTGTTTAGCTTCCTGTTTCTCGAGCCTGTTCATCAACTGTCTTCCCACTGATGGTTATAGTCCTTGAAGATTGTAGGTTGATGGAGGATAAGATGGAGAATAAGGTTAAGCGAAATATGTTGGTTCTTCGTACAATGAAGGATTTTGATAGTTCTGCCACCCCGAATTGTTGAGGTATATGCATTGATCGCTCGGGTGGTTACCAGCACATATTTCACATCTCCCCATTGCATTCTGAAATGGTTGGGCAAATGTTTTGTTGAATGGCTCTGACATTCATGGATAGTTGTTGGGCTGGACAACAGTCCTCAAAAAACTGAACTGTTGCTCCCAGATTTGGGGTGTATCATTTCTTTGAAAAACTCGTAATTCTTCCATCGAACAATCATGTTCCATTTTCAACCACCTAAAAAATAAAAGAAATAGAAATTACAAATAAAAAAAAATTATACGAGTAAAATAGATAGCTTCAAAATTAATAACGCAAGAAAATAAGTCCCCGGCAACAGCGGTAAAAACTGATCGGTGAAATCACACACGTAACGCAAGCGCACGTATCGCTCAAGTAGTATAAAAATATCGATCCCACGAGGACTTAATTTATATTATTGTTATTAATTATTGATTCTATTTATTTACAGGTATCTAATTAAAGGGAGAATAGAATGATTGCTTGATTAGTTGGTTGAATGTGGATTTGCTAAATAAATAAATAAAAAAATACAAAATAAAATACTAAGGAAAATAAACAAAAGACACAAATATCTAGGGTTATGATTCCACACAATATTATTCTAATGATGAATTGATTCTTTTATATATGTGTAATAAATTAGTTTGCTAACCTGCAACACAAAGATATGCAAAAGCCTATTCCGATGGTCAGATGCAAAAACCCAAAATAACACAATTAATCATTTGTATATGTTAACCAAGTTATCTGAATTCATTAAGTTCAAGTTCCAATTGTGGCTACCCCCGTGTAGGACACAGAAATTGGCGACACTGTCATGGGTTCGCGGCCCGGTCGGGAGTACTGAGCAGCTTGTGGGGGACTAAACCGGAGAATAATGGAGTTGCCACCAAATGTGAACTGGGAAATGATTTAAGGTCGCACTCACCCCTCGCAAGGGAAGACCTCAAACCGTTGGGTTCAGAATGGTCCCTTACTTATGCCAATTATAATGAAAAGATTTATGCAATAATATAACAAAGTCTACGCAACATACACACGCAAGAATAACCTATATCTAAGTTTGCATACATAGAAGTAAGTGAAGTAAAGGCAAGCACACAATCTCATGAACACATTAAGTAGATAAATGCGAAAATGTAAATAAATGATAACAGTAAAAGTGTCAATAATGAAATGATATGATTAATTATGTAATGCAAAAGAAATGACCAAAGAAGCAACATGGATGAATGTGATGAAAAGAAATATGTTCACTGTATGTGCGTTCGTATAGCGTTTGAAAACACGTTCAAACGGTAAATAGAATGTTCGCGTTCGTATAGCGTTCGGAAAAACGTTCGAACGGGACGAGACCTGATGCATGGTAAAGTAGAATGCATGCGCGTTCGAGTAGCGTTCTGAAATTCGTTCGAATGGAAATGAGACAGAATGTTCACGATCGTATAGCATTCGGAAACGCGTTCGAATAGGATTATACCTGATGCATGATAAAACAAAACGCATGCGCGTTTGAGTAGTGTTCGTAAACACGTTCGAATGGACTGTGGCAGAATGTATACGTTCGTGTAGTGTTCGGAAACATGTTCGAACGTGATTACCAAAATGGTATCTGAAATGATGCAAACCAATACGTGAATGAACAAATACATAATATAGGACCTCGTATGCTCGATTGAACATATTTCACATTCAATCGAGTGCACTTCATCAGGCGCAATAAAACATCGTGGTAAAGGTAGCCTTTAGGGATTTCCCTCGAATAGAGGACCTTTAATCCACCCTTGTTAGCCCATGCACATTAAGTTATGAATGCATGAATAAAATAAAATTATATGACCTTGTATGCCCGATTGAACACATTTCACATCCAATCGAGTGTACCTTGTCCGACGCGATACCATACCATGGGCGCCCGCTCTAGTGACATCCCGAACATCTTTTGAACCGACGTTTTGACAGACCCACTGAACTCATCACAGAAACAACAGTCGGAGATGGACCCTCGGATCCCCGTTCCCGTTGAACTTGGCTATGTCGGGCATCTTGAACTGAGAGGGCAGCTGCTCCTCATAGGTCATCGCATCGTAGTCTAATAAATCTTCATGTTTACCCTTTAGCTTACGGGTAACTGACTCTACCTGATCCCTGAGTTTCTGCAATTCTTCCTGAGACCCGGCTACCTTTCCTATAGCATACTCCTTCCATGTCATCATCGAAAATATGGATCTCATCACTTACCCCATTCGGAGGCTCCTTATGCCTGACATTCTCATTGTTTTCTACTTTCCTTGTGCGGGGCACTGCCATACTGGCCACGGTGGTGGCTAAAGCTTGCAACTGTTCAATAATCTTAGTGAGGTTGGTCTCTAATTTATCCATGCGGGAAGTCTCATTATCTGACTCACTCATGTTTGCTAACTGTTTTTTACAAGTCTTCCTTTTTCTCTAACCCAACGGATATCTTTTATGGCTATTAAAACTATGAGTTAGCATGATGCGTGTATGCGTGCGATGCGTGAGACATATAAGATGTATGTGCTTATCAAAATAGCATATATCCTTCCTAATTTATTCCTCACATACTCGTGGTAAGTCTATTTCTATCCTAGTTATGGCCTATTTTATGTACAAATGTGGGGTACACAAAATCGTTATCTCTTATGCTATGGGGTGAACATTGGCTTCTTCTGTCCATTTCCATTGGTAAAAGATAAAGACCGCCCATTTACAATATGGAATAAGCCGATTATGGGATCATGCCATTGTCTAGAAACGATGAATTGGGCTTTCGGCGACCGTGGTCATGGAGATAACTTGGAAGAATCCCAAAGTATACAAATATGTCTTAACAAGACGTATCCTTTCTAGATGAAAGCCAGTGCGGATATCGGACTCATGCTTCTGGCATACTTGGATCATGTTTGGATTTTCTAAGCCCATCAAGGTTTTCATACAGTTGGCCCATTATCATTTTAAAAGCATTCAATCACATTATGCGAGGTGCAAAAACTTGTCCCAGTTGCAAAAGACCCAACAAGTTTACACTTTCGCGATAACGTGGCTAAATAGCTTCAAATGGTAGGGGACCCAAACGGCCCATCGTCATTTTAGAAGCATTTGGCCCAATCATCATAAGACACAAACTTGTCCCGGTTTAAATGGCCCAACAAGTTCACAGCTCATGACAGAAGGTCCAACTGAATCCAAATGACGACAGTCCCAAACACAAACATAAAGGAGTGGTTTCTATTGGTCATACAACTATGGTTCACATGTGGGTTTATAAGAGTGTAGACAAAGGCTCTCATCAGCGAATGATTGCCCACAACTAGGTCTCCCCACTCAATGATTCGAGCAACTGAGTGAGCGCACCTTTTTTTTACCCTAAGGTACGTGCCAACGAGTGATGATACATGAATGACTGTCAAATGGATTTCTTATTGAAGATTCCCCAGAAGGAGGGTGGAGTGAACTCTCTTAAATACCCTTGCCTCTTAGGCTCTTATCGCCTTGGTGACAGGATAAACAATAGGACCTCCAAAGTAGTCCATCATGGTAAGCTTCGAGTAAATGATTATCTAGGTGCCTTCACAGCTTTTCCATTCATCTATAGAAAGGTAGTTGTGGACAACAGAACCTGGGCGACGCTTTTCTAGGCTCGCGGCCTAGTTGGGAGTACGAAATAACATGGAGTCGCCACCCGTGTGGAACCGGGACAAGATTTAAGGCCGCACTCCCCCTCGCAATGGAAGACCTCAAACCGTTGGGTTCAGAATAGTCCCCTACTTATGTCACTTGTGATGATGTGATTTGTGCAATAATTCAACCAGGCCTAAGCAACGTTTATTTCCAAGGACAATTATGCTTCTATGTTCACATGCATGAAAGTAACATCATAACGGCAAACATGCAATAGCACACGGCAATCTCATGAACATGCTTCAATCATATAATACGGAAAACAAAGAACAACCTAAACATAATGCAAATTCCAAACGCAAAACAAAATGATTAATCATGCTTGAAAATAAACAACCAAATAGGCTAAATCATGCCTAAGAACCAAGTAACATACTAATGACCTAATCATGCTTGAATACCATCTTATGAACACGTCATACAGATAGACGCATGGATACAGATAATATGATTGATTAGTTGATACAAGAGAAATCACCTAAGAAACAATTATACATGACCTGTGATGAAAATGACTCAATTCAGTGTATTCGCGTTCGTGTAGCGTTTGATAACGCGTTCGAACGGAAATGAAACAGAATGCTCACGTTCGTATGGCGTTTGTTAACGCGTTTGAATGGAAATGAAACAGAATGCTCACGTTCGTATGGCGTTCGTTAACGCGTTCGAACGGAAATGAGACCTGATGCATGATAAGGCAAAAATGCACGCGCGTTTGAGTTGCATTCGTATACGCGTTCGAACGGGGACAGATCTGATACATGAAATGGGACGCAATAAATGGTGAATAGTACAATACGAGGCGCGGCAAAGCATCGTGGTAAAGGGCTTTAACCCTTCCCCATAGGGGATCTTTCATTCCACTTACTAAGCCCATGCGCTCGATCGCATCATGCATACAAACATAAAGACAATCATATCAAATTAAGTATGCCCGATTGAACACATCTTACATCCAATCCGAACACACATCAACCAGCGCGGTAAAGCATCGTGGTAAAGGGTTTTAACCCCTCCCCATAAGGGATCTTTCATTCCACTTACTAAGCCCATGCGCTTGATTGAACCATGCATAAAAAGATAATAAACACAATAATGTCAAACTTAGTATGCCCGATTGAACGTATCTTGCATTCAACCGAACACACATCAACCGCATGGCAAAGCATCGTGATAAAGGGCTTTAACCCATCCCCATATGGGATCTTTCATTCACTTACTAAGCCCATGCGCTCGATTGAATTCATGCATACATAAACGACATACAAAATCCAAATGACGAAAAATAAATAAACCAAAGCAACACAAAACAAAAGCGGGGTCGTTTACTCAAGCTGGTGTGTTAGACATTATGTCCCATAGCGTCACTGTTTGTAAATGATATTGTATTATTGTACAAAATTAACTATGTGATAATGAAATTGCCTTTTGCCGTTTTGTAATATTATTTACTTTGATATATAAATGGCGAAAGTCCATATGATTAATACCGGATTGAGATGATATGAGACAGTATCAATCCATAAAGGTTTAATCATTAAATATCCCTAGTCGGAGTATTATCGAGATCGGACATCGATAATGCGGAATAGACTAGTATTGCGCTTGTGCACGTTGTGAGGGCACAACGGCATAGTTCTCATATATTTAAGTATTGGATACTTATGCAAGTGCGATAGGAGGTTGTTGTGTTTTACCGATGGTACGGAAAACAGCTTCGCTCTGGATAGACCCCGCGGAATCCCATTGGTAGTATGTCTGCGTGTCTATGGGAGGCCGCATCAGGGTAGGTGTATATGGTCTTAACCTGAGACTTACATCGCTAGTACTTGCGACAATCGGTAAACTTTGGTTTTGGTGGTTGGGGACCTTAACCGGTTCTGTGTACACCTCTTCTGGGTTTATCGAGAATCGTAGTGTACTGGATGTGATGTCGAGATGGAAGTATCACTTCAGACATATGGAGGTGATGATCACGCAGGACACAGAACTAGTACTCTATAAAAGGTTGCAACCGTCGGGACAATATGACCAGGTCAGGATTGTCCGATTTAAAGAGACTAGTTGCTTGATGTCCGATATATGTTTCGTACGGGGCAGACACATTTCCAGCCCCAGGCCTAACATGTGATCATCCGATACTGGTTCGATATACGCAATACTACGGTATACTACGCTTGATATAGATCTTATATTCCTATAAGAATATTTCTGGAGAATTGGGTAGGCATGGCGCTTTGCTAGAAGCCAACCTTGTCTTGTGAATCGGTAAAAACGTAGTACGAGGTACGTACGTGTTCGGATAATCCGACGACCGTATTTACTGCCAACATATCCGGAGATCTCTTGGGTCGCTTCCCGAAGATTCACCAATGACGTATGATTCAAACTCGATTAATCTTGGATTAATTACGGAGAGACTTTATCTTGGATAAAGTACTATACATAGAGAGAGAACGATTAATTTGGAATTAATCGTAAAATTATTATATTCGATATAATAATCGAAATTCGATTTCGACGCGAAATTAAAATTAGATTTTAATTCGGGCAAACGAGTTAATTTAGAATTAATTCGTTAGCGACGTAAATAATAATTTCGCTAGGCGCAATTATTTATTTAAATTCGATTTAATTAACGTCGCGACGTAAGTTCGGTATTTCGGAAATATCGAACCCGAACGCGTGAGTGCACGTGGGCCCACTTTCATTTGGAAACGTGTGGGGCCCACATGACACATGTCATATTATGCATTATTTAACTCTAATGCATTGCATGGAGATAGTGTACAATGCACTCAATGGTTTTGCATGGAAATTGAGTGTTTGACACTCTAAGCCATTGCATGATTTGTGTCATAAGTTTATTATTAATTTAATAAATATTATGGCATAAATATAAATTGATTTTTTGTAACAAAAATCATTCACTCTCCTCTCTCTCTCACATTGCCGAAACTACATGCAGTTTTGGGCTCTCCATCTTCAATTTTTGTGGCAAGATTTGAAGAAGTTGTGCATTCAAAATCACAACAAAGGCTAGCACCTTCAAGGGATCATACAAAGGTGTTATGGGAAACTAATCCTTGAGCTTGGGAGGATCAAACAAGCTTGGAGCTGCACTTTCCACCTTGGCCGATTCATCACTGCACAAAGGAGAAGTTTTCATTTCATCAACGCATCCGCATTCCGATTTTTGTGAGTATGATTCCGCCATACTTCAATTAATTCATTCATGTATTTATATATTTTGCTTGTTCTTGTTGATCTTGGGGCTTGGTAATAGAAAAACAATGGTATCATTGAGCTTAAAGAGCATGCAAATATATTAGGATGTTATTTGGGGAAAATTGTATGAAGCATGATTTGATGAGTTTGCTTGATTAAATATGCTTAGATGTATGTTATTTAGATTATACATCATCAATTTCATGGAAAATAAATTGGATTAATTTTTCCAACCCAAATGAGGCTTGGCCGAATACATGCAAGCATATGGACTAGATGATTTTTTAATTTTAAGACATTAGATGACTTGAAACAATATGGAATGATGATTTGTAACTCGATTGGATTGAAAACGAAATCGGAACCATTTTAATCACCTTGGCCGAATGCTTGATGGAGGATTAGGGACTTGATTTTTTGATTAAATAATGTTGGACATATATTTAAGATAAAAATATGATTAATGGATTAATTTGATATTTTGGGAATATTGATTTAAAGAATTAATCATGATAATACACTTTAATTAATTAAGTTATAAAATTTGGAATTTTAAAATTTGGTTAGTTGGGCTTAATTTTGAATTGGGCCTAAAACTATTATATTTGGACAAAATGGGCTTGGTTGGGCCAAGTAGATTTGGACCATTTGGATTGGATCCAAAATGGGCCTAAATCACACCATTTAAGCCCAAATATAATAAATGGGCTTTTATGTTTAATTGGGCCTTATGGGCTTGATATTGATTTTATGGCATATGAGGGTGATTCCTTATTGGGCTTGGTAATTGGGTTTGACCCATACATTGACCAAAACCCAAGCCTAAAGAAATCAATTGAAAGCCCATCGGACTTTAATTAAACGGACATTAGATGTTAGTTGGGCTTTGAGACCCGATTGTATTAGATTTGGAATCTAAGTTATAAAAGCACAATAAAAGTGTAAATATTTAATTTAGAATTAAATAATAGGATTAGTATTGAATACGACTTAAATTGGATTTAACGAGTAGTTCGATATAATTCGTGAATTCATACTATAAGTATTTATTCTCAAATTGAGTTGGACTCGCGCAAATGCAAACAATTGTTTGAACATTGTATTGTCACCTAATTAAAGACTAATTAATTGGATTTGATTGGTTGTATAACATGCCTTGAATGAATGAATGTGGATGTGATGTATGAATAGTGTATATCGGATGGATATTAGAAGGGAAGGGTAATTTTAGAAATTATTGTAAATTTAGAATTTATAAATTGGACCTGCGTGTCCAGCCTTTCTCTTATTGTCTCTTTGTATTCTCTTCTCACCTAATTCCCCTCAATGTAAATGAGGTTTCTCTTATTGTATTATGTAATTGGGTAAGAGTAGAATAGTGCTAGCGGGGAGAGGAAAGGGAGTGATTTGTTCTAGGAACAAGTTGTTGTTCATATCCATCCGTATATCGCTATTACTTTACTTTACGCGCTTTATGATGTTTTAGAAGCATGCTTAAGGGTGTATGATGATGAGACCTAACAAAGATAAATTAATTGGTTGCCAATTACGCGAAAAATCCCTCAAACAATATTAAGCGATTTTCCTTCCATTGAATGATTCTTGTTCAAGATCCGAAGTTGGCATTGGTTTGTTTGGCCAAAGTCAAGACCTTTGTCAATCAAGGATGTACTTGAATCATGAGAGTTTTGTTGCATATCGGTGTCTTGTCCAAATCGTGATTTTTATTGGCCAAAGTCAAGATCACTTTTTGTCCAATGACATTGATTACGAAACTTTCCTCGTCAATGGGTCCCGCTTAACTGGAATCATTAGGTTTGTTTTTGGCCAAAGCCAAGGCCTAGATGATTCGGAGGATAGGGTTAGGAAAATGTAATGGATACATTGACATTATACATATGTTTGGGACTTGGATGTCCACCTAACCGGATCTAGGAATTGGATGAGATCCAATTGATCATAGAGATCTACCTAAGTTAAATAGCATACAGCTTTTATTGGCCAAAGTCAAGGTTGTGTGTTATTTAACGGGATCCTAGCCCACTAGGAAATGCGATTTCCCGAGTTCTCCACAAGAGGGTTAGAGACTTGAAGAAAATAGTGGGAGGCTATTATTGAATTTGCAATTTCGTTCAGATACTTAGCCTTACGCGTCTTTCAAAAATTATTTCGTCAATATTTTAATAATTAGTTGGACTAATATATTGTTATTTTGCTTGTAACAGTTTGACTGTACCCATAACATCGTTGACTTTATAGTTGGACTATAGTTGTCAAGATGACTGGCAAGGGTAATGTCCGCGACATAATCATGGGCGATAATGTCTTCAAAGGGACAAACTTTGCCGACTGGGAAATGAACCTCAAGATAGTGCTTGGGGCTGAGAGGGTGCTGTATACTATTCAGAGACCTCTCCCGCCTAAACCCACTGAGCCACTGGAGCTAGAGTTATGGAAGACTCATAGTGACGATTGTGACCAAGCTCAGTCAGTTATGCTAGCTGCAATGACCCAGCATTTCAGACGCCAGAACAGGGACTTGGATCCCTATAACATGATGGCAAGATTGCGTGATCTCCACCGCACCAACAAGCGGATGGAGAGGTATGAGCTAGTAAGGAAACTCTTCCGCTCCCGGATGACAGACGGCGCATCAGTTGAGGCCCACGGGACTCAAATGATCGCTGACATAGATGAGTTAGCCAAGATGGGCATTGTCTTGGAGGCAGAGTTGACGATTGATATGCTATTACAATCGCTACCCGATACTTGGAAACAAATCATCATCAACTATAAGTTGATGGACACTGACGACACTCTTGGAGAGTTGTTGTCCGTGCTGAAGGAGTCCGAAAAGGAACTCCTAAAGGGGAGCAAGCGCGAGGCGCATTATGCATCGACCTCTCATGCGCCAAGGGCTGGGCCCAAGGCAATTGGAGGTACGAGGAAGAAGAAGTTCAAGAAAAGGGGCAAGGGCAAGTTGACAGTGGCTTCTAGGAAGCCAAAGGACAAATCTCGCGACATCTGCCTCAACTGCGGCAAGAGGGGTCACTGGAAACGTGACTGCCGAATGGGCAAAGGGCAGAGGGAGGATATCAAGGCTGGCAAGGCTATCGCCTCTGGTATGTTTGTTATTGAGATAAATATGAATACTTCTAGTTTTAAAAATTGGATTTTTGATTCTGGTTGTGGTGCTCATATTTGTACTGATGTGCAGGATCTGCAGGATAGCAGGGTGCTGGCATCGGGGGAGATGGATCTACGGGTCGGAAACGGAACACCAGTTGCTGTTTTGGCCGTAGGGACTTTTGTTTTAGAACTGCCCTCAGGGCATGTACTTAAACTTTTGAACTGTTATTTTGTACCTAGTTTAACTAGGAATATTATATCTGTATCCTTGTTAACCCAGCAGGGTTACACTTTTGTATTTAGAAACACTGGGTGTTATTTATATAAAAATGATGCAGAAATTTGCACAGCTGTTGCAAATAACGGTCTTTATATTTTGAATATAAATGAATCTCCTAAAATGACAAACAAAAGGCTCAAAAGGAGTAATCTAAAAGATGAAGCTTATATGTGGCATTGTCGTCTAGGACACATCAACAAGACTCGCATATCCACACTTTCGAAGAGTGGGTACTTGGACGAATTTGATCCCAATTCATATGACGTCTGCGAATCTTGTCTTTTAGGCAAAATGCCTAAATCACCTTTTAGCGGTAAAGGTGAACGTGCCACAGAACTGTTGGCTCTCGTTCATACTGACGTATGCGGGCCCATGTCTAGCCAGGCTAGAGGTGGATTTCACTACTTCGTAACCTTCACAGATGATGCATCTCGTTACGGTTATGTGTATCTTATGAGACACAAGTCGGAAACTTTTGAGAAATTCAAAGAGTTTCGACACGAAGTGGAGAAACAAACAGGGAAGAGTATTAAGACATTACGGTCAGACCGTGGTGGCGAATACTTAAGTTATGAGTTTCAAGATTACTTGAAAGAATATGGTATTCTTTCACAGTGGACTCCTCCTGGAACACCGCAATTAAACGGTGTGTCCGAACGGAGAAACCGCACCTTGTTGGACATGGTAAGGTCAATGATGAGTCGCACTGAGCTACCAATATCCTTCTGGGGATACGCATTAAACAGTGCTATACTTATTTTGAATAAGGTACCGTCGAAGTCTGTTGAACAGACTCCATATGAGATATGGACAGGAAGGAAACCAGGTTTCTCTTTCCTGAAGATTTGGGGATGCTGGGCATATGTTAAACGTTTGGAAGGTACCAAACTTGAACCCAAATCTGATAAATGCCTTTTCGTAGGATATCCTAGGGAAACCAAAGGATATTACTTCTATCACCCACAAGAGAACAAAGTATTTGTTGCTCTACAAGCATTTTTCCTTGAGAAGGATTTTATAAATGCAGTGGTAAGTGGGAGGAAAGTAGAACTCGATGAAGATCGTAGTGATACTGTTCCTGGCAATGAATCAACGACCGAACAAGAACAGACCGTCCGGGATGAGTCTGTACCACAAACTTCACATACACAAGGACCGCGTAGGTCGGAGAGAGTCAGAACAGTACCTGAGAGGTATGGGTTCCTGATCTCACCTCATGTAGATATTAATCTTATTGAGGATAATGAGCCGGCTACGTATGAGGAAGCGATACAAAATATCGATTCCGCTTTATGGCAAGAAGCCATGAAGTCCGAGATGGATTCCATGTACGCCAACCAAGTTTGGACACTGGTTGATGCACCAGAAGGCGTAAAGCCTATTGGATGCAGATGGATCTTCAAGAAGAAGACCGACATGGATGGCAACGTACAAACGTACAAAGCTAGGCTTGTAGCGAAGGGGTATCGTCAACAATATGGTATTGATTATGACGAAACCTTCTCACCCGTTGCCATGATTAAATCCATTCGGATAATGCTTGCAATAGCTGCATATTTCGATTACGAGATATGGCAGATGGACGTTAAAACCGCTTTCCTTAACGGAAACCTTTTGGAGGATGTTTATATGCAACAGCCTGACGGTTTTATCGTACCTAGACTTGCAAACAAGGTTTGTAAGTTAAATCGATCCATTTATGGATTGAAGCAAGCATCACGGTCATGGAATCAGCGTTTTGATGAGATCATAAAAGAATATGATTTCGTGCAAAACGCAGATGACCCTTGTGTATACAAGAAGGTTAGTGGGAGAGCACTTACTTTTATTGTCCTTTATGTCGACGACGTATTGCTTATAGGCAATGACATTCCCATGCTAACGTCGGTGAAAGCTTGGCTTTCATTAAAATTCTCCATGAAAGATCTGGGAGAAGCAGCCTTTATTCTTGGAATAAAGATCTACCGGGATAGATCTAGAAAGCTGCTTGGACTCTCCCAGAGTACATACATTGATAAAGTGTTGAAGCGATTCAACATGGAACAATCCAAGAGGGGATTGGTTCCAATGGTACGTGGTACCTCTCTGTCTAAGGACATGTGTCCTAAGACTCAGGAAGAGAGAGACAACATGAGTCGGATACCGTTCGCCTCGGCAGTCGGATCGATCATGTATGCCATGATATGTACACGACCTGATGTCTCATATGCTTTGAGCATGTGCAGTCGCTATCAGGCCGATCCAGGTGAAGGTCACTGGATAGCAGTTAAGAATATCCTTAAGTATCTTAAACGAACTAAGGATGCTTTCTTAATTTATGGAGGTGGAGAACTTGCGGTATCTGGGTATACCGATGCAAGTTTCCAAACCGACAAGGATGACTACAAGTCGCAATCCGGGTACATTTTTTGTTTGAATAACGGAGCAGTGAGCTGGAAATCTTCCAAGCAAGATACTGTTGCCGATTCAACAACAGAAGCGGAGTACATCGCTGCATCTGAAGCAGCAAAGGAGGCAGTTTGGATCCGAAAGTTCCTAATCGGATTAGGAGTAGTTCCGTTAGCAGCTGAGCCCGTTCCATTGTATTGTGACAATAACGGGGCTATAGCACAGGCTAAGGAACCAAGGTCTCATCAACGGTCCAAGCATGTTCTTCGACGTTACCATCTGATTCGGGAGATTATACATCGTGGCGATGTAAAGGTCGAGAAGGTCACATCAGATGACAACATTGCAGATCCGCTGACGAAGGCTGTTCTTCAGCAAGTTTTTGAACGACACATACATAGTTCGGGTATTAGATGCTTGAGTGACTGGCTATAGGCCAAGTGGGAGATTGTTAGACATTATGTCCCATAGCGTCACTGTTTGTAAATGATATTGTATTATTGTACAAAATTAACTATGTGATAATGAAATTGCCTTTTGCCGTTTTGTAATATTATTTACTTTGATATATAAATGGCGAAAGTCCATATGATTAATACCGGATTGAGATGATATGAGACAGTATCAATCCATAAAGGTTTAATCATTAAATATCCCTAGTCGGAGTATTATCGAGATCGGACATCGATAATGCGGAATAGACTAGTATTGCGCTTGTGCACGTTGTGAGGGCACAACGGCATAGTTCTCATATATTTAAGTATTGGATACTTATGCAAGTGCGATAGGAGGTTGTGTTTTACCGATTGGTACGGAAAACAGCTTCGCTCTGGATAGACCCCGCGGAATCCCATTGGTAGTATGTCTGCGTGTCTATGGGAGGCCGCATCAGGGTAGGTGTATATGGTCTTAACCTGAGACTTACATCGCTAGTACTTGCGACAATCGGTAAACTTTGGTTTTGGTGGTTGGGGACCTTAACCGGTTCTGTGTACACCTCTTCTGGGTTTATCGAGAATCGTAGTGTACTGGATGTGATGTCGAGATGGAAGTATCACTTCAGACATATGGAGGTGATGATCACGCAGGACACAGAACTAGTACTCTATAAAAGGTTGCAACCGTCGGGACAATATGACCAGGTCAGGATTGTCCGATTTAAAGAGACTAGTTGCTTGATGTCCGATATATGTTTCGTACGGGGCAGACACATTTCCAGCCCCAGGCCTAACATGTGATCATCCGATACTGGTTCGATATACGCAATACTACGGTATACTACGCTTGATATAGATCTTATATTCCTATAAGAATATTTCTGGAGAATTGGGTAGGCATGGCGCTTTGCTAGAAGCCAACCTTGTCTTGTGAATCGGTAAAAACGTAGTACGAGGTACGTACGTGTTCGGATAATCGACGACCGTATTTACTGCCAACATATCCGGAGATCTCTTGGGTCGCTTCCCGAAGATTCACCAATGACGTATGATTCAAACTCGATTAATCTTGGATTAATTACGGAGAGACTTTATCTTGGATAAAGTACTATACATAGAGAGAGAACGATTAATTTGGAATTAATCGTAAAATTATTATATTCGATATAATAATCGAAATTCGATTTCGACGCGAAATTAAAATTAGATTTTAATTCGGGCAAACGAGTTAATTTAGAATTAATTCGTTAGCGACGTAAATAATAATTTCGCTAGGCGCAATTATTTATTTAAATTCGATTTAATTAACGTCGCGACGTAAGTTCGGTATTTCGGAAATATCGAACCCGAACGCGTGAGTGCACGTGGGCCCACTTTCATTTGGAAACGTGTGGGGCCCACATGACACATGTCATATTATGCATTATTTAACTCTAATGCATTGCATGGAGATAGTGTACAATGCACTCAATGGTTTTGCATGGAAATTGAGTGTTTGACACTCTAAGCCATTGCATGATTTGTGTCATAAGTTTATTATTAATTTAATAAATATTATGGCATAAATATAAATTGATTTTTTGTAACAAAAATCATTGAACTCTCCTCTCTCTCACATTGCCGAAACTACATGCAGTTTTTGGCTCTCCATTTCTTCAATTTTTGTGGCAAGATTTGAAGAAGTTGTGCATTCAAAATCACAACAAAGGCTAGCACCTTCAAGGGATCATACAAAGGTGTTATGGGAAACTAATCCTTGAGCTTGGAGGATCAAACAAAGCTTGGAGCTGCACTTTCACCTTGGCCGAATTCATCACTGCACAAAGGAGAAGTTTTCATTTCATCAACGCATCCGCATTCCGATTTTTGTGAGTATGATTCCGCCATACTTCAATTAATTCATTCATGTATTTATATATTTTGCTTGTTCTTGTTGATCTTGGGGCTTGGTAATAGAAACCAACGGTATGTTGAGTTGTGTCCCGAGTACAGATCATATTACGTCCCTTCGGAATCGCTATGAAATTTTGTCCGGGTTTCCATCGAATACCGCGAGAGTTGAACATCTCTTATTCATCCAATACCACAACACACATTATACACAAACGAGATTTAACGGATAAGTAAAATACGATCAAAATAAATAACACAAATAAATAAAGATGAGTGTGAAAAGTACCCTCAGGTCTAACCTTTAAGCCGTCTCTCGGACTCGCGTTCACGAAGATCGGAATGGGTAAAGCTCCGCAACTTTTATGGTTCACTGGTTTGCCTTTTCTTCGCTGTTTTGCCGCTCAAGCTACTGTTTCGAGTCCGTTTTGCTGATGTTTCCTTGTGGTTTCGCTGCCGTTTCCTCTGTATCTCTTGCTTACTATTTTTGGGTGTGTTCTTCCTGTAATTTTTCTGTGTGTTCTATATCTTATGTGTATGAGCTAGCTAGGGTTGAGAAGGTTGGTGAAGGGTTCTTTTTATAGGCAAAGGGTTAGGCTTGACAAGGAAAGGGATTGGCTTATTAAAGAGGGATTTGATTTGGTGTTGGATAAGGGAAGTCAAAGATTGAGGGGGGACAAATCTTGGCTAGATAGGGAAGGTTGAATTTTTAGTTTATGTTGATTAGGCATACAATATTTTATGTTTGGGAATAATATATTGGTTGATTGATTTTAACTTGGTATGATTATATTTGATTGGTTTAGATTAGGTATGATTATATTTTATGTTTTATTTAATTGGTAAATGGTTTAAATATTTTATTTAATTGACTTTTAATTTAATTAATATTTGATTTAATTAGCATGTGTCTTATGGGCTTGGTGGGCTAATTGGGCTTGGGTTGAGGCTAGCAGCAAAACCAGGATTACCGACACCGTTCGAACGCTTCCTCGAACGCGACACGAATGCCCGCAATCTGTTTGCCATTCGAACGCATACACGAACGCAGCACGAACGAAAATAGTGAACCTTGTCTATTCTGAATTTCCCCTTCCGATATCCGTTTCCCGCGGCTTCCGTGACTCAAAAGGTAGTGCCTCCAAATGAGACTCATCATCGGGTTTCACATGCAAAAATACAATGCCTACAGTCGCCCCCACTTTGATGGGGCTTGTGCAGTGTTTGACAGTGACAGTCCTATCAAAGTCTATGCAATGCATTTTTTACTTACCTGGCTAGCTAGCTGTCTCGAGCTGAGCTGATACTGCAGTGGACCTCGATCCTGAGACGCATCTCGATACTGCTGAGGATGTGGGCCTCGCCTGCAAAATGATGTGATGTGGGGCTTCGCTCCTCAGCCGATATGGGCTTCGCCCCCAAGCTGACATGATGTGATGTGGAGCCTCGCTCCCCAGCCGATATGGGCCTCGCCCCCAAGCTGGTACAATGTAGAGCCTCGCTCCTCAGCCGATATGGGCTTCGCCCCCAAGCTGATATAATGTGATGTGGAGCCTCGCTCCTCAGCCGATATGGGCTTCGCCCCCAAGCTGATGTAATGTGATGTGGAGCCTCGCTCCTCAGCCGATATGGGCCTCGCCCCCAAGCTAGTACAATGTGGAGCCTCGCTCCTCAGCCGATATGGGCTTCGCCCCCAAGCTGATATAATGTGATGTGGAGCCTCGCTCCTCAGCCGATATGGGCCTCGCCCCCAAGCTGGTACAATGTGGAGCCTCGCTCTTCAGCCGATATGGGCTTCGCCCCCAAGCTGGTACAATGTGGAGCCTCGCTCTTCAGCCGATATGGGCCTCGCCCCCAAGCTGATATAATGTGATGTGGAGCCTCGCTCCTCAGCCGATATGGGTGTCGCCCCCAAGCTGGTACAATGTGGAGCCTCGCTCCTCAGCCGATATGGGCCTCGCCCCCAAGCTGATATGATGTGATGTGGACTTCGCCCTCCAAGACCCATACCCGGAACTTAACTTCATTGGGACCTCAATCTTCAGATTACTGCCCAGATCAAATACTGTGCTTTTACTATCTCTGATTGGCTTACTGCTCACTCTTTTCCATTTTCAACACCTGTTTACACAAAAATATGCAATATAGGTTACGTGTATGCATGTATGCAGGAGTTTTCTTATTCCGTTGGGTTAGGCCTTCCTTGGTCCATTTCCGAACCGTGCTCCATTTTCGGAGTGCCACTTCGGCGAGATGTGAAAGTAGTCCATTTTCGAACCATGCTCCATTTTCGGAGTGCCCTTTTCGGCGAGATATGATAATGGTCCATTTCCGAACCGTTGCTCCATTTTCGGAGTGCCATTTTTGGCGAGATGAGGTGATGGTCCATTTCAAACCGTGCTCCATTTTCGGAGTGCCAATTTCGGCGAGATGAGATGATGGTCCATTTCGAACCGTGCCCCATTTCCGGAGTGCCATTTTCGGCGAGATAAGATGATGGTCCATTTCGAATCGTGCTCCATTTCTGGAGTGCCATTTTCGGCAAGTGATGAGATGATGGTCCATTTCGATCCATTGCTAATGAGAGATAGTCCATTTCCGGACCATTACTGATATGAAAGTGGTTCATTTCCGAACCGTTGTTGATAATAGAGTGGTCCATTTCCGAACCATGCTTCCATTCTTGGAGTGCCATCCCCGGCTTGTTCATTTTTGAACTGTATTTCCATTCCTGGAGTGCCATTCCCGGCTTGTTCATTCTTGAACTCTGCTCCATTCTTGGATTTCCATTCCCGGCTTGTTCATTCTTGAACTCTGCTCCATCCTTGGATTGCCATTCTCGGCTTGTTCATTCTCAAACTGTGTTTCCATTCTTGGAGTGCCATTCCCGGCTTGTTCATTCTCGAACTGTGTTTCCATTCTTGGAGTGCCATTCCCGGCGTACCATTCTCGGCGTGCTCATTCCCAAGCTGTCCATTCCCGGACTATATCTCCATTCTCGGAGTGCCATTCTCGGCAGGACTGATCTGATGTAATGTGGGCGTCGCCTCCAGAATGCCATACCCGTAAGACTAATACTGATGTAATGTGGGCCTCGCCCCCAGAATGCCATACCGGCAAGACTGATACTGATGCTAATACGGGCCTCACCCCAAACTGATGTTGATGTGGGCCTCGGCCCTGGGATTCATTCCAAAATTCTGCTGATGTGGGCCTCGGCCTTGAGATTTATTCCTTGATTCATTCCGAAATTCTGACGGTGTGGGCCTCAGCCCTAGGACTTATCCCTAAAACTGATACTGATGTGGGCCTCGCCCCCAGACTGATGCTGATGTGGGCCTCGCCCGCAGAATGATGTGGGCTTCGCCTTAAACTGATATTGATATGTGCCTTGCCCCTAGACTGATACAGCTGATATGGGCCTCGCCCCTAGACTGATACTGATACGTGCCTCGCCCCCAGACTGATACAGCTGATATGGGCCTCGCCCCTAACTGATATTGCTATGGGCCTCGCCCCTAGACTGATGCTAATATGGGCCTCGCCCCCAGACTGATACAGTACTGTCGATGTTCATGATTGGTTTGTCTTTTGACGCTTTTTTTTTTATTTTTTTTTCTTTTGAAACCTGTTATTACAAAGCAGAACAAACACAAAAAGGATGCAAATATGTTACGTGTATGCATGCATGCATGATTTGGTTTCTTATCCCGTTGGGCTAGGTCTTCTACCAGTGCTCTTGGTGGCTGCTTGGTCTTTTGACAAGTCTGTCCTCTTCCCTAACCAACGGGTATCTATGATGGCTTTCAAGACAAAAATGGGGTTAAAGTGGTGCATGTATGCATGAGGTACGTGTGATGCATGATATCCATGAGATACAAGAAATATATCAACTCATTAAAATTTTCACACAAATCGGCTCATCATCATTTTAGAAGTTTTTGGGCCAACTGTCATAGGAGTGAACTCGTCCCAGTTTAAATGGCCCAACGAGTTCACATCTCATGGCAAGGAGCCCAACTAAATCCGAATAGTAACGTTCCGAACACAATCACAAAGTGGCCCATCAATCATTTAGAAGCCTTTGGCCCAATAGTCATGAAATACGTTCTTGTCCCAGTTTAAATGGCCCAACAAGCCCATATCCCATGACAAATGGTCCAACTGGATCCAAACGACGATGTTCCCAAACACAAGCATAGAAGAAAGATGATGCAAACATGACATAATAATTTCTACAATAATGGCCTATCAACATTTCAGAAGCTTTTGGCCTAATAGTCATAAGGTGCGAACTTGCCCCAGTTTAAATGGCCCAGCAAGCCCGCATTTCTGACAATAGTCCAACTCCATCCAAATGAGGATGGTCCACAAGCACATATTCAAGGAAATAATTGTTACTTTAGCCAACCCGGTCTATGGGTGGGTTAGCAAGAGTATAGACAAAGGCTCTCACCGGCGAAGGATGGCCCACAACTAGGTCTCCCCACTCAAGGGTTCGAGCAACCAAGTGAGCGCACCCTTTTTATACACTAAGGTACGTGCCAATGAGCTATGGTGTGTGACGGACTGTCAAATGGATTTCCCGTTGTAGATTCCCCAGAGGGAAGGTAGAGCGAGGCTCACTTAAATACCCAAGCCTCTTAGGCTCTTATCGCTTGTTGTCAGGAATAAACAACGAGTCCTCCAAATTAGTCCATCACAATAGGCTACGAGTAGATGGCGATCTAGGTGCCTTCACAGCTTTTCCTTCTAGAAAGGTAGTGATTGAAGGAAGACACCAAACCATTACCTAGCCTTAAAATGCCTTTGATTAAACCCTCACTTTATCCACTATAGACACGGTCAATTAAAACATAAATCCAAACATCACAAGACAATATTTCGGGGCCGATTCTCTATCCCCAGTGGAATCGCCAGACTATAGGAAACAGAACCTGGGCGACGCTTTTCTAGGCTCGCGGCCTAGTTGGGAGTACGAAATAGCATGGAGTCGCCACCCGGTGTGAACCGGGACAAAGATTTAAGGACGCACTCACCCCTCGCAAGGGAAGACCTCAAACCGTTGGGTTTGGAATAGTCCCTTACTTATGTCACTTGTGATGATGTGATTTGTGCAATAATTCAACTAGGCCTAAGCAACGTTTATTTCCAAGGACAATTATGCTTCTATGTTCACATGCATGAAAGTAATCATCATAACGGCAAACATGCAATAGCACACGGCAATCTCATGAACATGCTTCGATCATATAATACGGAAAAAAAAGAACAACCTAAACATAATGCAAATTCCAAACGCAAAACAAAATGATTAATCATGCTTGAAAATAAACAACCAAATAGTCTAAATCATGCCTAAGAACCAAGTAACATACTAATGACCTAATCATGCTTGAATACCATCTCATGAACACATCATACAGATAGACGTATGGATACAAATAACATGATTAATTAGATGATACAAGAGAAATCACCTAAGAAACAATTATACATGACATGTGATGAAAATGACTCAATTCAGTGTATTCGCGTTCGTTGTAGCGTTTGATAACTCGTTCGAATGGAAATGAAACAGAATGCTCACGTTCGTATGGCGTTTGTTAACGCGTTCGAACGGAAATGAAACAGAATGCTCACGTTAGTATGTTATTCCTCTATGCATGATCTTGTTATCTCCTTTCGCAATAGGTGTTTCTTTATGTTATGTTTAGGTTGTTATTTATTTTTCTTGTTTGATGATTCAACATGTTCATGAGATTATTGTGTGATATCGTATGTTTGCCGTTATGATAATTTATTTTATACATGCGAACTTAGGTATAGATTATCCTTGGAGATATATGTTGCTTAGGCTTGGTTAGATTATTGCACAAATCATATCATTACAAGTGGCATAATGATTGTGATCATTCCGAACCCAACGGTTTGAGGTCTTACCTTGCGAGGGGTGAGTGCGGCCTTAAATTATTTTCCCGGTTCACACCGGGTGGCGACTCCATGCTATTTCTCCGGTTTATTTCCCCCGTGGGCTACTCTGTACTCCCAACCGGGCCGTGAGCCCGAGACAGCGTCGCTGATTTCTGTGTCCTACAGTCTGGCGACTCCACAGGGAATAGAGAATTGGCCCCGAAATAATGCCTGTAATGATTGTGATTTGTGCTTTAATTAACCGTGTCTACCGTGGGTTAAAAGGGGTTTATCAAAGGCACTTTTAAGTCTAGGTAATGGTTTGGTGTCTTCTCTCATTCACTACATTTCTATAAGGAAAAACTGCGAAGGCACCTAGATAATCATGTACTTGTAGCCTACCGTGATGGACTAATTTGGAGGACTCGTTATTTATTCCTGTCACCAAGCGATAAGAGCCTAAGAGGCTTGGGTTTTTAAGAGAGTTCGCTCCGCCCTCCCACTGGGGAATCTACAACGGGAAATCCATTTGACAGTCAGTCACACACCATAACTCGTTGGAACGTACAGTAAGGTATAAAAAGGTGCGCTCACTTGGTCGCTCGAACATTTGAGTGGAGAGACCTAGTTGTGGGCAATCCTTCGCTAGCGAGTGTCTTTGTCCACACTCCCGCAAACCCACACATAGACCGGAGTTGTATGACCTATAGAAATTATTTCCTTGTGCTTGTGGACCATCCTCATTTAGATGCAGTTGGACTTCTTGTCAGAAATACGAACTTGTTGGGCCATTTAAACTGGGATGAGTTCGTATCCTATGACAATTGGACCAAAAGCTTCTGAAATATCGATGGGCCACTTGGTAGATATTATTTCTTTGTGCTTATGTTTAGGACCATCCTCATTTGGATACAGTTAGACTTCTTGTTAGAAATGCAAACTTGTTGGGCCATTTAAACTGGGACGAGTTCGTATCTTATGACAATTGGGCCAAAGTTTCTAAAATGTCAATGGGCCATCCTGTGTTTGGGCCCCTTATCATTTGAAGTTGTTTAACTTTGTTGTCACAAAGGTGTAAACCTGTTGGGCATTTTCAACTAGGACAAGTTTGCACCTTGTAATAATATGATTGAAGCTTTAAAATGACAATGGGCCAAATTATATGTTCCACACATCGCACGTATCTCATGCATCTCATGCATACACACATCATGTTAACTCTCTTGTGTCTTAAGAGCCATCATAGATATATGTTGGGTTAGGGAAAAGGGAACACTTGTTAAAAGGCCGATAGCAAACATTAGCGAATTAGAGAATGAAACATCCCGTATGGATCAATTGGAAACCAATTTCACCAAGGTTACTGAACAGTTGCAAGCCTTGACTGCTACTATGGCCAACATGGTTGTGCCCCGTGTTGGGGAAACTCTGAGAATGAGAGGTGTGAAGACCCTCCGACTAGATTGAATGATGATATTCCGATTTTTGATGATGATATGTTGAATATGCTGCGGGGAAAGTGGCAGGGTTTCAAGCTGAACTGCAGAAACTCCGAGATCAGGTAGAGTCGGTTACCCGTAAGATGATGGGAAAACATGAAGACCTGCTAGATTATGAGGCAATGACCTTTGAAGAACAGTTGCCAGCTGTAGGACACAAAAATCGGCGACGCATGTTGTTCCAAGCTCGCGGCCCGGTTGGGAGTACGGAGTAGCCCATGACGGACTAAACGGGAGAATAATGGAGTCGCCACCCGGTGTGAATCGGGAAAATGATTTAAGGCCGAACTCACCCCTCACAAGGGAAGACCTCAAACCGTTGGGTTCGGAATGGTCCCTTACTTATGTCATTTGTAATGAATGAATTTGTGCAATTTTAACCAAGTCTACTCAACATACATATTGGTCAAAGTAGTCTAAATTCCTATAAAGCCTAAATCTAGGTTTGCATGCTTTAAAAGTAAATTCTTATAACGGTAAATACATAACTCATAAATAGTTTAATTAATACATGCAAAATAAACATGTGGCCAAGGAATTTGGTCGTTCTCAATGTAGGACCTCGCATACCCGGTTGGACGTATTCCACATCAACCGAGCATTCCGTGTCCGGGACAACAAAATAAAATATAACAAAGGGTGCCCTCAGGTCTTACCTTTGAAGTCGCTTTTCGGGAGTGCGTTTCACGGTGCCGAAAGGGTTACCATTCCGCTGTTTTCAATAGTCCACTGTTTTCGCTGTTTTCACTGTTCACTGTTCCCGCTATTTTCTCGGGTTCGCTATTTTTGCTGTTTTGTCCATTTTTACTCGCGATTTCTGTTCACTGTTTTCTCTAATTTTCTCACTGTTTTCACTCGCTGTTTTCTCTCCATTTTGTTGTGGTTTTCAGGCTATTGTTTTTACCATTTTGGGGACTGTTAGGGGGTATTTTTCTTACTGGTTTCACGGTACAAAGGGTAATTGAGTTGGTGTCTTGTGTTTGTCCTTTGTTGCTCGGTCAAGAAGCATTAAGGGATGGCTCTTTGTGTCTTCATGTGGAGGGGCTGATTATTTTGTTTTAACGTGGGGGGTACCTATTTGTGGGCTGAGGATTGGTGTCTTCATGTGGATGGGGTGATTTACGTGTGTGGGTGGTCTGTTGAAGGGTCGGTGAGTGAGGTGAGGTGATCAACTCGGTTGAAGGGCTGCGTGATTGGATTAGTGGGTGGTTGATGTGCTGCGTGGGTGGTTTGTTGAAGGGCTATTGGTTTCATGCAGTGAGCAGTTAGAGTGAGCGTTGATGAGAAGAGGTGAGAAATGGAGCTGGAGGCAGAGGGCAGCGTGAGGTGTAGGGTTGTTACCGAGAAGGCTTTGTGGTGATGGAGGGCTTTCTACGTGAAGGGTTTGTGGTGAATGGAGGACTTTCTACGTGAAGGGTAGCTATTAACGTGAAACAATGGGAGTGGCTGTGTTGAATAGGTTTGTTTAGGTTGTGGTTGTGCTTAACGTGGCCATGCGTGGGAGAGAGAAGTGTTTATGGCTTACTTTTGGTGTTTAGTGCGTAGGGTAAGCTTCGCTTATGTGCGTTTGGTAGCTTGGTCAGTGGCTTATTTGAAGGTGTTTGGCTGTGTTATTTCATGAAAAATGAGGGGTAGCGTGGGTTTGTTTCATCAAGGGGCAGCATGGGGCTTGAAGAATCCACGTGAAACCCTTCCCCATTCTCTTCAAGAGCCACTCACTCTCCATTCAAAACAACACCATGCACAGCCTAATCAAACCCTACCCTTGGCCCAAGGATGATTTTGAAACAGAAGTCCGACGAACAAACCTGAAGCTAAACGAGCGAATCAAATCCAAAAAAACGTCAATTCTTAATTCTTCCATTCGACGTCCGTTTCCCGCGACTTCCGCGACTTAAAAGGTAGTGCCTTCGTACGAGGCTCATCATCCAGACTTATATGAAAAAATGTAGTGCCTACACCAGCTCAATTCAAGATGCCAGATATGGCCAGGTTCAACGGGAATGGGGATCTGAAGGTCCATCTCCGTCAGTATGTTTCAGTTATGAGTTCAGTGGGCTTATCCAAGCGTCAGGTTCAGAAATTGTTTGGGATGTCACTCGAGGGGGCACCCGTGGTATGGTATCACAACCTGGAGAGGAAAATCAATGAGGATTGGAGGGAATTGGCAGAGGCCTTTTTGAAACAGTATGTCACAGATCTGGAGATCGACTTGTCACTCCGGGACGTAGAAAACACCAAGTAGAAGCCAGAAGAAAGCTTCAAAGAGTATGTAGAACGCTGGAGAAGCCAACTTCTAAAGATGCAGAAACGGCCCTCAGAGAAGGACCAAATCAAAATGATCATCAATGGCACCAAGCCCTCCATTTATGGCAAGCTGAGGAGAATGACTTCCATGATTACTGATTTTTGACAGTTGAGGGAGACTGTCATGGACATTGAAGAAGAAGAAGCTGAGAAAAGAAAGTTCTATAGCCTGAACAGGAGGCCCATTAGGGGAACATCAGGTGCCAAACCTGTTTCTGCTGAGATTGCTGCTATCTAGAACCGGCGTTTCTCCGACCTGGGTAGACCATTGTCTAATGTATTGGAGAAACTAAAGAAACAGGGACTTCTGAAACCCCTAGAAACCAAACCACTTCCACACCCCCCACCACCGCATCTCAACCTGAACTAGTATTGTCATTTCCACCAATAGAAGGGCCATGACACTGACAATTGTGCCCACCTATGCCACGAAATTCAGGACCTTATAGACTCCAAAAAGATACCCAACCCTGAAACAGAACAGCCTAACACACATAAAAACCCCCTACCGAATTATCACTCTGTCCCACCACCAACCTATATGATAAACTCGGGCCTGCCCGAAAGCCTTGTCCTCAAATCCTTTGACTACCAAGCCTTTTGCCTGCGAATTTGGGATAGCAACAACGAAGATGAAACATAACAGGAAAAGAATTTTTGGGAAGACTTCTCCAGTAGTGATGAAGAGGAGGTGAGAGGAATGACACGCAGCGGGCGTTTATACAGTGACACAGTTGAGAAGGGTAAGGAAGTGTTAACGGAAGGCAGAGAACTGTCTGAAAATATGGAGAATACTGAGGGGGATGCAGTGCTACGTCAGTTGAGGAAGACACGAGGCAAATGTTAGCATCTGGGAATTGTTGTGTTCGTCTCAGGAGCACAGGCGGGCCATGGTTGAGGCTTTGAGCAAGATAGTGGTGACGGAGGATGCTAACCCCGCGATGTTTGTCGGATCAGTGCAAAAGGAAACTTTGCAGATAATAACCTTTTCTGAGGAAGAACTCCCGGCCGAAGGAAGAAATCACAACAAGCCACTATTTATCAGGGTTGAGGTGAGGGGCAAGAAGACATCTCATGTGATGATAGATGATGGCTCATCCATTAATGTATGCCCATGGAAGATTTTGGCAAGGATGGGAATGAAGGCAACAGATCTGGATCCCTCCAATATGACTATCAAAGCTTATGATGATAGTAAGATGGGAGTTGAGGGTACTTTTACGGCAATGGTCAAAGTGGGTCCATTGCTGGATATCTCTGCACTTTTGCTTTGTTATTGGGAAGGACGTGGTTTCACAAGCTTGGGGGCGTGCCCTGCACTCTGCATCAGGTTATTAAGTTCCCGTATGGGGGAGAGATTGTCACCATCCGATTTGAGGTAGACAGTGATGTGGCCGCTTTGGAAATACAACCTTTCACAAGGTTCCAAGGGTCGGCAACTTTTAAAAAGTGGGGGGATCCTAAGGTGGCTATGATCATGGAGAAGATGAAGTTCGAGCCGGGTAAAGGTTCAACATTGCCAAACTTTAAAGGGCAAACTACCCAGAGAGAGTTGGGATACATGTCTGATGAGGATAAGCCGAAAGCCAAAAAGAAAGGGTTGAAGCTGATGGAATGCTTTGTGAAGGCGACAGGATATCAGGGAGAACCTGAACCGGTATAAGTCAATGGGATTGTGGTTCCCAGGTTTGAGATATTTTAGGAGGTGATAAGTGAGAAGTCACTGGCATCGGAAATTGTGAAGAAGGAATAAGAGAAATGGGAAGAAGAGCTCATGAAGTTGGAGGGCCTGACCCTCGAGGAAAAAGAGGAAGACCCAGCTGTGGGAGATGAATCATCTGTGGAGGATGAAGATGTTTATCTCTCTGATTTTTTTGAATGTATTCCTGCATCTGCTAGCAATAAAGACAATCATTTTTCTTACTCGTCTGAGTCTTTCCCTTTCAATTTGCATGACTTGAGTATATTTGATATCAGCTCCACAAAAACCAATGCATTTAACCTTGGTACACTTGAGAGCCCCAGGGAAATTCTAATTGCAAGTGAGGTTACCTCTGAGGAGCGAGAGAAATTAGAAGGAATATTGCCCAAATATGCCCAAGCGTTTGTTTGGTCATATGAGGACATGCCTGGAGTAGACAGAAGCATCGCCCATCATACAATACCAACTCATCCGAATATGAGGCCAGTGAAACAGAAACTTCGACGGATGAGACCTGAGTGGGCCGAGAAAGTCAGAGATGAAGTCAAGAAACATATAGATGTGGGGTTCCTGGAAGTGGTGAAGTATCCTGAGTGGTTGGCAAATATTGGGCTGGTGCCAAAGAAAGACGGGAATGAGAGAATGTGTGTGGGTTATATAGATCTTAACAAGGCTTGCCCGAAAGATGATTTTCCTCTACCTAATATAGATGTGCTAGTTGACAGTGCGGCTTTATCTGCCATGTATTCGTTTGCAGATGGGTTTTCAGGATACAATCAGGTTCTCATGGCTGAAGAAGACAAGCACAAGACTGCCTTTGTCACCAACTGGGGCACATATTGTTACAAGGTAATGTCGTTTGGGCTCAAAAATGCAGGAGCTACTTATCAGCGGATGGCCACTACTCTATTTCATGATTTGATGCACAAAGAGATTGAAGTGTATGTGGATGATATGATGGTAAAATTAGAGACAAAAATTGGGCATATAGAAGCACTTGAGAAGTTCCTTAAGAGAGTTGACAAATACAACTTGCGGCTTAATCCCAAGAAATGTGTGTTTGGGGTGACGTCAAGAACGTTACTCGGACATACAGTTGGAATGGGAGGAATAGAGGTAGACTTTGAGAAGATCAAAGCAATCACAGAGATGCCAGCACCGAAGACTGAGAAGGAAGTCAGAGCATTCCTCGGGAAAATTTAGTACATTAGTCGGTTCATCACCAAGTTGACATCAGTATGTGAGCCTATCTTCAAACTGCTGAGAAAAGACCAGCCAATGAAATGGAATGAGTAATGTCAAGCAACCTTCGACAAGATCAGAGAATACTTGGTAAAACCTCATGTATTGAAACCTCCGAGACCAGGCAGACCCTTGATATTGTATTTGGCCATAGAATCAGAAGCACTGGGGGCAATGATGGTACAGGCAGATGAGACATGGGTAGAGCATGCGGTTTACTATCTCAGTAAGAAGATGCTTCCGTACGAAGCCCGCTATCAAGAAGTAGAGAAAATCTGCTTGGCAGTGGTATGGGCGTCCAGAAAAATGCGGCATTACTTCCAGTCTTACAAGATCCAGGTGGTAGCCAAAGAAAATCCCTTGAAGTATCTACATTCAGTGCCTTCGCTAGTGGGGAAGTTGGGCAGATGGTTAGTGTTGCTGACAGAGTTTGACATTGAGTATCTCACCTCCAAAGTAATCAAAGGGCGAGCCGTAGCAGAGTTCCTGGCATTACAACCTATTGAATGGGATCAGTACAAGTTTGAATTCCCAGATGAAGAGATCAAAGCAATAACAGTTTAGGGATGGAATATGTATTTTGACGGAGCAGTGAATTGCAAAGGAGCGAGAATTGGGATCATGATAGTGACTCCCGAAATAGAGACTTTGCCTATGGCCAAGAGGTTGATGTTCGGAGTAACTAACAACATGGCCGAGTATGAAGCATGTGCTTTTGGATTGACAGCATTGAAAGCCTTGAAGGCTGGGAGCGTGGAGGTCTACGGAGATTCGATGTTGGTAGTCCAACAGATGCAATGAGAATAGGAACTGAAGGAAGAACGGTTGAAACCTTACATTTTTCACCTCAGAAAGTTGGCACATGCTATCCCCGATTGTAAGTTTCAGCACTTGCCGCGAGAAGAGAATCAGATGGCAGACGCATTAGCTACACTTGCAGCGACTTGGGAAAATCCAGAGAAGTTAGTGATGAGACCATTGGTACTGACAACAGCGAGCAGACCTATTTATGAGATAGAAAGATTTTGGGAAGTGGAAGTCGATGATGGGAAACCTTGGTACTATGACATTCAACGGTATTTAGAACACGTAGAACTCCCAGAGGAAGCAAGCAGAAAAGACAGAATAGCCATTCAGAAGTTGGCTTCTCAGTATTTGATTTTGAAAGGAGAATTATGCAAGAGACAGGTAAATGGCGTTCAGCTGAAATGTTTGAGAAAAGAAGAAGCTCAGAAGGCAATGGACGAAATACATGCCGGGGTATGTGTACCGCATATGAATGGGTTGAATTTGTCTCGCAAAATTGTAAGACAGGGTTTCTACTGGTTGACCATAGAGACAGACTGTGCAAAATTGGTAAAACATTGTCATGATTGTCAAGCACACGGTAATTTGAACCATCTGCCTCACACAGAGTTACACGGTCTATCAGAGCCTTGGCCTTTCTCAGCATGGGGAATTTATATGATCGGGGAGATTCGACTGAGTGCATCGAATTGACATTGTTTCATAGTAGTGGCAGTGGACTACTTCTCAAAATGGGTGGAAGCCGAGTCATTTCGTAACGTCACAACAAAGTAGATGGCGAAGTTCATAGCTCGGAACATCATATGTCGATATGGGATGCCGCATCATGTAGTGACAGATAACAGAGTTTAGTTTCAAGGGGAAACAAAGGCAATGCTACAGAGATATGGGATAGGACATCACAAGTCGTCACCTTATCGGCCGCAGGCAAATGGGGCAGTCGAGGCAGCCAATAAGACAGTAAATAAGATATTAGCCAAGATGATAGAGAACTACAAAGATTAGGCTAACAAGCTACCGTATGCCCTGTGGGGGTACAGAACATCAGTAAGAATAGCAACAGGAGCCACACCTTACTCTTTAGTCTACAGAATGGAAGTAGTACTGCCAGTAGAAGTTGAAATACAGTCCTTGAGGGTATTAGCAGAAACAGAGTTACCAGAACAAGAATTGGCCGCACAGAGATTTGAACAGTTAGCACTTTCTGGATGAAAAGAGGATGAAGTCCTTACATCACATGCAGATATATCAGAAGAGACTAGCCCGAGCATTCCACAAGAAGGTACGTCCTACTAAGATCAGAAAAGGTGATTTGGTACTTAAGCAGTCGAGGCTGTCGATGACAAACCCAAGAGAAAAGTTTAGACGTAACTAGGAAGGACCCTACATAGTCTAGAAAGTGATGGGAAATGAGGTAGTGAGACTGTCAGATTTGGAAGGGAATGAGTTCACCGAGCTGATAAACGTGGATAGATTGAAGCGATATTTTGCCTGAGGGATAGAAGACCGAGCAGTCACCAAGGGAATTGACAGAAGACCTAACCCAATGGGATAGGAAACTCATTCATGCATACACGTAACATATTTGCGTTCTTTTTGCGTTTGTTCTGTTTTGTAATAACAGGTTTCAAAGAAGAAAAAGAGAAAGTGGCAAAAGCAAGCCAGGCAGAAGCAGCAACAATACAGTGTCATCACTTTCAGGAAAAAATCAGTGTCAGTTTGGGGGCGAGGCCCATGTTAACATCGGTTTGGGGGCGAGGCCCACATCAACATCGGTTCAGGGTGGAGGCCCACATCAAACATCAGTTTGGGGGCGAGGCCCATGTCAGCATCAGTTAGGGGATGAGTCCCGGGAGTGAGGCCCACATCAGTTTCAGTTTTGGGGATGAGTATGAGGGTCATGACCTATATCATCAGCAGTTTTGGGGATGAGTCCCAGGGTTGAGTCCTACATCATCAGCAGTTTTGGGGATGAGTCCCAGGGTCGTGACCCACATCATCAGCAGTTTTGGGGATGCGTCCCAGGGTCGTGACCCACATTGTCAACGTTATCAGGATGTGTCCCAGGGTCGAGGCTCCAGTTATCGATTGCAGTTATCGGGATGTTTCCCAAGGCCGTTGGGCCCCTGCATCATCATTTTTGGGGATACGTCCCAGGGTCGTGACCCACATTATCAGTGTTATTGGGATGCATCCCAGGGTCGAGGCCCCCGTTGTCGGTTGCAGTTATTAGGATGCATCCCAGGATCGAGGTCCACTACGTCATCAAATCAGCTCAAAGCAGCAGGCAAGTTAGGTGGCTGCTGGCGAGCCAGGTAAGTAAAAATGCATTGCACAACATTGATAGGATTGTCATTGTCTCACACTGCACAAGTCCCATCAAAGTGGGGGCGACTGTAGGCACTGTATTTTGCATATAAGTCCCGATGATGAGTCTCGTACAGAGGCACTACTCTTTAGGTTGTGGAAGTCGCGGGAAATGAATATCGGAAGGGGAAATTAAGAATAAGTATGTCATCGGATTCAATTCGCATGTTCACTGCTTTCGTTCGTGCTGCATTCGTGAAAATGTTCGAATGTCAAGCAGATTGCGGGCGTTCATGCAACGTTCGAATCTGCGTTCGAACGGTATCGGTACTTCTGGTTTTGTTGCTAGCCTCACGCCCAAGCCCAATTAGCCCACCAAAACCCACCCAAAAATAATTAAAGCATTTAAAACATGTCACAAATTAAAATAATATCCTTCCTAAATTAAATAAATCACATCCCAATTTAAATAATTCACATACCTAAATAAAACAAATCAAATATATGATCTTCCTTATTTAAACAAATCTTGTCCCCAATTAAATATATGTTTTCCTTGTGTGACACTAATTAAATGGCATCTCTTTAATACACAATCTTATTCCTTTTAAAACAGAGAAGCCCTAGAAATGTCTATAAAAGAAACACAAATCCAACACTCTCATCTCCTAGTCCATTCACGCATACCACAAGAACAAGCAAAAAAAAAAATTTCTTCTCCTCATCTCTCTACTATAGCCAAAACTCACCCCCCCTAAACCCCTCCATTACCAAAAATCACACCCCTAAAACAGTAAGCCTTCACCGAAGATCACCCTTGAAATAACCCCCTATTCACCGAAAATCATAAACAAGACAGCCCCCATTGCCGCAACAAAATAGTCCACAAACAGCCCATTGCAGTGACCAAAACTGCTCTCATACAGCCCCCTAACCACCGCAAAAATAGCAGCCCCAAAACCGCAAAAATAGTAGCCTAAAACCACAAAACAATGACAGTAAAACAGCAGTAAAACAGAGGAAACGACGGCTCAAAATACTGAAGCAGCGAACGAGAGAAGTGGACCAGTGGACTGGAGGAGATGCAGAGCATCAACCCTTCCGATTGCCGTGTAACGCACTTTCGAGAGACGACCTAAGAGGTTAGACCTGAGGGCACCCTTCCTTTTATTTATTTTCTTACTTTTTTTGCATGAGTATTGTTGGTTGGTGCAAGATGTGATTTTCGGATGAACGGAATATGTGTTCTCTCTTGGGGTATATCGGATGGAAATTCGGACGTAAATTCCATAGCCGAATCTGAATGGACGATAGTGCAGTCTGTACTCGGGATACAATGCCAAGTACCGCTTGAGAGACACACATATATTTTGTTTCATCCAACCTTATGTTTGAGCATGATTTAGTCGCTAGTTTGTTATTTATGTTTAAGCATGATTTAGTCGTTTTCGTTTTACTTTCTACACGTTATTTGTTTATGTATTGATGATGTAGTGCGCATGGGCTTAGTATGTGTTGGACAATTATGTTGGATAATATGACCCATAGCGTCACTATTTGCACAGATCAATTGTGTTGCTGTAGCAAATTAACCATGTAACAAGGAAATTGCACTCTCGTCATTTGTGATTAGATCACCATAGATATATATAAATGAAGAGAGGTCCCTATGATTAGTTCCTGGATTGAGATGATATGAGACAGTATCAGTCCACGAAGGATTAATCATTAAATATCCCTAGCCGTAGTATTATCGAGACTGGACATCGATAATGCGGAATAGGCTAGTATTGCACTTGTGCGCGTTGTGAGGGCACAACGGCATAGTTCTCATATATATATATTGGATACTTGTGCAAGTGCGATAGGAGGTCGTGTTTCACCGATAGTACGGGAAACAGCTTCGCTCTGGATAGACCCTTCGGAATCCCATTGGTATTATATGATAGGTGTCTATGGGAGGCCGAAATCAAGGTAGGTGTGTATAGTCTTAACCTGAGACTTACATCGCTAATACTTACGACAATCGGTAAACTTTGGTTTTGGTGGTGGGGGATCTTAACTGGTTCTGTGTTCACCTCTTCTGGGTTTATCAGAGAGTCGTAGTGTATTGGATGTGATGTCAAGACGGAAGTATCACTCAAGTCATAGTGGAGATGATGTCACGCAGGATACGGTATTAGTGCTCTTTAGTGATGCGCATCCAATCGTAATATTATGACCAGGTCATGAATATCCGATTATAGAGACTAGTTACCAGACATCCGATATGTGTTTCGGACGGGGCAGACACTTATCCAGCCCCAGCCCTAGCACGTGACTATCCGATACTAGGCCGATATACACAATACAATTGTATACTACGCTTGATACAGATCTAGATATTCTTTGATGAATATGTCCGGAGAACTTAGGAAGACTTGGTGCTTTGCTAGGAGTCGACCTTGTCTCGTAAATCGGTAGAACGTAGTACTTGGTACGTACGTGATTCGGATACTCCGACGACCGTATTTACTGCCAGATTATCCGGGGATCTCATGGGTCGCTTCCCGATAATCCACCGATGACGCATAACTCGCACTCTTAAATAATCTGGGATTATATAGAAGAGAGAGAGAATTAATCTAGGATTAATAACGGAGATATTTTATCCGGGATAAAATGTCGTCTAAAGAGAGAGAACGATTAATTTGGAATTAATCGATGAATTAATATATTCGATATATTAAATGAAATTAGATTTCGACGCGGAATTAAAATTGGATTTTGATTCGGGCAAACGAGTTAATTCAGAATTAATTCGTTAGCGACGTGAATAGTGAATTTGCTAGGCGTAATCATTTAATTACGACGCAACGGAAAATTCATTAATTCGGAATTAGCGAAACCGAGCCCGAGATTTTTTTGCGGGGCCCGCTCGCATTTAATATCGTGTGGGGCCCACATGTCAAATCAAAGCGTCAAAATTAAATGTGATGTGACTTGTTACTATTCACTTTATTAAAGTGAATAGTAGATGGAGTTAATTACACTTGACTTTTGTAAATGCTTTTAGGAAAAGCATTTATGGCATTTAATTTTAATTAATTAAAATGCTTTTACCTTGACTTTTACAAGGTGAAAAGTTTGGTAAAATGTTGAAATAGATTTTAGAAATCAATTCTTCATTATTACAACTTCTCTCTCTCTCACGTATTGAATTTTTAATTTCTTTCATCTTTCTCTCTTGGCAAATGTCACGCCCAAAAGCATGAAAATGCTCACTGGTTTTGGAACCAAATAGGCGTGAATAAGGGAAGCTTGGAGTGGGATTTTGTGGCAAAATCTCAAGTGCTAGCACACTTACGAGACTTGCGAAGGTGGTAGGGAGGTTCACCCATGAGCCGGGATCCATCGGACGAGGCTGGAGCTCGTTTTCTCAGCTCAAAATCTGAAAATGGAGGCAGTGGACTGCTGCAGTTTGGCGCCCTTGGCAGTGCGTTTTTGGACTTTGTTTGTTGCCGATTCGACTCAACCAACCAATGTAAGTATTCCGCTATCTTCGTTGGTGTATTCACGCATTATTTCATGTCTTGATTTGATCTTGGGACCTAAAAATAAACCAACAATGGCATCAAGAGCTAAGGTTGCAAGCATGAAATTTGTAGGGTTTAAAATTTGGGTAAATGTGATTTGAGCATGATTTGAATAAATTGTTTGTTTGAGTATGCTTATAACATGTTTAAATTCATTTTGGTTGGACTAATTTGATGAAAAATGATTTGGAATAATTTTCCCCAAAATATGTTGTTGGCCGAATTTAAAGGAAATTTTGGATTCTTGGAATTTTTGATTTTGATTCATTGGATGAAGTTAGAATCATGTAGGATGATGTTAATTTGAATTCGAATTGGATTGGATTTCGAATTGGACAAAAACCCCAAATTCCTTACCTTGGCCGAATTTATCAATGCCCTTTAATGTCTTGGTAATTTTGATTTTATGAACATTGGATGTGTATGAAATCATTCGGGAAGTTAATACGTTGTCGATTGTGTAATTAATCGGATTGAATTCAAATCGGACAAAATAACCTTCCTTGGACGAGACTTAGAAGCATGTTGTAATATGGGTTTGATTTTCATTATGTATGTTTGACATGTAATAATGAATTAAGTATGATTAATTGGGACTAATTTAGTGTTTTGGAAATGTTGATTTAGTTGATTAATCATATAATGCACTTTTGGTATTAAATTGTGAAAATGGATTTTTGGATTTAATTAATTGGGCCTAATTTTGGAAATTAGAATTTAAAGTTGTAATTGGGCCTATTGGGCTGATTTATCAAGTTTGGTTTAGGCCAAATGGATTGGATCCAATTGGGCCCAAAACCTTAACCATAAAGCCCAAATGCGACTAATGAACCTTTAATGTTTAATTGGGCCTAATGGGCCGAAATTAATTCTAAGGCATTTTGGGTGATTCCACTATTGGGCTTTGGTTGCCGAAGCCCATGCCTAAAGAAATTAATGAAGCCCATTAGACTTAAATTAAATTGGCGTTGGACATTAATCGGACTTTGAGTCCCGATGCGATTGAATTTGGAATTTAAATCGTAAAAGGTTTATTAAAATAAAGTGCAATATTTATTTGGAATTGAATAGTGAATTATTATTAAATACATGTTAAATTGGATTAATTATGTAGTTTAATTTAATTCATGAATTCGTACTTTGAGTACTTATTCGCAAAAACGAGTTTGACTCGATCAAAATCAAATCGTTGTTTGAACATTGGATGATCACTTAATTATCAGATTAATTAATTTGATTAGATGATTGCTTGATAGCATGCTTATGTGTGTGAATACGTGGTTGTGTTGAATGAATAATGTATATCGGATGGATATTAGTCGGGTGGGCAATTTTGGAAATTGTTGTAATAAATTCGATTTATTAAATTGGACCTGCGTGTCCAGCCTTATCACCTTCTTTCTCTTTGTATTCTCTTCTCACCTATTCCCCTCTATGTATATGAGGTTTCTTTAGAAGTGTAGTGTAACGGGTAGAAGTAGTACAAGTGCTAGCTTGAGTGAGAAAAGGAGAGATTTGATCTAGGATCAATGTGTTAAGTATCCATCCGCATATCAATATTATTTTATTTCATACTCGTTTTATTATGTATTAGAATGCATGTTTAAGGGTGTATGATGATGAGACCTTAACAAAGATAATTAAATTGGTAGCCAATTTGCACGCGAAAATCCCTCAATTTATATTAAGCAAATATCCTTCCATTGAATGATTCTTGTTCAAGATCCGAAGTTGGCATTGGTTGTTTTTTACCAAAGTCAAGACCTTTGTCAATCAAGGATGTACTTGAATCATGAGAGTTTTGTTGCATAATCGGTGTCTTGTCCAAATCGTGATTTTTATTGGCCAAAGTCAGATCACTTTTTGTCCAATGACATTGATTACGAAACTTTCCTCGTCAATGGGTCCCGCTTAACTGGAATCATTAGGTTTGTTTTTGGCCAAAGCCAAGGCCTAGATGATTCGGAGGATAGGGTTAGGAAAATGTATTAGATACATTGACATTATACATATGTTTCGGACTTGGATGTCCACCTAACCGGATCTAGGAATTGGATGAGATCCAATTGATCTGTGAGATCTACCTAGTTGAATAGCATACAGCTTTTTATTGGCCAAAGTCAGGGTTGTGTGTTATTTAATAGGATCCTAGCCCACTAGGAAACACGGTTTCCCGAGTACTCGACAGAGGGTTAGAGGCTCGACGAAAAATAGTGGGAGGCAAGTATTGAATTGCAACATTCGTTCAATTACTCGCTAAACACGCTCATTTTATTTTACTCGTCGTATTAATCAAAAGTATTAGTTGGACTAATATTTTATGTTGTTTTAAATATATATAGTTGGACTATATACAAACTTATTCAAATTATAGTTGATTTTATAATTTGATATAGTAATCAATATAATTGAATTAAAATTATAGTTGATTTTATATTGGATTATAGTAATCAATATAATTGAATTAAAATGATAGTTGATTTTATAATGGGATTATAGTAATCAATATTAAAATTATAGTTGATTAAATAATTGGATTATTGTAATCATTATAATAAATAGTACCTTATTAAATTGATTAAATAGTTGGACTATTGAAATCAAGAAAGAATTGAAAAGTTGAATATTTAAAATATATAATCCTTAGATTAAATGTTTTTAAATGATTTAATTTTCAATTGGGAATCAATAATAGGTTAATTTATTTGATAAAATTACTTATTATGACTAAGCCCATAATTAAGCAAATAGTAGAGCATAAAGTCTTTGGAAGATTTATGTGATGATGACTTTAGTGCTTAATTAATATACTTATAATAAATCTATCTTTAGATTTAAAAGTATTAAAATTGCAATTAATAATTCTTGGAGAATTAATTGACTATTCTAGTGGAGAAAAGTCAAAGTTTGCAATTGGGCATGTAGCACAAGGTGCACATCGTTTCGATTATTCGAAACCCAAGGCTTGGCCAAAGGTTTGTGAAATATTGAAAAGGATAATTGACATATCCCAAAGTGACTACCATTTGGATATGGAAGACACGAAGGAATTAAAGAATGGGCGAGGCTCTAACTTTAAAATAATTTTCAAAGTTATGTTCACAACTAGTATTAAAATTGAATTTTAAATACTTAGTGTGGTACATAATACACATATGTATTGACGTTCAGAATCCGCTGTGAGCTGGATACTGGCTTCAAGCCGAGATTTCTCTGCGAATCGGAAACGGGACGAAAGTCGCTGTTTCGACCGTAGATACCTAAGTTTAGGAACTGCCCTTTGGGTATGTACTTAAATTAGGAAATGTTGTAATGTAACTAGTTTGACTAGAGACATTATCTCTATATCAGTGTTTAATCCGATACGGATAAAACCTTTATATTCTAGAACACTAAGTGTTTCATTATATAAAGATGATACTGAGATAAATACATTAGATAATTTATATTTTGAATATAAATAAAATCTCAAACATATAAAATGACAAATAAATAGCTCAAATTGATTTGATCAATAGAGACTTATTTGTGGCATTGTTGTCTGGGACACAATTAAACAAGACTCGTATATCCACACTTTTGTAGAGTGGGTACTAGGACTGATTTGACTATTCAAATAAGGTCTGCGAATCTAGTTTATTAGGTAAACTACCTAAAATACTATTTACTTGGTAATAGTAAAATGGCCACCGATCTGTTAGCCCTATTCATGGTGAAGTAAGTGGGCCCATATCTAGCTAGGCTAGATGTTAACATGAATATTTCGTGACCTTAACGGATGTGACATCACGTTATGGTTATGTGTTTCTTTTGAAGAACACAGATCGGAAACTTTTATAGTTTCGACACGAAGTAGAAAAACAGATCGGCTATAGTATTATGCCGCCACGGTAAAACCGTAATGGAAAATACTTAAGCAGTAAGTTTCATACGTACATGAAAGAGTACAGTATTCTTTCAGATGAGGACATGATAAAGTTTATCACAAGTCGCTCAGAGCTACTATCTCCTTCAACCGGATATGTATTAACAGTGCAAAACTTATTTAGAATAAGGTTCCATATAAATCTGTTTGACAGATATCATATAGGATATGAACAAGGAAGAAACGAGGTTTATCATTCCTGATAATTTGGGTATGCCAGGCATAGCGTTTGGATGATACCAAACTAAGGACCCAAATTGGATAAGTGCCAATATAGGTTATCCTAAGGGAAACCTTAAGTATAATACTTGTATATCTCACATGAGAACAATGTGATTGTTGCTCACCATGCGGTTTTCCTGAGAGAAATACCGATATGCAGTGGTCAGTGGGAGGATAGTGATACTCGATGAAAATCGGAGTAACACTGTTCAAGGCACGAAGTCCTTAATGGAACACGAATAGTTCATCTATGATGAATCTATACCATTAATCTTCAAATACACAAGAAATAAGTAGATCGGATAGAGTCAGAAAACAACCTAGGGTATGGGTTTCTGATCTAACTTCATAAAGATGTCAATCTTGTGAAGGTGTACCATCCGACTACGTTATGAGGAAGTGATATGAGGTATCGACTCCCTGTTATGGCAAAGTGCCATGAGTCCGAAATGGATTCCATGTATAACAACTATGTTTGATACTAGTTGTTGTACCACAAGGCAGTATGCATATGGTACATTAAATGTCTTCAAGGAAGACATACATGGATGGCAACATACCAACGTACAAAGCTATGCTTTCGACGGAAAGGTATCGTTATCAACATTATGTTAATAATGGTTCAACCTTTTACCTGTTGCCATGGTAAATCCATTTTGAAGATGCTTGTTGATAACTGTATATTTCATTTATGAAATATGTCAGTTACAAATCAAAATCGCTTTCCTGAAAAGGAAACCTTTTGGAGGATGTTTACAACATCCTGACGATTTTGTATAACCGACAAACAAGGTTTGCGGGTTATTCGATCCATGTTTGGATTGATGCAAGCATAAGGTTCTTGGAATTGTCGTTTTGAAATAATCATAATGGTTTATGATTTGACTCAAAACGAAATAATTCTTGTGTATATAAGAAGGTTAGTGGGAGAGCGCACTGACAGTGAAATTCCCATAAAGCTATTGTTGAAAGCTTGGCTTTCAATAGAAATTCTCCGTAGAATTCTGGGAGATAACGACCTTTATTAGAGGAATAAAGATCTACTGGGATAGATTTGGAGTTGTTAACACTCTCTGGGAAATTGTACATTTAAAATGTACTTGTATTGGTGTCTCATACGCTTCAAGCATATGGAGTCACAATCAGGTCAATCCAAGTGACAGTCACTGGATTGAAGTTAAGAACATCTGTTAGTATCTCAGAGAACTAAAGATGCTATCTTAAACTATGGAGAAGGAGAACTTGAAGTGACTGGGATCACTGCAAGTTTCCAAACGATTAAATACTGCGGTACTATAAAGTTTGAATAACGGGACAGTGAGCTGGAAATCTTCCAAGCAAGATAACTGTTGCCGAATAAACAACAAATGCGGATTATTGCTGCAGCTGAGGCAGCAATAGAAGTCTTTTGGATTGAAATAAATCTAATTAGATTAGATATAGTTCTGTTAGCAGCTGAGCTAGGCGTCAGCACAGGCTAAGGAATTAAAGGTCTCATCGACGATCCAGATATATACTTCTATATCATCTGATTCGTTCGGATCATACATCGTGGCGATGTGATGATCGTATAAATCGCGTCAAACGATAATCAAACAAATCAGCTGACGAAAACCTTTCCTCAGCAATTTGAGCGAACCTTACATAGTTCGGGTGTAGGACACCCGAGTGACTGGCTATGTGCCAAGTGGGAGATTGTTGGATAATATGACCCATAGCGTCACTATTTGCACAGATCAATTGTGTTGCTGTAGCAAATTAACCATGTAACAAGGAAATTGCACTCTCGTCATTTGTGATTAGATCACCATAGATATATATAAATGAAGAGAGGTCCCTATGATTAGTTCCTGGATTGAGATGATATGAGACAGTATCAGTCCACGAAGGATTAATCATTAAATATCCCTAGCCGTAGTATTATCGAGACTGGACATCGATAATGCGGAATAGGATAGTATTGCACTTGTGCGCGTTGTGAGGGCACAACGGCATAGTTCTCATATATATAAGTATTGGATACTTGTGCAAGTGCGATAGGAGGTCGTGTTTCACCGATAGTACGGGAAACAGCTTCGCTCTGGATAGACCCTTCGGAATCCCATTGGTATTATGACTAGGTGTCTATGGGAGGCCGAAATCAAGGTAGGTGTGTATAGTCTTAACCTGAGACTTACATCGCTAATACTTACGACAATCGGTAAACTTTGGTTTTGGTGGTGGGGGATCTTAACTGGTTCTGTGTTCACCTCTTCTGGGTTTATCAGAGAGTCGTAGTGTATTGGATGTGATGTCGAGACGGAAGTATCACTCCAGTCATAGTGGAGATGATGTCACGCAGGATACGGTATTAGTGCTCTTTAGTGATGCGCATCCAATCGTGATATTATGACCAGGTCATGAATATCCGATTATAGAGACTAGTTACCAGACATCCGATATGTGTTTCGGACGGGGCAGACACTTATCCAGCCCCAGCCCTAGCACGTGACTATCCGATACTGGGCCGATATACACAATACAATTGTATACTACGCTTGATACAGATCTAGATATTCTTTGATGAATATGTCCGGAGAACTTGGGAAGACTTGGTGCTTTGCTAGGAGTCGACCTTGTCTCGTAAATCGGTAGAACGTAGTACTTGGTACGTACGTGATTCGGATACTCCGACGACCGTATTTACTGCCAGATTATCCGGGGATCTCATGGGTCGCTTCCCGATAATCCACCGATGACGCATAACTCGCACTCTTAAATAATCTGGGATTATATAGAAGAGAGAGAGAATTAATCTAGGATTAATAACGGAGATATTTTATCCGGGATAAAATGTCGTCTAAAGAGAGAGAACGATTAATTTGGAATTAATCGATGAATTAATATATTCGATATATTAAATGAAATTAGATTTCGACGCGGAATTAAAATTGGATTTTAATTCGGGCAAACGAGTTAATTCGGAATTAATTCGTTAGCGACGTGAATAGTGAATTCGCTAGGCGTAATCATTTAATTACGACGCAACGGAAAATTCGTTAATTCGGAATTAGCGAAACCGAGCCCGAGATTGTTTTGCGGGGCCCGCTCGCATTTAATATCGTGTGGGGCCCACATGTCAAATCAAAGCGTCAAAATTAAATGTGATGTGACTTGTTACTATTCACTTTATTAAAGTGAATAGTAGATGGAGTTAATTACACTTGACTTTTGTAAATGCTTTTAGGAAAAGCATTTATGGCATTTAATTTTAATTAATTAAAATGCTTTTACCTTGACTTTTACAAGGTGAAAAGTTTGGTAAAATGTTGAAATAGATTTTAGAAATCAATTCTTCATTATTACAACTTCTCTCTCTCTCACGTATTGAAATTTTTAATTTCTTTCATCTTTCTCTCTTGGCAAATGTCACGCCCAAAAGCATGAAAATGCTCACTGGTTTTGGAACCAAAATTGGCGTGAATAAGGGAAGCTTGGAGTGGGATTTTGTGGCAAAATCTCAAGTGCTAGCACACTTACGAGACTTGCGAAGGTGGTAGGGAGGTTCACCCATGAGCCGGGATCCATCGGACGAGGCTTGGAGCTCCGTTTTCTCAGCTCAAAATCTGAAAATGGAGGCAGTGGACTGCTGCAGTTTGGCGCCCTTGGCAGTGCGTTTTTGGACTTTGTTTGTTGCCGATTCGACTCAACCAACCAATGTAAGTATTCCGCTATCTTCGTTGGTGTATTCATGCATTATTTCATGTCTTGATTTGATCTTGGGACCTAAAAATAAAGGAAACCTTTTGGAGGATGTTTACAACATCCTGTCGGTTTTGTCGTACCAAAACTAGCAAACAAGGTTTGCAGGTTATTCGATCCATGTATGGATTGAAGCAAGCATTAGGTTCTTGGAATTATCGTTTTGTTGTAATCAGAATAGTTTATGATTTAATTCAAAATGAAATGATTCTTGTGTATATAAGGAAGTTAGTGGGAGCGCGCTGATAGTGAATGTCCTGAATAATAATGATAATATTTCATTTCTTGGAAATGACATTCCCATAAAATAATCGGTGAAAGCTTGGCTTTCCTGAAAACGACTATAAGTCGCCAACGGTACTATACAGTTTGAATAACGGTACAGTGAGCTGGAAATTTTCCAAGCAAGATACTGTTACCGAATAAACAAAAAATACGGGTTATTGCTGCAGGTGAGGCGGCAATAGAAGCCTTCTGGGTCGATAATAAATCTAATTAGATTAGATATAAATCTGTTAGCAGCTGAGCTAGGCTTGTGCAAAGGCTAAAGAATTAATGCTCTCATCAACGATCCAGATACATACTTCAATATTCATCTGATTCGTTCGGATCATACATCGTGGCGATGTGATGATCGTATAAATTGCATCAGACAATAATCATGAAATCCGCTGACGAAAACCTTTTCTCATCAATTTGAGCCAACAGTACATAGTTCGGGTGTCAAGCACTCGAGTGACTGGCTATAGGCCAAGTGGGAGATTGTTGGACAATTATGACCCATAGCGTCACTATTTGTACAGATCACGGTGTGGTTGTACAAATTAACTATGTGACAAAGGAAATTGCACTATTATCATTTGTGATTAGATCACCTAGATATATAAATGATAGGAGGTCCCTATGATTTGTTCCTGGATTGAGAACGATATGAGACAATATCAATCCACGAAGGATAAATCATTAAATATCCCTAGTCAGAGTATTATCGAGATTGGACATCGATAAATACGTAAAAGACTAGTATTACACTTGTGCGCATTGTAAGGGCACAACGACATAGTTCTCATATATTTGGGTATAGGATACTCATGCAAGTGTAATAGGAGGTTGTGTTTCACCGATGGTATAGGAAACAGCTTCGCTCTGGGTATACCCCCTCGGAATGCCATTGGTAGTATGACTACGTGTCTATGGAAGTCCGAAATCAGGGTAGGTGTATTTGGTCTTAACCTGAGACTTGCACTGCTAATGCATACGACAATCAATATACTTTGGTTGAGGTCGTCCAGGGCTTTAACCGGTTTCTGTGTACGCTAATTCTGGGTATATCGAGAATCGTAGTGTGTTGGGTGTGATGTCAAGATGGAAGTGTCACTCCAGTCATATGGAGTTGATGATCGCGCAGGGATACGGAACTGGCTCTCTATATAAGGTTGCAACCGTCGGGATAATATGACTTGGTCATGATTATCCGATTTTAAAGAGACTAGTTGCTCGTTATCCGATATATGCTTCGTATGAGGCAGACACTGTACCAGCCCCAGGCCTTGCATGTGATCACCCGACACTGGACAGAAATACGCAATACTACGTATACTATGCCTAATATAGATCCTTATTCCTGTAAGGATATTTCCGGAGAATTGGGTAGGCATGGCGCTTTGCTAGAGGCCAACCTTGTCTTGTAAATCGGTATAAACGTAGTACGAGTTACTTACGTGTTCGGATAGTCCGACGACCGAATTTACCTGCCAACATATCCGAGGATCTCATTAGTCGCTTCCCAAAGATTCACCGATGACGTATGACTCGCAGTTTTAATTAATCTGGGATTAATTAAATGAGAGAGAAAATTAATCTGGGATTAATTGTGGAGATATTTTATCTGGGATAAAATATCATTTAAATAGAGATAACGATTAATTTAGAATTAATCGATAAATTAATATATTCGATATATTAAACGAAATTGGATTTCGACGCGGAATTAAAATTAGATTTTAATTCGGGCGAATGAATTATTTTAGAATTAATTTGTTAGCGACGTGAATAGTAATTATGCTTGGCATGATTATTTAATTAAATTAGATTTAATAACGACGCAACGAAAAGTTCGTTTATTTGGAATTAGTGAACCCGAGCCCGAGATTATTTGCGAGAGCATTCGCATTTCGAATTCGAGTGCGGCAAATCAAATCAATCGTCAAATCGCTAGTCGTAACTAGCTTCACATCATTCGTCAATCAAGTGATGGATGTCTTTCACTTTGAGTGATTGACGCCAGTCACTATTCACTGAGTGATGGATTGATGGCAAGTTGATGTGTGTGGTTGGCATTTAATGCTTTGTTTTTGGAGGGAAAAATTAGGTAATTGTTTTTGGAAAATATATTACCATTTTTGCTAACAAAAACATAATATACATAAATCTCTCTCTCTCCTCCATTCTCTCTTCATCTCTCACGCCCAAGAGGGCTTATTTTTTCTTCTGGTTCTGGCAGTGTACTGCCGTGAGCAGTGAAGCAAAAGGGAAGCAAAATGCTTGAGATTTGTGGCAAATATCAAGAGAGCTAGCACTCCGAGAGACATGCGAAGGTGATAGGGAAGTTCACCCATGAGCTGGGAACCATTCGACGAAGCTTGGAGCTTGAAGATGATCCTCAAATGGTGCCAAACCAGTGAGCTGGGCTACTCACTGCCGAGCAGTGAAGTGAGGCAGTAAGTTCGTTTTTGTTGCCTCCTCGTCGCTCAACTGATCGATGTGAGTATTCCGCGACTTTCTCAATTTGTATTCGCACTTGTTTCATGTTTAATATTAGATCCTATGGACCTAGAAACTGCAACAGTATGTTGGTCTAAAAGGTTCTTTATTTGAGGGAAGAAAAGTCCAAAAGGCTACCTTTACGATAATACTTTGCCGCGCCGGATGGAGTTTGTTTGATTGAATGTGAGATATGTTTAATCGAGCATACAAGGTCCTATATTATTGTTGTCTTTATTTTATATGCACTGTAACATAATGCGCATGGGCTACCTATGGTGGATTAAAGGTCCTCTATTAGAGGGAAATGCCTGAAGGCTACCTTTACCAAGATATTTTGCCGCTCCTTTTATTATGTCATTTACCATTTGCATATCGTTTCTTTATTTACGCATGCATTGCATTCTTGTGTGCATAGGCTAACTAGGGTGGATTCAAGGTCCTCTATTCGAGGGAAAATGCCTAAAGGCTACCTTTACCACGATGTTTTGCCGCGCTTTTTATTATGTCATTTATCATTTGCATATCGTTGCTTTATTTACGCATGCATTGCATTCTCGTGCGCATGAACTAACTAGGGTGGATTCAAGGTCCTCTATTCGAGGGAAAATGCCTAAAGGCTACCTTTACCACGATGTTTTGCCGCGCCGGACGAGGTCACCCGATTGAATGGGAATGAGTTCAATCGGACGTATGGGTTCCTACATTGTGGATTTGCTTATCTATGTATGTATTGCATCATTCATCATGCATCAGGTCCTGTCCCGTTCGAACGCGTTCTCGAATGCTATATGAACGGGAACTTTTTGTTTCACATTGGAACGCGTTTACGAACACTACTCGAATACGCATGCATTTTGTTTCATCAGGTCTTGTCCCGTTCGAATGCGTTCTCGAACGCTATACGAACCTGAACCTTCTGTTTACCGTTCCAACGCGTTTACTAATGCTACTCGAACGCACACATATTTTCTTTGTTTTATCATGCATCAGGTATGGTCCCGTTCGAACGCGTTCTCAAATGCTACACGAATGCGAACCTTCTGTTTACCGTTGGAACGCGTTTACGAACTCTACACGAACGCACATAAACTGAACTGAGTCATTTTCATCACATTTCATGCATGATCGCTTCTTGGGTGATTTCTTTTGTATTATATAATTAACCATGCCATTCCATTTTTGACACTTTTGCTGTTATCATCCATTTGTATTCCCGCATTCATCTATTTGATGTGTTCGCAAGACTGTGTTCAAGCATTATTAGGTCTTAGGATGTTACTTGTTTCTCAAGCATGATTTAGCCATTACTATGTTATTCCTCTATGCATGATCTTTTTATCTCCTTTCGCAATAGGTGTTTCTTTATGTTTATGTTTAGGTTGTTATTTATTTTTCATGTTTGATGATTCAACATGTTCATGAGATTATTGTGTGATATCGTATGTTTGCCGTTATGATGATTTATTTTATTAATGCGAACTTAGGAATAGATTATCCTTGTTGATATATTTTGCTTAGGCTTGGTTAGATTATTGCACAAATCATATCATTACAAGTGGCATAAGTAAGGGACCATTCCGAACCCAACGGTTTGAGGTCTTCCCTTGCGAGGGGTGAATGCGGCCTTAAATCATTTTCCCGATTCACACCGGGTGGCGACTCCATGTTATTTCTCCGATTTAGTTCCCCCGTGGGCTACTCCGTACTCCCAACGGGGCCGCGAGCCCGGGACAGCGTCGCCGATTTCTGTGTCCGACAGGCGCCGTTGCCGGGGACTTATTTATCTTTCACTATTAATTTTGAGGTTAGATACCTTTACTTGTATCTAATTTTCTTTTTACTTATTGTTTTTGTTTGATTGTGTTTTAGGTTCTCAGACACTACATGAGACGAAACAGAAGCTTTGAACTCCGACAGCTTGGCCCAGAGATTGAAAAATCCATCAGACAGTTGGGAAGGGAACGGCGAGAAGGCCAAGAAGCAATCATTAACTTGGAACTTGAACCTTTGAATGTTTCACCACCAATTCCCATTCGAGACAGAACCATTTCGGTAGTTGACAGACTCATTTCTTGTATTGTAATTCGTTCCTTACCAGAAAATGTGGGTGACATCAAAACATGCATCCAGATGATTCAGCAGTCAGTACAGTTTGGGGGAAATGCAACTGAAGATCCTAATGCCCACATCAGCCACTTCCTGGAAGTTGGAGATGCTTTCAATTACAATCGAGCAGCTGAAGAAGCAATGAGACTGCGGGTTTTTCCATATTCCCTGAAAGACAGAGCTAAAGCTTGGCTACATTCGTTACCAGCAGGTTCCATCACAACTTGGAACACTCTAACCACCAAATTCCTTCCAAAGTACTTTCCACCAGCCAGAACTGCAAAGTTGAGGAATGACATCACATCCTTCGTGCAACAAGATTCAGAATCCATTTGCGAAGCTTGGGAAAGATTCAAAGATTTACTCCGGAAATATCCTCATCATGAGATCGCAAATTGGCTACAAGTCCAAACCTTCTACAATGGACTTTCTGGAATAATGAGAACCATAATTGATGCTGCTGCTGGAGGAGCTTTGATGGCAAAAGGAGAAGATAAGGTCTGAGACTTAATTGAAGAAATGGCCAACAATAATTCTTTATGGCCAACAGAAAGGAACATGATCCAAAGAATTGCAGGAATTTATGAAGTTGGAGCCAACACAACACTGAATTCCAAGCTGGATGTGATTTGCAAAAATCTGGAAACTCTTAACATGAAAGTTAATGGTGGATCCACAAGTTCACCATTTAGAGGAGTACCTCTTACAACCAACAAGAAGAGACAGTGAACTATGTTAACAATTTCAACAGACAGGGGAAAAATCCATATTCCAACACCTATAACCCAGGGTGGAGGAATCACCCCAATTTTGCATGGAGCAACAATTCAGGGCAAAATAACTACCCACCACCTGGATTCCAACAATGAAATAAAATCCAGAAGCATGAAAAAGAACCAGAAATAACAGAAGTACTGGCCCAGTTGAAGAAGCAAGAATCAAAATACGATGCTTTAGCAGCTATGGTTCAAAATCAAGTAGCATTGAATCAAATCCATTCAGCCTCTATTAAAGCACTGGAAAATCAAATGGGACAACTGGTCAATGCTCAGAGTTACAGACCGCCAGGAAATCTTCCCAGCAACACAAAACCAAATCCAATGAACCGAGGGAATGAGCAATGTCAAGCCATTACTTTGAAAAGCGGTACTGAAATCAACAAAGATGTTGAAATAAAGGCAACCATTGAAGAAGTTCCAAAATATGCAGTTCCACAAATGGAGGAAAAAAAACAAAGGAAAAAGATCAAGAAAAGAATCACTTTTCCTCCACATTTTCCTCAACGACTCCAGAAAAATAAATTGGATAAAAGTTTGCTCGATTCTTGGAGGTGTTCAAAAAACTGCATATCAACATTCCATTTGCAGAAGCCTTGGAAGAAATGCCCAGCTATGTCAAATTCATGAAAGACATTCTTTCACGAAAATAGAGATTGGGAGATTATGATACAGTACCATTGACGGAGGAATGCAGCGCCATCATTCAGAGGAAACTTCCCCCGAAGTTGAAAGATCCTGGAAGTTTCACAGTTCCTTGCACCATTAGAGAACATTATATTGGTAAGGCTTTATGTGATTTAGGTGCAAGTGTTAATTTAATGCCTTTTTCTATTTACAGGAAACTACAAATCGGAGAAGCAATGCCTACCTCAGTCTCTCTGCAACTTGGTGATCGAATACTCGCATTTCCGAGCGGTGTCTTTGAAGATGTGCTGGTCAAAGTCGACAAACTCATTCTCCCAGCAGATTTCATTATACTTGACATGGAAGAAGACAAAGATGTTTCTATCATCCTTGGGAGACCATTCTTAGCTACAGGTCGAACTATGATTGATGTGCAAAAAGAGAACTAACTATGAAAGTGCAGGACCAAGAAGTTACCTTCAATGTTTTCAAATCCATGAAATTCCCGAGTGAAGAAAAAAGAGGAAGAATGTTTCAGAATTGATGTTGTTGATAATATCATTCAGGATACTAATACAATTCCCACGGAAAAACTTGAAGCTTGCATCACCTACATGACTGATAGCGAGCTAGATGCTGAAATTCTGGAATGTATCAACTATCTTGACAAGACATTCCGATTCAAATCGATACCACCAATGGAAAGTCTGGAACTTCCGAAGAAAAATCAAACCAAGCCAACAATTGAAGAACCACCACAACTGGAGCTGAAGTTACTGCCGAGCCATCTCAGGTATGCATTTCTTGGAAACTCTTCCGAATTACCTGTGATTGTTTCTTCTTCGCTAACATTGGAGCAGGAAGAAAAGTTGCTGAGAGTATTACGGGAACACAAGAAAGCCATTGGCTGGACTATGTAGACATTTGAGGTATTAGTCCATCATTTTACATGCACAAGATTCTGATGAATGATGAGTACAAACCCACAGTGGAGCATCAACGGAGACTCAATCCAATCATGAAGGAGGTCGTGAAAAAAGAAATCATCAAATGGTTGGATGCTGGCATCATTTACCCTATCTCAGATAGCACATAGGTGAGTCCTATGCAGTGTGTACCAAAGAAAGGAGGAATTATTGTAGTCACAAATGAAAAGAATGAGCTGAGTCCAACAAGTACAGTGACTGGATGGATAGTATGCATGGACTACAGAAAACTGAATAAAGAAACGAGGAAATACCATTTTCCGCTGCCATTCATTGATCAGATGTTAGACAGACTGGTGGGACATGAGTACTATTGCTTTCTGGACGGATATTCGGGGTAAAATCAGATTGCCATCGCCCCATAAGATCAGGAGAAAACCATTTTTATATGTCCTTATGGTACTTTTGTTTTCCGCCGAATTCCATTTGGATTATGTAATGCACCTGCGACATTTCAATGTTGCATGATGGCCATCTTCTCAGACGTGCTGGAGCAGAGTATGGATGTTTTCATGGATGACTTCTATGTGTTTGGAGATTCTTTTGACCAGTGCTTGCAAAATCTGGAACATGTGTTACAAAGGTGCGAAGATACAAACTTGGTACCCAATTGGGAGAAATGTCATTTTATGGTGCAGGAAGGCATTGTTCTTAGACACCGGATCTCACAAAAGGGAATCGAGGTAGACAAAGCAAAGATCGAGACAATTGAAAAACTACCTCCACCCACATCTGTCAAAGAGATTCGGAGTTTTCTCGGACATGCTGGCTTTTACAGGAGATTTATCAAAGACTTCTCAAAAATTACAAAACCTCTTTGCAATCTTTTAGAGAAAGATGTGTCTTTCAACTTCACCAAAGAATTCCAGGAAGCCTTTGAGATCCTAAAACATAAGCTGGTCTCTGCCCCCATCATAGTAGCACCAGCGATGCTAGTGATTATGCTGTAGGAGCAGTTTTGGGACAACGCAAAGCAAAGATCTTCCATGCCATTTACTTTTCCAGCAGAACTCTGAATAAAGCTCAACTGAACTACACAACCACGGAAAATGAGTTGCTTGCAGTTGTGTTTGCTTTTGATAAATTCTGCTCTTATCTGCTGGGTCCCAAAGTGGTGGTCTACAAAGATAATTCAGAAATCAAGTATTTGATCACAAAGAAAGATGCCAAACCCAGATTGATCCGTTGGATACTTCTTTTGCAAGAATTTGACGAGGAGATCAGAGACAGAAAATGGATAGAAAACCAAGTGGCATATCATTTATCGACGCTTGAGAATGGAGATACAGCTGGTAAAGATTTAACAATCAAATAAACTTTTCCAAATGAACAGCTGTTTGCCATGAAACAGTAGGAAGTCCCTTGGTATGCTGACTATGTAAACTACTTAGTGTCAAGAAAATGGCCGTTGGAATGAACAACTCAGCAAAGGAAGAAATTCTTCAAAGAAGTCAAGCACTTTATCTGGGATAAACTGTACCTGTTCAAATGTTATGCTGATCAATTTCTAAGACTGTGTGTTCCACATGAGGAGGTCAATAGGACTCTACAACATTGTCATTCATCACCATATGGCGGGCACTTCAGCGGGAATAAAACTGCAACCAAAGTCCTACAATCAGGTTTGTTTTGGCCCACTCTATTTAAAGATGCTTATCTGTTTGCTCTTCAATGTGACAGGTGCCAGAGAATTGGAAATAATTCTAGAAGAAATGAATGACCGTTGCAAAATATTCTGGAAGTGGAGATATTTGATGTATAGGGGATTGATTTTATGGGACCCTTTGTTCCATCATTCGGAAACCTGTACATACTGGTTGCAGTAGATTACATCTCCAAATGGATTGATGCAATTGCACTGCCATCCAATGATTCAAAAGTGGTGATCAAGTTCCTGAAAAGGAATATTTTCACTCGCTTCGGAACATCTCGGGTAATTATCAGCGATGGTGGCTCACATTTCTGCAACAGATACTTCAATGCACTCCTATCCAAATACGGAGTTACTCATAAGGTTGCCGCAGCCTATCATCCACAGTCAAACGGGCAAGTTGAAGTTTCAAACATGGAGATCAAAAGAATCTTGGAGAGAACCATTGGATCAACAAGGAATGACTGGTCTGAAAAACTGGATGACGCATTATGGGTCTACCGGACAGCTTACAAGACACTCATTGGTATGTCCCCATATCAAATGGTGTTCGGGAAAGCATGCCATCTACCAGTTGAGATTGAACACAATGGGTACTGGGCACTGAAGAAGGTGAATCTTGATCCATAAGCTGCAGGAGATAAAAGACTTCACCAACTCAATGAGTTGGAGGAATTTCGCCTACGGGCTTATGAGAATGCCAAACTATACAAAGTGATACATTCTCGAAGAGCCGTATATTCTTCGTGCCGTTCGATGATGATTACAATATCGGGTACCAATTCTCCAAACTCGCAAAATTACATAGGAGATTAGTTCTCCATAAAAGAAATTAACATAGCTTGAAGGGAATGAAGAAACATCTTTTTCTGAATTTTCATTACTGCCCTAATTCTACAAATTCGGCACTGGTCTCAGTATTGGCTTATCTCTTAAATTTGCGTCAAGCCCCTCTCTCCAATTCTACAGCTCCCTTTTTATAATAGAGCAAGCCTAAATGTAATATGTTATCCACGTTATTTTCCTTTTAATAAAGATTAGCAATCCATTTAAGTTAAAACTTTCTCTTTTGCCTTGGATTTAGAATATAAATCATAAAAGAGAGAGTGACTAACTAGTCGTGAGGCACGAACGGAGTATGTCGGTCGGTTGGTCCCTCCCTCTAGATAGCAAACAAAATATATCTTCTTACTGGTCGAAAGAGCAGAGCGGGTATGTCGGTCCCTAAGGATAGCAAGCAAAAAACGAAACTGGTCGAACAAGAGCGAAGCGAAGTCAAGCGAAGCGAAGCGGGGTGTGAGCTATTATATATTATATGTAGCTCAGAGTTATCTTTAAGACTTCCCTTCGGTTAGCATAAAGGGGAGATGGGGTTCGGGGGAGTGGGTTATCCCTCTCTAACCGAAAGGCCGTTATTCCACTTCCGAAAGGAGGGGGAATAGAATAAGGCCTTTACCGAACTAATTAGCTACTCCTTCCTCTTTCAAGGCCGCAATTCCCATAGGGAATTGAGTAAGGCCTTTACCTAACTCTAGCTTCTTAAAGGAGTTACTTCAAGGCCGCTATTCCTATTCCGCTATGAAGAGGAATATAACGTGGGCCTTTAATTATTTTTCCTTTACATTATTTATTTGGTTTCCATTTTAATTTCCTTTGATGTGCTGCGTCTTTGACTTTCCCAAATTGAATTTTAACTTGCCAAATCCACCAACTTTAATGAAGCAACTTCCATAAGCCATTATTTTCTTTCCAATTCCTACAATAATAAAGGAGAAAATCACTAAATTAGCTTAAATATTGAACACTCTCTAAATTAATATAATGATAAAAATTATATAATAAAATATAAAATTTATAACTAAATACTTAGTAATAAACCCGAATAAGTGATATTCAAAATACATTTTTGTGCACTTATCACAACCCCCAACCAGCTTATTGCAATTCTCTAGCAATTCAATCGCCAAAAAGAAAACACTAACTAGACTAAATGAATAAATAGAAACAAATAAGATATATAAAACTATCTAATCCATTTTCATAGGAATCACGATGGGATTTAGCGTATGCAACAAGCCTTTAAACCCCTAGGCGGCCCTAGTGGACGAGTTATAGTCTCGCGAGGGCTTACAGTGACGACACCCACAAACCTCATTCAAAACAAAAATTAAAGACAACAAAACAAAAACAAAAATAAAGATGTAAATAAATAAATGTGTCTTAGTCATATTTACACCATAATATCCTCAAAAATTACTCAATGGAATGGCTCAAAGAAACATTCAAAATTCAAACTAAATCACAAATTTCTCGAAAAGATAGGCTTATCATGAGCATATTTTTTTGTGTGTGAACCAATTCTAAAAAATTTCATTCCTCAAATCATCAATCTTAACAATATCAAATCAAAAGTTCAACTGAATGGGTCTAACCAACCTATTATCTTAAAATCTCCATAAATTAGTCATCATCTCTCTCTTGTTGTTTTTGTTTTTTTGAAAAAAAATATTTCACAAGGCAAGGTATTCTTTTTTTTTTTCTTCCTATATTTTCATTATTTAAGAGCTTTCACACTACCTGTTAAGGTAGCCCTCTGCTCACGGTAGATCTTCCTCTACATTCTGGTGGTAAATAGGCCTAGATTACTCATGGTTAGCTTCACATTTAACAGTTATAGGTAGCTATTTCTAACCAACTAGCCTGTGGATATTGCATTACAGATATATGTCTAGGCATGTGATCATACATTCGATCGAAATATCTCAGTTCTTTTATTTCAACATCAAACCTTAAGTCTGAACTAGGCTAGAATCGATAAGTGCTTAAATTGAAACATATTCAAGATAAAACTCAACTCAACGATTTAACATTGACTCAAATAGAGTTTATATGTTTCTATGAGCTATAGCCTAAAGTAGATCAATAATTATATTTTTTTTAATCATCAAAGTATGTATATCCAACTAAGACAAAGCCTTTTTTTTAAAAGATAAGAAAACATGAATAACATATCAACAACCAGGTAAAACGTATGATATAATCACCCAACCTAAATAAAACATTGTCCCCAATGTTATAAACAATGAAGACGTTAGAAAAGGAAGAAATTCACCTGATAAAAGATAGTGTGAACCTGGGTTAAATAAGGTATCGTCATACAAAAGAATTAAGAAACAAAACAAAACAAAATAAATGGAAGAAAAGGAAACAAATAAATAAAATAAAAAAATATGTACCAACAATGAGGAGGTAAAGATCAATCCTCATAAGGAAGGTCAGCAATAGGGGAATCCTCCGCTGCATAGATCTTATTATAAAAGAACGATTTTAACTTCTGTCCATTAACTTTGAACACTCTGCCGTCCATGAGGTTTTCCACTTCGACATCTCCATGTGGGAAAACTTGCTTCACAATAAAAGGTCTGGTCCATCAAGATCGCAACTTTCATTGGTGAAGATAGAGTCTAGAGTCATAAAGGTAGACCTTTTGTTTTGGCTCAAAGTTATTCCTCATGATCTACCTATCATTGGCCGCTTTCATCTTTTCTTTGTAGATGCGGAAGTTGTCATAAGCATCATTCCTCAATTCTTCAATTTCCGTCAGATTGAGCTTTCGTTGTGTGCCTACTGTACTTAAATCAAAGTTAAGAGCTTTAATAGCCCAATAGGCTTTATGTTCTAACTCAACAGGTAAATGACAAGCCTTTCCAAATACAAGTCTATAAGAAGACATCCCAATTGGGGATTTGTAAGTTTTATGGTATGCCCAAAGTGCATCCGGAAGTCGTAAAGACCAATCCTTGCTGTCAGGATTTACCATTTTCTCCAATATTTGTTTTATCTCCCTATTTACTAGCTTTGTCTTTCCATTTTTCTGTGGGTGATAAGTAGTAGAAATCTTATGCACTACATCGTACCTGCGCATCAAAGCCTTAAATGATCGATTACAAAAATATTTCCCTTGATCGCTAATAATGACACGTGGCGTATCAAAGTGTGATAATACATGTTCCTTTAAGAATTTAACCACAATGGTGTTTTCATTAGCTCGGTACGCCACTGCCTCAACCCATTTACACATAGTCTACTACAAGAAGAATGTAAAGATATCCAAAAGAATGCGGAAAAGGTCCCATAAAATCAATACCCCAACAATCAAATATTTCAATGACAAGAATATGGTTAAGAGGCATCATATTACGATAGGATATTGCACCTAATTTTTGAAACCTTTCACAGGAACGACATAAACCATTTGTATCTTTAAATAAAGTAGGCCAATAAAAACCACATTGCAAGATCTGTGCAGCAGTTTTCTTTACTGAAAAATGGCCTCCACATGCATGGGAATGATAGAATATAAGTACACTTAAAACCTTATCCTCGGGATTGTAACGTCGCAATATTTGGACAGGGCAGTATTTAAATAAATATGGATCATCCCAATAAAAATTACGTAGCTCGACTAAGAATTTACGCTTATCTTGTGCTCTCCAAATAGATGGAAAATCACCAGAAACTAAGTAATTGACAATATGTGGATGTTGGGTTTCTAAGGTCAAACCAAGATCACTTTAAGCATGAAATCATGTGAATACGAAAAGCAGTATAGCGGAAATATACTTACAAAGATCGGTTGTAGGATGTGTAGAGTTCAAAATTTTGCTCTTTTTGAAGTTGTTCCAAGCTCCTCCAAAGTTGTGTATCAAGCTCCAAGCTTTATCTTTGATTCCAAGCTCAATGGGAAAAGTTTTCCTAACACATTAGTATGATTCTTTGATGTGTGATAGCACTTGAAAAATTGCAGCAATTCTTCATTTGGCTCTATGAAGCTCACGACAATAGATGGTTGGGAGAGAGAGAGAAATTTTCAATTTTTGTTTTAATCTAAAAGTGAATTGATTTTCCAAAAACCAAAAACATATACCAAATCCAAATTTGGTAAATTTCACTCAAGCTTTTCATTATTAAAACAAAGTGTGTCTTACAAGCAACCATCATCTCATCACTAACTTCCATCACCAAAAAGTGATGTGAATGACAAGTGATGTGACTTGTGGGCCACACTCGAATTCAAAATCCGAGTAGGCCCGCAAACACTTTCGGGCTCGGGTTCATTAATTCCGAATTAACGAATTTTCCGTTACAACGTAACTAAATCAAATTTAATTACATAATTATGCCTAGCAAAATTACTATTAAAGTCGTTCTCTAATTAATTCTAAATTAATTCGTTCGCCCGAATTAAAATCCAATTTTAATTCCGTTATGAAGTCTAATTTCATTTAATATATCGAATATATTACTTAATCGATAAATTCCAAATTAATCGTTCTCTCTCTTCTATTTGAATTTTATCCCAGATTAAATCTCGCCGTAATTAATCCTAGATTAATTTTCTCTCACTTCCAATAATCCCAGATTAATTATGTTCGAGTAATACGTCATCGGTGAATCTTCGGGAAGTGACCCATGAGATCCCTGGATATGTTGACAGTAAATCTGATCGTCGGACTATCTGAATATTTGCGTACCTTGTACCACGTTCTTACCGATTTACGAGACATGGTTGGCTTCTAGCAAAATACCGTGCCTACCCAATTCTCCAGGAATATTTTTAAAGGAATATATAATCTTTGTCAGGCGTAGTATACGTAGTATTGCGTATTGCGATCCAGTATCTGATGTCACATGCAAGGCCTGAGGCTGGAATAATGTCTACCCCGTACGAAGCATATATCGGATCACAATCAACTAGTCTCTATAATCGGATAATCATGACCTTGTCATATTATCCAGATAGTTGCAACATAATAGAGAACCGGTTCTATATCCCTGAGTGATCATCATCTCCATGTTAGACAAAATGACCCATAGCGTCACTATTTGCACAGATCATTTTGTTGTTGTAGCAAATTGACTATGTGACAAGGAAATTGCACTCTCATCATTTGTGATTAGATCACTATAAATATATAAATGAAGAGAGGTCCCTATGATTAGTTCCTGGACTGAGAATGATATGAGACAGTATCAGTCCCCGAATGATTAATCATTAAATATCCCTAGCTGTAGTATTATCGAGACTGGACATCGATAATGCGGAATAGGCTAGTATTGCACTTGTGTGCGTTGTGAGGGCACAACGACATAGTTCTCATATATATAAGTATTGGATACTTATGCAAGTGCGATAGGAGGTCGTGTTTCACCGATGGTACGGGAAACAGCTTCGCTCTGGATAGACCCCTCGGAATCCCATTGGTATTATGACTATGTGTCTAAGGGAGGCCGAAATCAAGGTAGGTGTGTATAGTCTTAACCTCAGACTTACATCGCTAATACTTACGATAATCGATAAACTTTAGTCTTGGTGGTACAGGCATTAACCGGTTCTGCGTACACCACTTCTGGGTTTATCAGAAAGTCGTAGTGTATTGGGTGTGATGTCGAGACGGAAGTGTCACTTCAGTCATTATGGAGATGATGTCACACAGGATACGGTACTAGTGCTCTTGAGTGTTGCGCAACCAATCAGGATATTGTGGCCAGGTCATAACTATCCGATTATAGAGACTATGTTACCAGACATCCGATATGTGCTTCGGACGGTGCAGACACTTATCCAGCCCCAGCCCTAGCACGTGACTATCCGATATTGGGCCAATGCACACAATACAATCGTATACTACGCTTGATAACAGATCTTTGATATTCTTAATTGGATATGTCCGGAGAATTGGGAAGACTTGGTGCTTTGCTAGGAGTCGACCTTGTCTCGTAAATCGGTAGAACGTAGTACTTGGTACGTACGTGATTCGGATACTCCGACGACCGTATTTACTGCCAACTTATCCGGGGATCTCATGGGTCGCTTCTGGATAATCCACCGATGACGCACAACTCACACTCTTGAATAATCTGGGATTATATAGAAGAGAGAGAAAATTAATCTAGGATTAATTACGGAGATATTTTATCTAGGATAAAATATCGTCTAGAGAGAGATAACGATTAATTTGGAATTAATCGGTAAATTAATATATTCGATATATTAAACGAAATTAGATTTCGACGAGGAATTAAAATTAGATTTTAATTCGGGCGAACTAATTAATTTAGAATAAATTCGTTAGCGACGTGAATAATGAATTCGCTAGGCGTAATCATTTAATTACGACGCGACGGAAAAATCGTTAATTTGGAATTAACGAACCCGAGCCCGGGTGTGATTGCGAGCGCATTCGTATTTCGAATTCGAGTGCGGCGACGCAAGTCGCATCAAGCGTCAAATCAATCGGTCGCATCAAGCGTCAAATCACTTGTCACTTTGAGTGATGTGACTTGACATCATGTCACTTTAATAAAGGTGATATGAATAATGATGGACTTGACATAAAGTGTAAAAGCATTTTGGAGGGAAAAACTTTTTGGTTTTGGCTCCAATATTTATTTGATTTTATTTGATAAAGTTAAATGAAAAATTGATTATTTTATTCTTGGAAAATATATAATCAATTTTGCTTTACATTTTATTAAGTAAAAATAACACATTTTATCTCTCATCTCTCTCACGCACAAAAGCCATTTTCTTCACTGGTTTTGAACCAGTTTGGGCGTGAACAATAGGGAAGCAAGAGTGGGTTTTCATGGTGAAAATTCAATTGCTAGCACACTTACAAGTCTTGCGAAGGTGGTAGGGAGGTTCGACCTTGAGCCGGGATCTGTCCGATGAAATTAGGAGCTCCATTTCACAGCTCAAAAACTGAAGACAGAAGGCAGTGGACTGCATGCAGTGGGCGTCCATGGCAGTGCGTTTTTTGGCTTCATTCGTCTTCGATTCGACTCAACCAACCAATGTAAGTATTCCGCTATCTTCGTTGGTGTATTCATGCATGATTTTCATGTCTTGTTTGATCTTGGGACCTAGATTTTTACCTTCAATGGCATCAAGAGCTATAGGTTCAAGCATGAAATTTTAGGGCTTAAAATTTGGGTAAATGTTTGTTGAGCATGATTTAAATAAATTGGTTGTTTAAGTATGCTTATAACATGTTTAATTTCATTTTGGTTGGACCAATTTGTTGAAAAATGATTTGGAATTATTTTCCCCAAATTTTTAATCTTGGCCGAATATGAATGTAATATTGGGTATTTTGATTTTGAGCATGATTTGGTTAAATTGATTAATTGAGCATGTTTAAATGATCTTTAATTGAAGATTGATTTGATCAATTCAACAAAATGTGATTGGATCAATTTTGCCCAAATTGTGATGTTGGCCGAATGCTATATTGATTTTGGGTTCTTGGAAATTTTGTTTTTTGATTCATTAGATGAATTGGAATCATAATGTTTGATGTTAATTTGAGGTCAATTGGATAGTACTTTGAATTGGACAAAAAACCCCAAAATCTCATGTTGGCCGAATGTGATGGATATTTGGAAATCTTGGATTTTTTCATTTTAATTCATTGGATGAGTTATAATGATGTAGGATGATGTTGATTTGAGATTGAGTTGGATTTAATTTTGAATTGGATAAAAATCCGTAAATTAATCACCTTGGCCGAATAGGTATAATGCCCTAATGTCTTGGTAATTTTGATTTTGTGAGATTGGATGTGTATGAAATCAAATTGGATGGTGATTTGATGTCGATTATGGGTTCGATTGGATTGAAACCAAATCGGACACAAAATCCCTCATTGGCCGAGAGCTTTGTAGCATGTAAATGGGTTTGATTTTTCAATTTGTGTGTTGGACATATAAAAATGAATTAAGCATGATTAATTGGACTAATATGGTGTTTTAGAAATATTGATTTAGTTGATTAATCATGTAATACACTTTACGACTTAATGAACCTTTAATGTTTAATTGGGCCTAATGGGCCAAAATTAATTTAAAGGCTTATGGGGTAAATCCCGGATTGGACTTTGGTTGCGGATTTGACCCGAGTTGACCAAAAGTCCACGCCTTGAAGAAATTAATTAAAAGCCCATTGGACTTTAATTAAATTAATATTGGATATTAATCGGTCTTTGAGACGCGTTACGATCATATTTGGAATTTAAATCGTAAAAAGTTTATTAAATAAAAGTGTAATATTTAATTTGGAATTGAATAGTGAATTAGTATTAAATACATGTTAAATTAGATTTAATGATGTAGTTTAATTTAATTCATGAATTCGTACTTTAAGTACTTATTCGCAAAATGAGTTTGACTCGAACAAAATCAAATCGTTGTTTGAACATTGGATGATCACTTAATTATCAGATTAATTAATTTGATTACATTGATTGATAGCATGCTTATGTGTGTGAATACATGGTTGTGTTGAATGAATAATGTATATCGGATGGATATTAGTCGGGTGGGCAATTTTAGAAATTGTTGTAATAAATTCGATTTATTAAATTGGACCTGCGTGTCCAGCCTTATCACCTCTGTTCTCTTTGTATTCTCTTCTCACCTATTCCCCTCGATGTATATGAGGTTTCTTTAGAAGTGTTGTGTAACAGGTAGAAGTAATACTAGTGCTAGCTTGAGTGAGAAAGGGAGAGATTTGATCTAGGATCAATGTGCTAAGTATCCATCCGCATATCATTATTATTTATTTTCATACTCGCTTTATTATGTATTTAGAATGCATGTTTAAGGATGTATGATGATGAGACCTTAACAAAGATAATTAAATTGGAAGCCAATTGCACGCGAAAAACCCTCGTTAAATATCAAGCGTTTATTTTCCTTCCATTGAGTGATTCTTACTCAAGATCCGAGATTGGCAGGGGTTGTTGGCCAAAGTCAAGCCCTTGTCCGTCGAAGATGTGTTTGAATCACGAGGCTTTGTTCCATATTGGTGTCGTGTCCAAGTTGTGGTTTGTTGGCCAAAGTCAAGACCACTTCTTGTCCATTGACATTGATTACGAAGCTTCCATGTCAATGGGTCCGCGCTTGACTGCGATCACTAGGTTTGTTGTGCCAAAGCCAAGGGCTAGTTGATTCAGAGGAAAAAGGTTAGGTAATACATTGGATGTATTGGCATATATAAGATATATGTTTAGGATTTGGATATCCGCCTACTGGATCTAGGAATTGGATGAGATCCAATTGATCTTCGAGATCTACCTAGTTAATTATCATACAATTTTTTGGCCAAAGTCAAGATTGTGTGATATTTAACGGGATCCTAGCCACTAGGAAACACGGTTTCCCGAGTACTCGACAGAGGGTAGAGGCTCGACGAAAAATAGTGGGAGTAAGAATTGAATTTACAATACTCGTTCAATTACCCGCCATATGCGCTCATTTAAATTATTTCGTCATTAGATTAAATGTTAGTTAGACTAATATTTAAATTGTTGTTTTAATAAACAGTTGGACTGTATTATACTTGGTTATATATAATTGGATTATATTAATCAATATATTTGAATTAATTAATTTCAGTTTACAGTTGATTTTATAATTGGATTATAGTAATCAATGTAATTGAGGTTAATTAATTTGGATTATATTTGATTATAAGTTGGACTATTATAATCATTATAATATATATAGTACCACTAATCGTTGATTAAATAGTTGGACTATTGTAATCAAGATAAAATTGAAAAGTTGGATATTTAAAATATAATATGGGATTAAAATATTTTAAATGATTTAATTTTCAAATTGGGAATAAATAATAGGTTATTTTATTTGATAAAATAACTTATTATACCTTAAGCCCAAAATTAAGCAAATAAGTAGAGCACAAAATCTTTGGAAGATTTATGTGATGATGACTTTAATGCTTAATTTAATATACTTGTCATAAATCTAATTTTAGATTTAAGAAGTATTAAAATTGCAATTTATAATTCTTGGAGAATTAATTGACTATTCTAGAGGAGATAAAGTCAAAGTTTGCAATTGGGCATGTAGCACGAGGTGCACATCGTTTCGATATTCTAAGAACCCAAGGCTTGGCCTAAGGTTTCTAAAATATTGAAAGGATAATTGACATATCCCAAAGTGACTACCATTTAGATATGGCAGACACGAAGGAATTAAAGAAAGGGCGAGGCTCTAACTATTTGTCTTAGTTATGTTCACAGCTAATATTGAAATTAGATTTTAAATACTTAGTGTGGTACATAAAATATTTGTATTGATGTTCAGAATCTGCTTTGAGCAGGATACTCACTTCAAGCTGAGATTGCTCTACGAATCGGAAACGGGACGAAAGTCGCTGTTTCGACCGTAGATACCTAAGTTTAGGAACTACCCTTGGGTATATACTTAAATTAGGGACTGTTATAATGTAACTAGTTTGACTAGAGACATTATCTCTATATCAGTGTTTAATCCATTTGGATAAACCTTTATATTATAGAACACTAAGTGTTTTATTATATAAAGATGATACTGAGATAAATACATTAGATGTAAAATAACAGAATTTATATTTTGAATATAAATAAAATCTCAAACATATAAAATGACAAATAAATAGCTCAAATTGATTTGATCAATAGAGACTTATTTGTGGCATTGTTGTCTGGGACACAATTATACAAGACTCGTATATCCACACTTTTGAAGAGTGGATACTAGGACTGATTTGACTATTCAAATAAAGTCTACGAATCTAGTTTGTTAGGTAAAGTACCTAAAATACTATTTACTTGGTAATAGTATAAAGGCCACCCATCTGTTAGCCCTATTCATGGTGAAGTTTGTGGGCCCATATCTAGCTAGACTAGATGTGAACATGAATATTTCGTGACCTTGACGGATGTAGCATCGCGTTATGGTTATGTGTTTCTTTTGAAGAACACAGATCGTAAACCTTTTGAAGTTTCGACACGAAGTAGAAAAGCAGATCGGCTATAGTATTATTCCACCACGGTAAGACCGTATTGGAAAAATACTTAAGTAGTAAGTTTCAGACATACATGAAAGAGTACAGTATTCTTTCATATGAGGACTCCTCCCGAGACACATCAGTTAGACGATGTGTCCGAACTAAAACCGAATTTTGTTGGACATGATAAGGTTATTACGAGTCGCTGAGCTACTGTTTCCTTCAATAGGATATGTATTAACAGTGCAAAACTTATTTAGAATAAGGTTCCATATAAATCTGTTTGACAGATATCATATAGGATATGAACAGGAAAGAAACGGGGTTTCTCATTCCTAATAATTTGGGTATGCCAGACATAACGTTTGGATGATACCAAACTAAGAACCCAAATTGGAAAAGTGCCAATATAGGTTATCCTAAGGGAAACCATAAGTATAATACTTATAAATCTCACATGAGAACAATGTAATTGTTGCTCACCATACGGTTTTCCTGAGAGGAATACCGATATGCAGTGGTCAGTGGGAGGATAGTGATACTCGATGAAAATCGGAGTAATACTGTTCAAGGCACGAAGTCCTTAATGGAACACAAACAGTTCATCAATAATGAATCTGTACCATTAATCTTCGAATACACAAGAACTGAGTAGATCGAAAGAGTCAGAAAACAACCTAGGGTATGGGTTTCTGATCTAACCTAATAAAGATGTCAATCTTATGAAGGTATACCATCCGACTACGTTTTTGAGGAAGTGATACGAGGTATCGACTCCCTATTATGGCAAAGTGCCATGAGTCCCAAATGGATTCCATGTATAACAACTATTTTTGAATACAAGTTGTTGTACCACAAGGCATTGTGCCTATTGGTATATTAAACGTCTTCAAGGAAGACATACATGGAAGGCAACATACCAACGTACAAAGCTGAGCTTTTGACGGAAAGGTATCGTTATCAACATTGTGTTAATAACGGTTCGACCTTTTACCTGTTGCCATGGTAAATCCATTTTGAAGATGCTTGTAGATAACTTCGTATTTCATTTATGAAATGTGTCAGTTATAGATCAAAATCGCTTTCCTGAAAAGGAAACCTTTTGGAGGATGTTTACAACATCCTGACGATTTTGTATAACCGACAAACAAGGTTTGCGGGTTACTCGATCCATGTTTGGATTGAAGCAAGCATAAGGTTCTTGGAACTGACGTTTTGAAATAATCATAATGGTTTATGATTTGACTCAAAACGAAATAATTCTTGTGTATATAAGGAGGTTAGTGGGGAGCGCACTGACAGTTAAATTCCCATAAAACTTGGTGAAAGCTTGGCTTTCATAGATATTCTTTCAATAGAAATTCTCCGTAGAATTCTGGGGAGTAACAACCTTTATTCAAGGAATAAAGATCTACTGGGATAGATTTGGAGTTGGTTAACACTCTCTGAAAATTGTACATTTAAAATGTACTTGATAGGGTGTCTCATACGCTTCGAGCATATGGAGTCACGATCAGGTCAATCCAAGTGATAGTCACTGGATTGAAGATTAAGAACATCTGTTAGTATCTAATAGAACTAAAGATGTTGTCTTAAACTATGGAGAAGGAGAACTTGAAGTGACTGGGATCACTGCTGCAAGTTTCCAAACAATTAAATACTACGGTACTATAAAGTTTGAATAACGGGACAGTGAGCTTGAAATCTTCCAAGCAAGATAACTGTTGCCGAATAAACAACAAATGCGGATTATTGCTGCAGCTGAGGCAGCAATAGAAGCCATTTGGATCGAAAATAAATCTAATTAGATTAGATATAGTTCTGTTAGCAGCTGAGCTAGGCGTCAGCACAAGCTAAAGAATTGAAGGTCTCATCGACGATCCAGATATATACTTCTATATAATCTGATTCGTTCGGATCATACATCGTGGCGATATGATGATCGTATAAATCGCTTAAAACGATAATCAAACACATCTGCTGACGAAAATCTTTCTTCAGCAATTTGAGCGAACCGTACATAGTTCGAGTGTAGGACACTTGAGTGACTGGCTATGTGCCAAGTAGGAGACTGTTGGACAAAATGACCCATAGCGTCACTATTTGCACTTATCATTTTGTTGTTGTAGCAAATTGACTATGTGACAAGGAAATTGCACTCTCATCATTTGTGATTAGATCACCATAAATATATAAATGAAGAGAGGTCCCTATGATTAGTTCCTGGACTGAGAATGATATGAGACAGTATCAGTCCCCAAATGATTAATCATTAAATATCCCTAGCCGTAGTATTATCGAGACTGGACATCGATAATGCGGAATAGGCTAGTATTGCACATGTGTGCGTTGTGAGGGCACACGACATAGTTCTCATATATATATATAAGTATTGGATACTTATGCAAGTGCGATAGGAGGTCGTGTTTTCACCGATGGTACGGGAAACAGCTTCGCTCTGGATAGACCCCTCGGAATCCCATTGGTATTATGACTATGTGTCTATGGGAGGCCGAAATCAAGGTAGGTGTGTATAGTCTTAACCTGAGACTTACATCGCTAATACTTACGATAATCGATAAACTTTAGTCTTGGTGGTACAGGCTTTAACCAGTTCTGCGTACACCACTTCTGGGTTTATCAGAAAGTCGTAGTGTATTGGGTGTGATGTCGAGACGGAAGTGTCACTTCAGTCATTATGGAGATGATGTCACGCAGGATACGGTACTAGTGCTCTTGAGTGTTGCGCAACCAATCGGGATATTGTGACCAGGTCATAACTATCCGATTATAGAGACTATGTTACCAGACATCCGATATGTGCTTCGGACGGGGCAGACACTTATCCAGCCCCAACCCTAGCACGTGACTATCCGATACTAGGCCAATGCACACAATACAATCGTATACTACGCTTGATAACAGATCTTTGATATTCTTAATTGGATATGTCCTGAGAATTGGGAAGACTTGGTGCTTTGCTAGGAGTCGACCTTGTCTCGTAAATCGGTAGAACGTAGTACTTGGTACGTACGTGATTCGGATACTCCGACGACCGTATTTACTGCCAACTTATCCGGGGATCTCGTGGGTCGCTTCCCGATAATCCACCGATGACGCACAACTCGCACTCTTGAATAATCTGGGATTATATAGAAGAGAGAGAAAATTAATCTAGGATTAATTACGGAGATATTTTATCTAGGATAAAATATCGTCTAGAGAGAGATAACGATTAATTTGGAATTAATCGGTAAATTAATATATTCGATATATTAAACGAAATTAGATTTCGACGCGGAATTAAAATTAGATTTTAATTCGGGCGAACGAATTAATTTAGAATAAATTCGTTAGCGACGTGAATAATGAATTCGCTAGGCGTAATCATTTAATTACGACGCGACGGAAAAATCGTTAATTTGGAATTAACGAACCCGAGCCCGGGTGTGTGATTGCGAGCGCATTCGTATTTCGAATTCGAGTGCGGCGACGCAAGTCGCATCAAGCGTCAAATCAATCGGTCGCATCAAGCGTCAAATCACTTGTCACTTTGAGTGATGTGACTTGACATCATGTCACTTTAATAAAGGTGATATGAATAATGATGGACTTGACATAAAGTGTAAAAGCATTTTGGAGGGAAAAACTTTTTGGTTTTGGCTCCAATATTTATTTGATTTTATTTGATAAAGTTAAATGAAAAATTGATTATTTTATTCTTGGAAAATATATAATCAATTTTGCTTTACATTTTATTAAGTAAAAATAACACATTTTATCTCTCATCTCTCTCATCTCTCACACGCACAAAAGCCATTTTCTTCACTGGTTTTGAACCAGTTTGGGCGTGAACAATAGGGAAGCAAGAGTGGGTTTTCATGGAGAAAATTCAAGTGCTAGCACACTTACAAGTCTTGCGAATGTGGTAGGGAGGTTCGACCATGAGCCGGGATCCGTCCGACGAAATTAGGAGCTCCATTTCACAGCTCAAAAACTGAAGACATAAGGCAGTGGACTGCATGCAGTGGGCGTCCATGGCAGTGCGTTTTTTGGCTTCATTCGTCTTCGATTCGACTCAACCAACCAATGTAAGTATTCCGCTATCTTCGTTGGTGTATTCATGCATGATTTTCATGTCTTGTTTGATCTTGGGACCTAGATTTTTACCTTCACTCCATATGACTAAAGTGATACTTCCGTCTTGACATCACACCCATTACACTATGATTCTCAATAACTCAGAATAGGCGTACACAGAACCTGTTAAAGTCCCGGACGACCAAAACCAAAGCGCATTTATTGTCGCAAGTACTAGCGATGCAAGTCTCAGGTTAATACCAAATACACCTACCCTGAAGTGGATTCCCATAGACACATAGTCATACTACCAATGGGATTCTGTGGGGTCTATCCAGAGCAAAGCTATTTCCGTACCATCAGTAAACACAACCTCCTATCACACTTGCATAAGTATCCAATACTTAAATATATGTGAACTATGTTGTTACGCTTCCATAACACGCACAAATGCAATACTAGTCTATTCTGCATTATCGATGTCCAGTCTCGATAATACTATGACTAGGGATATTTAATGATTAAACCTTCGTGGATTGATACCGTCTCATATCTTATAATCCGGAACTAATCATAAGGACTTTTATCATTTATATATATAAGTAATCTAATTAAAAAATGATAAAATGCAATTTCCAATATCACATAGTTAATTTGTACAAAAACCACAATGTCTTTTACAAATAGTGACGCTATAGGTCATAATTGTCCAACAATCTCCCACTTGACCTATAGCCAGTCACTCAAGCATCTAACACCTGAACTATGTACATGTCGCTTAAATGTTTGCTGAGGAATAGCTTTCGTCAACGGATCTGCAATGTTGTCCTCTGATGCGACCTTCTCGATCTTCAAATCGCCACGATGTATGATCTCACGAATCAGATGGAAACGTTGAAGAACATGCTTGGATTGTTGATGAGACCGCAGTTCCTTAGCCTGTGCTATAGCCCCGTTATTGTCACAATACAATGGAACGGGCTCAGCTGCTAACGGAACTACTCCTAATCCAATTAGGGATTTCCGATCGAAACTGCCTCTTTTGTTGCTTCAGCTGTAGCAATATACTCTGCATCTGTTGTTGAATCAGCAACAGTCTCTTGCTTGGAAGATTTCCAGCTTACTGTTCTGTGGTTCAAACAAAATATGTACCCGGATTGCGACTTACAGTTGTGTTTAACGGTTTGGAAACTTGCATCGGTATAGCCAGTTACGTCAAGTTCTCCATCTCCATAGATTAAGAAAGCATCCTTAGTTTGTCTAAGATACTTAAGGATGTTCTTAACCGCCATCCAGTAACCGTCACATGGATCGGCCTGATACCGACTACACATGCTCAAGGCATATGAGACATCAGGTCACGTATATATCATGGCATACATGATCGATCCGACGGTCAAAGTGAATGAGATCCGACTCATGTTGTCTATTTCATCTTGAGTTTTAGGACACATGTCCTTAGATATAGTGACGCCATGTGACACAAGCAACAATCCCCTTTTAGACTGTTCCATGTTGAATCTCTTCAACACTTTGTCAATGTACATGCTCTGGGAGAGTCCAAGCACCTTTCTAGATCTATCCCGGTAGATCTTTATTCCTATAATAAAGGCTGCTTCTCCTAGATCATTCATGGAGAATTTTAATGAAAGCCAAGCTTTCACCGATTGTAGCATGGGAAAGTCAATGCCTATAAGCAATACTGTTGGTTTCTATTAAGGTCCCAAGATCAATAATAAGCATGAATCAAGTGTGAATACTAATCAACGAAGTTACGGAATACTCACATCGATCGGTTGAGCGATGCAGAGGTAACGAAAACTCAACTTTCTGCCTCTTGGACTGCTCGGTAGTTCACTGCCAGTGCTCACTGGTTTGGCGTCCATGGTGGTCCTTCGTCAAGCTCCAAGCTTCGTCGAATGGTTTCTGACTCATGGGCGGACTTCCCTATCACCTTCGCATGTCTCGTAAGTGTGCTAACACTCAAGAAATTTGCCACAAATTTCCAACTCTTGCTTCCCACTGCTCACGGTTTCAAGAAACCAGAAAACAGAAAGTTTTAGCTCATTTGGGCGTGAAGAGAAAGAGATGATAGAAAAAGAGAGTTGTGAGATGTGTTCCAAATTTGTGTATCTTATACATAAATGGGAATTTCAAATTCATTTCATGTGAATTTGGCTTTCAAAAAGTCAAGCATTTAATGCTCCATCCACTCAATCCATCAAGTTGTCAAGTCACATCACTCAAAGTGACAAGTGATTTGACGCTTGAAGTGAGGCTAGTTACGACTAGCGATTTGATGCTTGATTTGACTTGCGTGCTGCACTCGAATACGAAATGCGAATGCGCTTGTAAATAATCTCAGGCTCGGGTTTGCTAATTCCAAATTAACGAATTTTCCATTGCGTCGTAATTAAATGATTACGCCTAGCAAAATCACTATTCATGTCACTAACTAATTAATTCTAAATTAATTCGTTCACCCGAATTAAAATCTAATTTTAATTCCGCGTTGAAATCCATTTTCGTTTAATATATCAAATATATTAATTAATCGATTAATTAAAAATTAATCATTATCTCTCTTTAAATGATATTTTTTCCCAGATAAAATATCTCCGCAATTAATCCCAGATTAATTTTCTCTCTCTTCTAATTAATCCCAGATTAATTTAGAATGCGAGTCATACGTCATCGGTGAATCTTTGGGAAGCGACCCATGAGATCCCCGGATATGTTGGCAGTAAATTCGGTCGTCAGACTATCCAAACACGTAAGTACCAAGTACTATGTCCGACTTACAAGACAAGGTTGGCCTCTAGCAAAGCGCCATGCCTACCCAATTCTCCGGAAATATCCTTACAGGAATAAATGATCTATATCAGGCGTAGTATACGTAGTATTTCATATTTCTGTCCAGTATCGAATGATCACGTGCTAGGCCTGAGGCTGGAATTGTGTCTGCCCTGTACGAAGCACATGTCGGATGTCTGGTAACTAGTCTCTATAATTGGATAATCATGACCTTGTCATTTTATCCCGATAGCTGCAGCATTTAAGAAAACCAGTCATGTATCATACGTGACCATCATCTCCATATGACTGGAGTGACACTTCCATCTTGACATCACACCCAACACACTACGATTCTCAATAACCCAGTATTGGCGTACACAGAACCTGTTAAAGCCCTGGACGACCGCAACCAAAGTATATTCATTGTCGCAAGTATTAGCGGTGCAAGTCTCAGGTTAAGACCAAATACACCTACCCTGGTTTCGGACTTCCATAGACACATAGTCAAACTACCAATGGAATTCCGATGGGGTATATCCAGAGCGAAGCTGTTTCCCATACAATCGGTAAAACACAACCTCCTATTACACTTGCATGAGTATCCTATACCCAAATATATGAGAACTATGTCGTTGTGCCCTCACAACGCGCACAAGTGTAATACTAGTCTTTTACGTATTTATCGATGTCCAATCTCGATAATACTATGACTATGGATATTTAATGATTCATCCTTCGTGGACTGATACTGTCTCATATCATTCTCCGTCCAGGAACAAATCATAGGGACCTCTTATCATTTATATATCTAGGTGATCTAATCACAAATGATAAGAGTGCAATCTCTTTTGTCACATAGTTAATTTGTACAACAACCCAATGATCTGTACAAATAGTGACGCTATGGGTCAAAATTGTCCAACAAATACATCATCGACATAAAGGACAATGAATGTCAGTGCGCTCCCAATAAACTTCTTATATACACAAGGATCATCCTCATTTTGAACAAAATCATATTCTTTTAAGATCTCATCAAAACGTTGGTTCCAAGAACGTGATGCTTGCTTCAATCCATAAATGGATCGATTTAACTTGCAAACTTTGTTCGCATGTTTTGGTACGACAAAACCGTCAGGCTGTTGCATATAAACATCCTCCAAAAGGTTTCCATTAAGGAAAGCCGTTTTGATGTCCATCTACCATATCTCGTAATCAAAATATGCAGCAATAGCAAGCAAAATCCGAATGGATTTAATCATGACAACGGGTGAAAAAGTTTCGTCATAATCAACACCATGTCGTTGATGATACCCCTTCGCTACAAGCCTAGCTTTGTACATTTGTATGTTGCCATCCATGTCGGTCTTCTTCTTGAATACCCATTTGCAACCAATAGGCTTTACGCCTTCTGGTGCATCAACCAGTGATCAAAATTGGTTGGTGTACATGGAATCTATTTCGGAATTCCTGGCATCTTGCCATAAATCGGAGTCGATACCTTGTATCGCTTTCTCATACGTAGCCGGTTCGTTTTCCTCAATAATATTAATATCTACTTGAGGTGAGATCAGAAACCCATACCTCTCAGGTTGTTTTCTGACTCTCTCCGATCTACTCGGTTCTTGTGTATTCGAAGATTGTGGTACAGTCTCATCCCTGATGAACTGTTCGTGTTTCGTTAAGGATTCTGTGACAGAAACAGTATCACTCCGATTTTCATCGAGTTCTACTTTCCTCTCACTAACCACTGCATTTAGGAATTCCTTCTCAAGGAAAACCACATGTAGAGCAACAAATACTTTGTTCTCTTGTGGGTGATAGAAGTAATATCCTTTGGTTTCCCTATGATATCCTACAAATAGGCATTTATCCGATTTGGGTTCTAGTTTGGTACCTTCCAAACGTTTAACATATGCCCAGCATCTCCAAATCTTCAGGAATGAGAAACCCAGTTTCTTTCCTGTCCATATTTCATACGGAGTCTGTTGAACAGACTTTGACGGAACCTTATTCAAAATAAGTATTGTACTGTTCAATGCATATCCCCATAAGGAAATAGGTAGCTCTGTGTGACTCATCATAGACCTTACCATGTCCAACAAAGTTCGGTTTCTCCGTTCGGACACACCGTTTAATTGAGGTGTTCCGGGAGGAGTCCACTGTGAAATAATACCATAATCTTTCAAGTAATCAAGAAACTCATTGTTCAAGTATTCTCTACCACGGTCTGACCGTAATGTTTTAATACTTTTACGGTCTATTTTTCAACTTCGTGTTGAAATTCTTTGAATTTCTCAAAGGTTTCCGACTTGTGTCTCATAAGATACACATAACAATAACGCGATGCATCATCTGTAAAGGTTACGAAGTATTCATATCCACCTCTATCCTGGCTAGACATTGGTGTGGGACACAGAAATCGGTGACGCTGTTCTAGGCTCGCGGCCTAGTTGGGAGTACGGAGTAGCCCGCGGGGGACTAAACCGGAGAAATAAAATGGAGTCGCCACCCGGTGTGAACCGGGAAAATGAGATTTAAGGCCGCACTCACCCCTCGCAAGGGAAGACCTCAAACTGTTGGGTTCAGAATGGTCCCTTACTTATATCACTTGTAATGAAAGGATTTGTGTAATAATTTAATCAAGCTTAAGTAACACTTATTTCCAAGAGTATCATGCTTCTAAATCCATATGCACAAAAATAAAACTTACATCTAAATTTGCATATATTTTACATCTAAGATTGCATGCTTGAATGTACATCAAAGTAGCAACAAACATACAACTTCATTGGCATATTGTATTCATGGAAACACAAGCACACACTAACCACACAAGCACACATAAAGGCGAATCAAATAATGGCGAACATGTGATTGTATAGACATATCATTAACAAATAGCCATTACATGTCCATGCACAAATAAAAGAGTCAACTAAGTACATAATGCAAAAAGACACTTAAGGATGGAATTAGGCATTAAAGTAAGCATGCTATGACGTGGTGCAAAAGAAGATAACTAATATGGACACAAACACACATGTGATAAATTTTCCAAGTGGTACGTGGAATTGTATCCCAAGTACAGACCGCATTACCGTCCATTCGGAATCGGCTACGGAATTTATGTCTGGGTTTCCATCCAATATACTACAAGAAATAATACTTACACTACAAGAAAAAAGGCCTTTACTGACACTAAGGTTAGTGACACTAGGCTAAAAGTGTCAGAAACGACGTGTAAATGGGCCTATTTCCGTGTTTTTCACTTAAATATCAATAATTACTGACACTATGGTATCAGTGATTTTAGTGTCAGTAATTACTATTACAATAGTATCAGTAAGAAATAAAAAAAAAAAAAAACGCGTAGTCGTCTGGAGTCGAACCAACACCTCGCGGAAGTGACGTTTTTCGCATATATTACTGACACTAGAGTATCAGTAAATTTAGTGTCAGTAATTAATGATACCTTAGTATCAGTAAAAAAATTAAAAAAAAAAATTATTTCCTTAAGTCTGCTGGGACTCGAAATTGTAACCATTGATATAATTTTTTTTTTTATTGTAAGGCTTTACCACTGGGCCAAATCGTGACTTTTGTTCCTTAAACCGCGGTTTATAAAAATATATATGTATTTGTCGGGTCAAAACCTGAACCGTAGTTACCAAATCAATCTTAGTAATTTAGGGTTCCTCTCATTCCCACCTTTTTTTTCATCGCGCAGCCTTTGTTTCCCCCTTCTTTACTCTCAAATATGAATCTCTCATTTGTAATTTCTAAAATCTAAACAAAATCCAGTACATCCTATCAATTATCAACCTTCAAAGTGGAAAGGTACACAAAATTTTATGATTTTCTATATTAAGTTAGTGCATCTTATGGAGGTAATTGAAGGGCTTGTATAGTAATAAATAGATTATAGAAAATTCTAGAATATATACATATTATTTATTTTTCTAGATTCTTCTCGCACAAAAATAAAAATATATATATGTATATATAAAATACGCACACAGCCACTACACACGCACACAAGAGAAACACACAACAATGGATTACACACCTAGAGAGGACCGAAGAAAAAAGAGAGGGAGATGCCGAAAGGAAGAGAGAATACTAAAAAGGAGAGGAGAGGGAGAGGAGAGAGTGATTGAGAGAGGCCGAGAGATACAGAAGAAAGAATAGGCCAAGAAAGAAGGGAGAAAGAGACTGCACTGGTCACGCTGGAGCAGCAGAGAAGAAGCAGAGAAGAAGTCGAGCAGAAAGAGAGAAAGTAGCAGCCCCAAAACAAATAAATCCAGTGAATTTATCGTGCGTATATGTGTGTATGAGACAAGTAAGTACACTGTTCTTATAAATTTCATTGGGTTTGATTAGTTTTGTGAAATTGGGTTTCGATGGCATTGATGAATTGATAAATTAACAAGATTAAATGAATTGGGGAAATTGGTAGAACCCTAGGATTTGGGGGAAAATTTTGGAGTTTCCGTAACTTGTAAAATTTCATTAGTTTGGGATAAAAAAAAATAATAATAATGATAATAAAAATAAAAATAATAAAATAAATGCTCGAATGATGATTATTACCAATATTACATAATGAGAATAATATGCATTATGGAAAACATATAAGTTTCTTTTATATGTTAATGAAATTGGATTAGGAAGATTAGAAGAGGATAATGCTACTGTTTTGGATCTGTAACCGATCATTAGTATCATTTGTTCGATAAAAGAGATGTAAGATTTGTATTTGTAGTGTAGTTAAAGTTTTAGTCTATTTCAAGTCTTTGAGTAACCATACTGTTTGGAATTCTGTAATATGGAAATTGTATAATTGATTTTACTGGTGTTTTATAGTAATGAGGGCTTAAACGTATTACCTGTTCTTTACCTTTGGCATTTTAATTTTTCTTTTAGTTAAGTGAGATATTTCACTTTGATTCAAAAGCTTAATTTTCATGGTCAATGATTATGTTGGGTGTATAGGTCATGGAACCCAGTGTAGACTGTAGGGTCCTATTGGTTTTGATTGAATGTTATTGCTTCGTTTTAGCATGGTAAACTACACATTCTTTCTTGGTGGGTTCTTTATATTATTCTTGCTTCATGGCAGATCAAACACGACTTGACTTTGAAGCCAAAAATTGCAAAGCTATGTAAAGGAGAAATCCTTTATTATATCAGAAAAAGGTGCCCTTGCTGACAAGATCAGCCCTGGTGTACTCAGATCACTAGTAACCTTAACTGATAAACCAAAGTAAGTCATGCCTGCGGTATTTATGGCCTACCTCGTTAGTAATTAATCATTTAATTGTGTATTTACTTCCATTTCAACCTCAGAGAATGGACTGAACTTAATCTCTTCCTTTTGAGTGAGGGTTTCTAAATCCATGTTTATCTTGTAGTCATTTATAATTTCAGGAACTTCCCCCCTCTACATGCAATCTGTAGGGCCCAATTGCAGAATTTGTCTTCATTTACTGATTGAGGATGATGAATGTGATACAAATTGTTTGGTGTATAATTTTTAATGATAAGTCCGTTGCATGCTTTTTCTGTTTCTTCTCATGCTCATTCATTGCTTACCTCGGTCAAAAACTCATAGATGCATTTACCTTAACTTTGAAAATGTGAAGAAAAGAGAAATGAGCTTTCATGTTTTCTGATTGCAAATTTCATTCATGCTTACTCTTTAGTTCTGAATACATTTTTTTTTTCAATCACTAATTCTGAATACTTGCAACGCTGAGAATGCCTGCTATCTGTATGTAACTCTAGTTTTATGGATTTGGTTTCATATGCCCTTAACCTCACTGTAAACTTGATAGTTGGATCTGTGATTAAAAATAATAGGTTTTGGCTTTTCTCCTTTTCCTCACCTTCTTAACATTTTCTTCCTCCCCACTTAAAGAAGTGTCAGAAGAGCTTGTTGTCAGTTTAGGGACCATTTAATTTTATACTTTTTTTAACGTAAGTGTGGAAGTAACATCATTGTCTCTACTTGGTTGCACGCGGTCATTAGCAAGGGCACCGATCAAACAATTGTAGATACCGTGGAACATCAGTGGAACCTCATTGTCGACTGTTTGCATGTGTGGTCCTAATTGCTAATGATATTCACATGATCTTGGTAGTCTTACTAATTTAAATAGTTCGTAGGGTTGATAAAATCACGTATTAGCTCTTACACTTATTGTTTTTATCTGTGTTGTATAAATTATATATTGAATAGATAGTCAGGTACATCTTCATGGTGCCTAGGCTTTATATTATTAAGTATATTTGTAGTTATTATCGAAGGATTGCTGTCATATTAATATATTTTCATTAATACTTGAGAGTAAAATTCTTGTTGAAAATAATAAATGTATAAGTTTTAGTTGTTTCTTCTCACTTGGTAATTATATATATATTAACCCTCCTCAACATATTTGTTCCTTGGAATCACTATAGATGTATTGACTGAAAAAGTTATGTTGCTGAAGAAGCACTTGAATTTTGTTGCACATATAATCACACAGTATAATGAAGAGGTAATTACAAGGACATGTTTTACAGAGGTGATTATTACTTCCTATTTTTTCACTTTAATTCATGACATATTGGGAAATCTTCTATTCTTGCAGAATACAAATGACAAGGACAACATAGCTATTGTTCGTTGAGTTAATGAAGTAGTATGGTATTTCTCTTTTCTGTAAATTAATACATTCTTGTTTCTACTTTTAGCTTAGAATTTTTTCCCCAGATTTTTTACTTCAGTGAAAGCAATATGAATCATATCTTTTATTTCAGTTTTATGCCCTGATGGGTTTAATTTGGTGGGTTAATTTGTTTTATTTGTGAGTTTTGCTAGTGGGTAAGATTGCTTTGAGACTTGAAAGTTAAAACAATCATGATGTAAAATATTCTATTAACAGTGTCTCGATGTTCTCTATGTCAGACATGAACTTGGAGATAGTTTTTTACCTGATGAAGTTTTGCCATGTTCTGATTGATACTTGTTGAAACCTTTGGGGGATATGGCACCTGTCATCTGATGTGCTTTGAGGTGCAGCATGAATGCTATGGAAGCAGTATTTGATATATTGAGATCTAACATGTTTATCTCATCTATTTTTATGGCAATTACCTGGAATGTTACATTCTAGTACATTTTGAGCTTTGAACTTTTAGTTTCCAGGAATTCCATAATGAACAACTATCTTGTCATCTTGATTTGCTTCCTGCATTTGGAAACAGTATTAGATCATGTCATCTGATAAACTTCATCTGGTTCATGAGATCCTTTTATTTCAGTTTTATGTCCGTCTATTATATATATTGTGTGTGTGTGTGTGTGTGTGTTATTGATTTGTTTGTTTTGGTGATTATGTAGCGGTATGAAAGATACAACTTGTTATTATGGATGCCATTTGGTTTTTTATATGCATGCTCTTAGGTTGTTGGTATGGTTATTGTCAATAAGTGCTTTATGTGACAAAAATTAGATTAGGGTTATATTTTGTATTTTTATTTGGATGTATTTAATGTTTTTATTTATGAAGATATCGATTTTTTTTGGAAGTCCATCTAATTCTTAACATTTGGTTTATAATTTCAGATTTTGTGCCAGATATCATATTGTTGGGGGATTGTTGCAGGCTTCTCAACAAGTATCATGAATTTTGGTGGGGGCATGACATTTTGATGGGACTTTAAGAGTAGTTTTTGAAATATATATATGTTAATTTAAAGATTGTCTATGGAGTTTTTGTATTCATCATGTGATACTGTTGAATTGATTAATACGATTAATCTATTATATTGCGAATTTTATATAAATGTAATTTTTTAGTTTTTTATTTCATTGAGTTGGTATATATATATATTTTATGATTAATTTAATTACAAAAAATAAGAAATATAATTGTGAAATAATACGATTTTTAAATTTTAAAAGATATTGACGGATATTGATACTATAGTAACAATAATTACTGACACTAAAAATCAAATATATGCGATATACTGATACTGCAGTAACAAAATTTACTGACACTATAGTATCACTAAATACTGATGATATAGTGTCAATAATTTACTGACACTAAAATAGTGTGAGAGATTACTGATACCATAGTGTCAATAATTTTCTGACACTAAGAATCACTGACACTAGAAACTAGTGTCAGTGATTTCTGGCTGCGGCAACACTGACACATTTATATAGTGTCAGTAAAACCCTTTACTGACACTAATTTAGTATCAGTAAAAGCCTTTTTTCTTGTAGTGTTAAATGCTATCATAACATGGATATATGAATTATACTACGTTAAGCCAAGACTAAGGTAAATGATGCAATCAATAGATGAAAGACACGCAAATATCGTGGTAAAAGTAGCCTTTTAGGCTTTTCTTCCCCCAAATGAAGAACCTTTTAATCCAACACAATAAGCTCATGCGCCTTTCATTACAATGCGTACAAAGATAAAGATAACTATATGGAACTTCATATACCCGATTGAACACACCTTTCATTCAACCGAATATACATCGACCGGCGCGGCAAAGCATCGTGGTAAAGGATTTTAACCCCACAGAATATGGGACATTTAATCCAACGTACTAAGCCCATGCGCTCGATCACATAATGCATATGAACAATAAAGACAATAATATCAAACTTAGTATGCCCGATTGAAAATATCTTACATTCAACCGAACACACATCAACCGGCGCGGCAAAGCATCGTGGTAAAGGGTTTTAACCCCTCAAAATAGGGGACCTTTAATCCGACTTACTAAGCCCATGCGCTCGATCACATAATTACATAAACAAGTAAAATTTGGAATTTAAAGAACGAATAATAAATAAATCAAAGTAAGATAAAACAAAAGAAGGTGTCGTTTACTCAAGCGGTACGTGGAGTTGTATCCCGAGTATAGATCATACTACCGTCCATTCGGAATCGGCTATGAAATTTATGTCCGGGTTTCCATCTGATATACCGCGGGAGTTGACACACTTTTTATTTTATTCAAGGGCCACAACATACATCATATTATAATACATGCATTTTTATTTATTCAAAGGCCCAACATGCATCACTCCATGATAATCATGCAAACGAAACTCATTAAATTGTAAAAATACAACTGAAAACGGATGTGAAAAATACCCTCAGGTCTAACCTTTTTTGTCGACTTTCGGACTTGCGTTTCACGGAGATCGGAAAGGCTAAAGCTCTTCAACTATTCTGGTTCACTAGTTTGCGTTTTACCTCACTGTTTCGCTGCTCAAGCTACTGTTTTGACTCCGTTTGCTACTGTTTTGCTGCCGTTTCACTGCCATATTGTTTCCGTATTTTGGTAATTGTCTTTGGTGTTTTAGGCTACTGTTTTGGGTGATTTTAAAGGCTTTAAATGCAGTTTTTTTGTTAATGTTTTAAGGGTTAAAAGTGCAGTTTTTAGTGTTTTCTGGACTGTGTTAGGGGACAGGACTGCTGTTTTTGTTGGTTAAGGGGCTGCTGTTTGGGGTGTGTTTTGGCTACAATTTGGGGCATTTTTTACTACTGTTTGGGGCATTTTTTACTGCTTTTTTGGGTGTTTTTTACTGCTGTTTTGTTGCGTTTTTTACTGCTGTTTTTAGGTAATGTTGGTGGCTGTTTTTGGGCTGAATTTTGTGGTCATATGGTGCACAAATAATGTAATTTTCGGTGATGTTAAGGGATGTGAATGGCTTACTGTTTTGGCTTTGATTTTCGGCTATTGAGAGTGTTTAGAGGGGTGTGATTTTGGTTCTTCAGTGAAGGAGAAGAAGAGAAAATTTTTTGCTTATTATGGTGCTATTGTCGTGTGTGAGAGCTAGGGGAGGGGAAGATTATTCTTTGTATTTCGTGTGAGAGAGAGGGCTTGTTCTTTGTATTTCTTGCTGTATGGGCGTGAATGGGAGGGATGAATGCCTTGGAAAAGTGTTGTTTATATAGACAAGGGCTAAGGTTTATCCTTGCTTGACAAGGAAGGGATTTGGTGCATTCAATTAGGATATGATTTAGTGTCAAACAAGGAAATCCTAAGATATGATTGGGGGACATGTCTTGGCTTGATTAGGAATACAATATATTTAATTTGTTATGATTGATTTTAATTAGGCATGATATTTGTTAAGTTGGGTATATAATATATTTGATTTATCTTTATTAGGCATGTAATTTCTTTAATTTGTGTAAGTATTTTATTATTTTGGTAGGTGAATATTTAGATTTTATTTTTTTATTTAATTACACATGTGTTAAATATATATTTAATTAATTATTTTATTTAATTTGGGTTGTATTTTGAGGGCTTGGGCGTGTGGGCTTCCCTTGGGCGTGAGTGGGCTTGGCTTGGTGGGTTTGGTTTGTGTGGGCTAGGTGTGGGGCTTGCGGGGGTTTTAGGTCAAGGCCAAGGGCTTTGCGGGGGTTTTGTGCCGATGTTAAGTGGTTTGCGGATTTTTTTAGGCTAAATGTGCTTTAAAAGAGAGGTCCACCAGCGAGCCCGAAGCTAAACAAGCGAGTAAAATTCGACAAAGTACTGATTTCCATCTTTTCCCTTCCGACGTTCGTTTCCCGCGGCTTCCGTGACTTAAAAGGTAGTGCCTCTAAATGAGACTCATCATCGGGTTTCACATGCAAAAATACAATGCCTACAGTCACCCCCACTTTGATGGGACTTGTGCAGTGTGTGACTTTGAACAATCCTATCAAAGTTATGCAATGCATTTTCACTTACCTTGCTCGCCAGCTGCCACTTGACTTGCATGTGTTGCGTGGAGTTGATGTTGTGCCATACCTAGCATGTTAAACCTCATACCCGAGGTGTCGTAGTTGCGTCTCCGTACCTAGAGTGTCGTAGTGGTATACCCGGAGTGCCGTACCTGGCGTGCTAAACCTCATACCTAAGGCGTCGCAGTAATATCTCCATACCCGGAGTGCCGTACCTGGCGTGCTAAATCTCATACCCGAGGCGTCGCAGTAATATCTCCATACCCGGAGTTTCGTACCTGGCGTGTTAAACTGATGTCTTCATACCTGGAGTGCCGTACCTGGTAAAATTGATATGATGTCTCCATACCCGGCAAAACTGATCAGATGTCTCCATACCCGGAGTACCATACCCAGCAAAACTGATTCGGTATCTCCATACCCGGAGTGCCGTACCCGGCAAAACTGATCTGATGTCTCCATAATCGGAGTGTCGTACCCAGCAAAACTGATTCTGTATCTCTATATTCGGAGTACCGTACCCGGCAAAACTGATTTGATGTTAATGTGGGCCACGCCCCCAGAGTGCCGTACCCGGCTAGACTGATGCTGATAAGGATGTAGGCCTCGCCCTCAGAGTGCCATACCCGGCTAGATTGATGGTGATAAGGGTGTGGGCCTCGCCCCCAGAGTGCCATACCCGGCCAAACTGATGCTGATAAGAATGTGGGCCTCGCCCACAGAGTGCCATACCCGGCCAGACTGATGTTGGTAAGGATGTGGGCCTCGCCCCTATAGGGCCGTACCCGGCCAGGCTGATGTTGATAACGATGTGGGCCTCGCCCCCAGATTGCCATACCCGGCGAGATGTGATAGTAGTCCATTTTCGAACCATGCACCACTTTCGGAGTGCCATACTCGGCCAAACTGATGCTGATGTGGGCTCACCCCTGAGACTCGTCCCTAAACTGAAACTGATGTGGGCCTCGGCCTTGGACTCATCCCCAAAACTGAAACTGATGTGGGCCTCAGCCCTAAACTGATGCTGATGTGAACCTCGCCCCAAGCTGATACTGATGTGGGCCTCAGCCCTAAACTGATGCTGATGTGGGCCTCGCCCCAAGCTGATACTGATGTGGGCCTCAGCCCTGACTGATACTGATATGGGTCTCAGCCCTAGACTGATACTGATATGGGCCTCAACCCCGTGATTCATTCTTGAAGACTGCTGTCACTATATTGTTGCTGCTTCTGTTATCCTTTATCTCAATGAAAGAAGCCTGGTGATTGAGAGTTTGGAGGACAAATGTTTCTGGTAGGCCGGAGTTGATCATGTAAGTCGGTGTGGGAACAAAGTGATAATCTGGTAGAGCGTTGGTGTATGTGCTAAGCTGTTCTTTTTCAGGATCGGGTATTTTGTGGGCATCAATGAGGTCCTGAATTTCATACCGGAGGCGGGAACAGCTGTCAGTATCATGGCCGTGTTGCTGGTGGAAGTGACAGTAGCGGTCTATTCTTAGATGTGGTGGTGGGGGATTTGGAAGTGGTTAGACTCCAAAGGTTTTAAGAATCCTTGCCTCGTCAACTTCTCAAGTACCTTTGACAAAGGTCTTCCCAAGTTGGAGACACGCCGGTTCTTGATGGCAGCAACCTCGGCAGCAGCGGGTTTGGTCTCAAAATGCCCCCCAAAAGTTCTTCTATTCTGGACATAAAACTTTCTGTTTTCAGCCTCTTCTTCCTCAATTTCCATGACAGTTTCCCTCAACTGTCAAAAATCTGAGATCATCGAAGTCATCATCCTCAGCTTACCATAAATAGAGGGCTTGGTGCCCTTGATGATCATTTTAATTTTGTCTTTCTCTGAAGGCCGAGTCTGCATTTTCAAAAGCAGGCTTCTCCAGCGATCCGCATACTCTTTGAAACTTTCCTCTGGCTTCTGCTTAGTGTTCTCCAAATCACGGAGTGACAGGTCAATTTCTAAGTCTGTAACATACTGTTTCAGGAATGCATCTGCCAATTCCCTCCAATTCTCCTTAACCTTTCTTTCAAGGCTATAGTACCACACTACGGGTGCCCCCTAATGTGACATCCCAAACATCTTCTGAGCTTGGCGCTGTGTGAGGCCCACTGAACTCATAACTGACACATATTGCTGGAGGTGGACCCTCGGATCCCTATTCCCGTTGAACTTGGCCATATCCGGCATCTTGAACTGAGCATGCAATTGTTCCTCAAAGGTCATCGCCTCATAGTATAGTAATTATTCGTCCTTACCCTTCATCTTACGGGTAACTGACTCAACCTGATCCCGAAGCTTCTGAAATTCTGCCTGAGACCCAATCACTCTGCCTGTTGCATACTCTGCCATGTCATCATCAAAAGTGGGGATATCATCCCCCATCCTATTCGGAGGCTCCTCACGTCTTACATTCTCAGAGTTTCCCCCAGCACGGGGCACAACCATATTTGTCATGGCAGTAGTCAAGACTTGCAATTGTTCAGTAATCTTGGCGAAATCATTCTCCAACTGATCTATCTGGGATACCTCATTATCGGATGTACTCATATCTGTTACCGGTCTTTTAGTGAGTCTTCTCTCTTCCCTAACCCAACGGGAATCTATGATGTCTTTTTGAACACAAGGGTTAGCATGATGTATGTATGCATGAGGTGCATGAGATGCATGTAACATATATAACATACTAAATCAACTAAAATTTTCAAAGAAATCGGCCCGTTATCATTTTAGAAGCTTTTGGGCTAACTGTCATAGGAGTGAACTCGTCCAGTTTAAATGGCCTAACGAGTTCACATCTCATGGCAATGAGCCCAACTAAATCCAAATTGTAATGCTCCGAACACAAGCACAAAGTGGCCCATCAACACTTAGAAGCCTTTGGCCCAATCGTCATAAAATACGTTCTTGTCCCAGTTTAAATGACACAACAAGCCCATATCCCATGACAAATGGTCCAAATGGATCCAAACGACGATGTTCCCAAACACAAGTATAAAATAAAGATAATGCAAACATAAAACAATGATTTCTACAGAATGGCCCATCAACATTTCAGAAGCTTTGGGCCTAATGGTCATAAGGTACGAACTCGCCCCAGTTTAAATGGCCCAGCAAGTTCGCATTTCTGAAAATAGTCCAACTGCATCCAAATGAGGATGGTCCACAAGCACATACTCAAAGAAATAATTGTTACTTTAACCATACAACCCCAGTCTATGGGTGGGTTCGCAAGAGTGTAGACAAAGGCTCTCACCGGCGAAGGATGGCCCACAACTAGGTCTCCCCAATCAAGGGTTCGAGCGGCCAAGTGAGCGCACCCTTTTTTATACACTAAGGTACGTGCCAGTGAGCTATGGTGTGTGACCGACTGTCAAATGAATCTCCCATTGTTGATTCCCCAGAGGGAGGGTGGAGCGAGGCTCACTTAAATACCCAAGCCTCTTAGGCTCTTATCGCTTGGTGTCAGGAATAAACAACGAGTCCTCCAAATTAGTCCATCAAAATAGGCTACGAGTAGATGGCTATCTAGATGCCTTCACAGCTTTTCCTTCTAGAAAGGTAGTGAGTGAAGGAAGACACCAAACCATTACTTAGCCTCAAAATGCCTTTGATTAAACCCCCATTTTATCCACTATAGACACGGTCAATTAGAACATAAATCCAAACATTACAAGACAATATTTCGGGGCCGATTCTCTATCCCCAGTGGAGTCACCAGACTGTGGGACACAGAAATCGGCGACGTTCTTCTGGGCTTTGTGTAATAATTTAATCAAGCTTAAGTAACACTTATTTCCAAGAGTATCATGCTTCTAAATCCATATGCACAAAAATAAAACTTACACCTAAATTTGCATATATTTCACATCTAAGATTGCATGCTTGAAAGTACATCAAAGTAGCAACGAACATACAACTTCATTGGCATATTGTATTCATGGAAACACAAGCAAACACTAACCACACAAGCACACATAAAGGCGAATCAAATAATGGCGAACATGTGATTTCTTAGACATATCATAAACAAATATCCATTACATGTCCATGCACAAATAAAAGAGTCAACTAAGTACATAATGCAAAAAGACACTTAAGGATGTAATTAGTCATTAAAGTAAGCATGCTATGACGTGGTGCAAAAGAAGATAACTAATATGGACACAAACACACAAGTGAGCACTTTTCCAAGTGGTACGTGGAATTGTATCCCAAGTACAGACCGCATTACCGTCCATTCGGAATCGGCTACAGAATTTATGTCTAGGTTTCCATCTGATATACTATAAGAAATAATACTCAAATGCTATCATAACATGGATATATTGTTGGTTTTTATTAAGGTCCAGGATCAAACAAGCAATGAAATATATGTGCGAATACATCGAGGAAGGTAGCAGAATACTTACATCGATCGGTTGAGTCGATTTGGAGACGAATGAAGGCCAAAAACGCACTGCCTTGCTCACGCCACTGCAACAGTCCACTGTCCACCAAATCAGAATTTTGAGCTGAGAAACGGAGCTCCGAGCTTCGTCCGATGGATCCCGGCTCATGGGCGAACCTCCTACCACCTTCGCAAGACTCGTAAGTGTGCTAGCACTTGAATTTTCACCATGAAAACCCACTCTTGGCTTCCCTATTGCTCACGTTTTTCTGGTTCAAAACCAGTCCCAATGTTTCTGTTTTGGGCGTGAGTGAAGAGAGCAAAATGAGAGAGAAAGAAATGTGTTAAGTTATTACAAAAGTTGTAAATCATTTGTTTATATATTTTCAAAAAATATTAAATGATTTACCAATTCATTTTAACTTTTAAAAGGTCAAATAAATTGAATGTAATAAGCTTGAGTGTTCCACACTCCAATATCAATGTCCATCAAGTTATATCAACTTTAATAAAGTGCCATGTTGAGTGTCTTTCACTCAATCCATTAATCAAATCAATCAATCACTCAAAGTGACTTTTGATTTGACGCTTGATGTGATGATTGATTTGACGCTTGATGCGACTTGCGATGCCGCACTCGAATTCAAAATACGAATGCGCTCGCAATCACACTCGGGCTCGGGTTCGTTAATTCCAAATTAACGATTTTTCCGTCGCGTCGTAATTAAATGATTACGCCTAGCGAATTCACTATTCACGTCGCTAATGAATTAATTCTAAATTAATTCGTTCGCCCGAATTAAAATCTAATTTTAATTCCGCGTCGAAATCTAATTTCGTTTAATATATCGAATATATTAATTCATCGATTAATTCTGAATTAATCGTTATCTCTCTCTAGACGATATTTTATCCTAGATAAAATATCTCCGTAATTAATCCTAGATTAATTTTCTCTCTCTTCTATATAATCCCAGATTATTCAAGAGTGCGAGTTGTGCGTCATCGGTGGATTATCGGGAAGCGACCCATGAGATCTCTGGATATATTGGCAGTAAATACGGTCGTCGGAGTATCCGAATCACGTACGTACCAAGTACTACGTTCTACCGATTTACGAGACAAGGTCGACTCCTAGCAAAGCACCAAGTCTACCCAATCTCCGGACATATCCATTTAAGAATATTAAGATCTGTATCAAGCGTAGTATACGATTGTATTGTGGATATTAGTCCAGTATCGGATAATCACGTACTAGGGCTGGGGCTGGATAAGTGTCTGCCCCGTCCGAAGCACATATCAGATGTCTGGTAACATAGTCTCTATAATCGGATATTCATGACCTGGTCATAATATCCTGATTGGCTGCGCAGGACTCAAGAGCACTAGTACCGTATCCTGCGTGACGTCATCTCCAATATGACTGAAGTGATACTTCCGTCTTGACATCACATCCAATACACTACGACTCTCTGATAAACCCAGAAGTGGTGTACACAGAACCCGTTTAAAGTCCCCTACCACCAAGACCAAAGTCTATCGATTATCGTAAGTATTAGCGATGTAAGTCTCAGGTTAAGACCATACACACCTACCTTGATTTCGGCCTCCCATAGACACATAGTCATATTACCAATGGGATTCCGAGGGGCCTATCCAGAGCGAAGCTGTTTCCCGTACCGTCGGTGAAACACGACCTCCTATCGCACTTGCATAAGTATCCAATACTTATATATATGAGAACTATGCCGTTGTGCCCTCACAACGCGCACAAGTGCAATACTAGCCTATTCCGCATTATCGATGTCCATTCTCGATAATACTCCGGCTAGAGATATTTAATGATTAAACCTTCGGGGACTGATACTGTCTCATATCATTCTCAGTCCAGGTACTAATCATAGGGACCTCTCTTCATTTATATATCTATGGTGATCTAATCACAAATGATGAGAGTGCAATTTCTTTGTCACATAGTTAATTTGCTACAACAACACAATGATCTATGCAAATAGTGACGCTATGGGTCAGAATGTCCAACAATCTCCCACTTGGCACGTAGCGAGTCACTCAAGTGTCCTACACCTGAACTATGTACGGTTCGCTCAAATTGCTGAGGAAAGGTTTTCGTCAGCGGATTTGTTTGTTTATCGTCTGACGCGATTTATACGATCATCACATCGCCACGATGTATGATCTGAACGAATCAGATGATATAGAAGTATATATCTGGATCGTCGATGAGACCTTTAATTCCTTAGCCTATGCTGACGCCTAGCTCAGCTGCTAACAGAACTTTATCTAATCTTATTAGATTTATTTTCGACCCAGATGGTCTTCTATTGCTGCCTCAGCTGCAGCAATAATCCGCATTTGTTGTTTATTCGGCAACAGTTATCTTGCTAGGAAGATTACAGCTCACTGTCCCTGTTATTCAAACTTTATAGTACCGTAGTATTTTAATTGTTTGGAAACTTGCAGTAGTGATCCCAGTCACTACAAGTTCTCATTCTCCATAGTTTAAGATAGCATCTTTAGTTCTCTGAGATACTAACAGATGTTCTCAACTTCAATCCAGTGACTATCACTTGGATTGACCCGATTGTGACTCCATATGCTCGAAGCATATGAGACTCCAATACAGGTACATTTTAAATGTACAATTTCCCAGAGAGTGTTAACAACTTCAAATCTATCCCAGTAGATCTTTATTCCTTGAATAAAGGTTGTTACTCCCCAGAATTCTACGGAGAATTTCTATGAAAGCCAAGCTTTCGACAATAGCTTTATAGGAATTTTCACTGTCAGTGCGCCCTCCCACTAACCTCCTTATATACACAAGAATTATTTCGTTTTGAGTCAAATCATAAACCATTATGATTATTTCAAAAGGTCAGTTCCAAGAACCTTATGCTTGTTTTCAATCCAAACATGGATCGAATAACCCGCAAACCTTGTTTGTCGGTTGTACAAAATCGTCAGAATGTTATAAACATTCTCCAAAAGGTTTCCTTTTCAGGAAAGCGATTTTGATTTGTAACTGACACATTTCATAAATGAAATATACAGTTATCAACAAGCATCTTCAAAATGGATTTACCATGGCAACAGGTAAAAGGTTGAACCGTTATTAACACAATGTTGATAACCATACCTTTCCGTCATAAACCCAGCTTTGTACGTTTGTATGTTGCCTTCCATGTATGTCTTCCTTGAAGACGTTTAATGTACCAATAGTCACAATGCCTTGTGGTACAACAACTAGTATCCATAATAGTCGTTATACATGGAATCCATTTCGGACTCATGGCACTTTGCCATAATAGAGAGTCGATACCTTGTATCACTTCCTCAAAACGTAGTCGGATGGTATACCTCCATAAGATTGACATCATTATGGGGTGAGATCAGAAACCCATACCCTAGGTTGTTTTCTGACTCTATCCGATTTACGAAGTTCTTGTGTATTTGAAGATTAATGGTATAGTTTCATCATAGATGAACTATTTGTGTTCCATTAAGGACTTCGTGCCTTGAACAATATTACTCCGATTTTCATCGAGTATCACTATCCTCCCACTGACCACTGCATATCGGTATTTCTCTCAGGAAAACCGCATGGTGAGCAACAATCATATTGTTCTCATGTGGGATTTATAAGTACTATACTTAAGGTTTCCCTTAGGATAACCTATATTGGCACTTATCCAATTTGGGTCCTTAGTTTGGTATCATCCAAACGCTATGCCTGGCATACCCAAATTATCAGGAATGAGAAACCTCGTTTCTTCCCTGTTCATATCTTATATGATATCTGTCAAACAGATTTATATGGAACCTTATTCTAAATAAGTTTTGCACTGTTAATACATATCCTGTAGAAGGAAATAGTAGCTCAGAGCGACTCATGATAAACCTTATCATGTCCAACAAAATTCGGTTTTAGTTCAGACACAACGTCTAACTGACGTGTCTCGGGAGGAGTCCTCACATGAAAGAACACCGTACTCTTTCATTTATATATGAAACTTACTGCTTAAGTATTTTCCATTTCGGTCATACCGTGGCGGAATAACACTATAGCCAATCTGTTTGTTTTCTTCGTGTCGAAACTTCAAAAGTTTCCGATCTGTGTTCTTCAAAAGAAACACATAACCACAACGTGATGCTACATCCGTTAAGGTCACGAAATATTCATGTTCACATCTAGCCTAGCTAGATATGGGCCCACTTAATTCACCATGAATAGGGCTAACAGATCGGAGGCCCTTTTACTATTACCAAGTAAATAGTATTTTAGGTATTTAACCTAATAAACTAGATTCGTAGACCTTATTTGAATAGTCAAATCAGTCCTAGTACCCACTCTTCAAAAGTGTGGATATACGAGTCTTCTTTAATTGTGTCATAGACAACAATGCCACAAATAAGTCTCTATTGATCAAATCAATTTGAGCTATTTATTTGTCATTTTATATGTTTGAGATTTTTCTTTATATTCAAAATATAAATTCTGTTATTTACATCTAATGTGTTTATCTCAGTGTCGTCTTTATATAATAAAACACTTAGTGTTCTAGAATATAAAGGTTTTATCCGCAACGGATTAAACATTGATATAGAGATATTGTATCTAGTCAAACTAGTTACATTATAACAGTTCCTAATTTAAGTACATACCCGAAGGGTAGTTCCTAAACTTAGGTATCCACGGTCGAAACAGCGACTTTCGTCCCGTTTCGATTCGCAGAGAAATCTCGGCTTGAAGTCGGTATCCTGCTCATAGCGGATTCTGAACATCAATACATATATATTTTATGTACCACACTTAAGTATTTAAAATCTAATTTCAATACTAGTAGTGAACATAACTTAGACAAATATATTTAAAGTCAGAGCCTCGCCCTTTCTTTAATTCCTTCGTGTCTTCCATATCCAAATGGTAGTCACTTTTGGGATATGTCAATCATCATTTTCAATGTTCCACAAACCTTTGGCCAAGCCTTGGGTTTCGGAATGTCGAAACGATGTGCACCTTGTGCTACATGCCCAATTGCAAACTTTAATACTTTTAAATCCAAAGATAGATTTATTATAAGTATATTAATTAAGCACTAAAGTCATCATCACATAAATCTTCCAAAGATTTTATGCTCTACTATTGCTTAATTATGGGTTTAGTAATAATAAGTTATTTTATCCAATAAAGTAACCCATTTATTTATTCCCAATTGAAAATTAAATCATTTAAAACATTTAATCCAAGGATTATATATTTTAAATATTCAACCTAGTACCGTATAATATCCTGATTGGCTGCGCAGCACTCAAGAGCACTAGTACCGTATCCTGCGTGACATCATCTCCAATATGACTGAAGTGATACTTCCGTCTTGACATCACATCCAATACACTACGACTCTCTGATAACCCAGAAGTGGTGTACACAGAACCCGTTTAAAGTCCCCTACCACCAAGACCAAAGTCTATCGATTATCGTAAGTATTAGCGATGTAAGTCTCAGGTTAAGACCATACACACCTACCTTGATTTCGGCCTCCCATAGACACATAGTCATATTACCAATGGGATTCCGAGGGGTCTATCCAGAGCGAAGCTGTTTCCCGTACCGTCGGTGAAACACGACCTCCTATCGCACTTGCATAAGTATCCAATACTTATATATATGAGAACTATGCCGTTGTGCCCTCACAACGCGCACAAGTGCAATACTAGCCTATTCCGCATTATCGATGTCCATTCTCGATAATACTCCGGCTAGGGATATTTAATGATTAAACCTTCGGGGACTGATACTGTCTCATATCATTCTCAGTCCAGGTACTAATCATAGGGACCTCTCTTCATTTATATATCTATGGTGATCTAATCACAAATGATGAGAGTGCAATTTCTTTGTCACATAGTTAATTTGCTACAACAACACAATGATCTGTGCAAATAGTGATGCTATGGGTCAGAATGTCCAACATATATGAATTATACTACGTTAAGCCAAGAATAAGGTAAATGATGCAATCAATAGATGAAAGACACGACAAATATCGTGGTAAAGGGAGCCTTTTAGGCTTTTCTTCCCCCAAATGGAGAACCTTTCAATCCAACACAATAAGCCCATGTGCCTTTCATTACAATGCGTACAAAGATAAAGATAACTATATGGAACTTCATATACCCGATTGAACACACCTTACATTCAACCGAATATACATCGACCGGCGCGGCAAAGCAATATAAAACAAAAGAAGGTGTTGTTTACTCAAGCGGTACGTGGAGTTGTATCCCGAGTACAGATCATACTACCGTCCATTCGGAATCGGTTATGAATTTATGTCTGGGTTTCCATCTGATATACCGCGAGAGTTGACACACTTTTTATTTTATTCCAGGGCCACAACATACATCATATTATAATACATGCATTTTTATATATTCAAAGGCCACAACATGCATCAATCCATGATAATCATGCAAACGAAACTCAATAAACAGTAAAAATACAACTGAAAACGGATGTGAAGAATACCCTCAGGTCTAACCTTTTTTTTCGACTTTCGGACTTGCGTTTCACGGAGATCGGAAGGGCTAAAGCTCCTCAACTTTTCTGGTTCACTGGTTCGTTTTACCTCGCTGTTTCGCTGCTCAAGCTACTGTTTTGACTCCGTTTTGCTACTGTTTTGCTGCCGTTTCACTGCCGTATTGTTGCCGTATTTTGGTAACTATTTTGGTGTTTTAGGCTACTGTTTTGGGTGATTTTAAAGGCTTAAATGAAATTTTTTTGTTAATGTTTTAAGGGTTAAAAGTGCAGTTTTTTTAGTGCAGTTTTTTAGTGTTTTCTGGACTGTGTTAGGGGACATGGCTGTTGTTTTGGGTGGTTAAGGGGCTTCTGTTTGGGGTGTGTTTTGGCTACTATTTGGGGCGTTTTTTACTGTTGTTTGGGGCATTTTTTACTGCTGTTTGGGGCGTTTTTTACTGCTGTTTTGGGGTGTTTTTTACTGCTATTTTTAGGTAATGTTGGTGGCTATTTTTTGGCTGAATTTCCGTGGTCCTAGGGTGCACAAACAGTGTAATTTTCGGTGATGTTAAGGGCTGTGAATGGCTTACTATTTTGGCTTTGATTTTCAGCTATTGAGAGTGTTTAGGGGATTGTGATTTCGGTTCTTGAGTGAAGGAGAAGAAGAGAAAATTTTCTGCTTGTTATGGTGCTATTGCCGTGTGTGAGAGCTAGGGGAGGGGAAGCTTATTCTTTGTATTTCGTGTGAGAGAGAGGGCTTGTTCTTTGTATTTCTTGCTGTATGGGCGTGAATGGGAGGGAGGAATGCCTTGGAAATGTGTTGTTTATATAGACAAGGGCTAAGGTTTATCCTTACTTGACAAGGAAGGGATTTGGTGCATTCAATTAGGATATGATTTAATGTCAAACAAGGAAATCCTAAGATATGATTGGGGGACATGTCTTGGCTAGATTAGGAATACAATATATTTAATTTGTTATGATTGATTTTAATTAGGCAGGATATTTGTTAAGTTGGGTATAAATATATTTGATTTATCTTTATTAGGCATGCAATTTCTTTAATTTGTGTAAGTATTTTATTATTTTGGTAGGTGATTTTTTAGATTTTATTTGTTTTATTTAATTACACATGTGTTAAATATATATTTAATTAATTATTTTTTTTAATTTGGTATATGATTTAATTAATTATTTTATTTAATTTGGGTTGTATTTTGAGGGCATTGGGCGTGTGGGCTTCCCTTGGGCGTGAGTGGGCTTGGTTGGTGGGTTTGGTTTGTGTGGGCTAGGTGTGTGGGCTTGCGGGGGTTTTAGGTCAAGGCCAAGGGTTTTGCGGGGGTTTTAGGCCAAGGTAAAGTGGTTTGCGGATTTTTTTAGGCTAAATGTGCTTTAAAAACGGAGGTCCACCAGCGAGCCCGAAGCTAAACAAGTGAGTAAAATTCGACAAACTACTGATTTCCATCTTTTCCCTTCCGACGTCCGTTTCCCGCGGCTTCCGTGACTTAAAAGGTAGTGCCTCCAAATGAGACTCATCATCGGTTTCACATGCAAAAATGCAATGCCTACAATGGGCCCACATACGTCACTATGAACGAGGGCTAACAGTTCAGTAGCACGTGCACATTTACCGCTAAAAGGTGTTTTAGGCATTTTGCCTAATAAACAAGATTTGCATACGTTATATGAATTTGGATCAAATCCGTCCAAGTACCCACTCTTTAAAGGTGTTGATATGCGAGTCTTGTTAATGTGTCCCAGATGACAATGCCACATATAAGTTTCATCTTTGTTACTTAGTTTAAGCCTTTTGTTTGTTACATTATATGTTTGATATTGATTTATATTCAAAATATAAAGACCATTTTTTACATCAGCACTGCATATCTCCATATCATTTTTATACATAAAACACCCGTGTTTCTAAAACAAAAGTATAGCCACATTGGGCCAATAAAGTTACAGATAATAAAAAGTCTAAAAGATTAAGTACATGCCCGCCAGAGGGCAGTTCCAAAATATACGTCCCAACGGACAAAAGGGCGACTCGAGTCCCATTTCCAAACGCGGAGGTCAATCTCCCTAAGGACAGTCTCCTGATAAGCGCAGATCACCACATTAGTACATATGGTACCAACACGACCGAATCAAAAATCCAATTTTTAAAACTAGAAGTAGACATGTTTATTTCTATAACATACATACCTTAGCCGGTGCCTTGCCCGCTTTGATTCCTTCATGTACGCCTTGTACTCATACTCACTCCGGCAGTCACGCATTCCAGTGACCCCGTTTGCCAACTTGCAGGCATACTGTTGGGTTTTCTATAAGGTCCCAAGATCAAACAAGACATGAAATTATGTGTGAACACATCAACGGAGGTAGCGGAATACTCACATTGATCGGTAGAGTTGATTTGGAGACGATTCAAGCCCAAAAACGCACTGCCTTGTAAGCTCACTGCAGCAGTCCACTGCCTACAAAAACAGAAAAAAGTGAAGAAACGGAGCTCCAATCTTCGTCGGATGGATCCCGTCTCATGGGGGAACCTCCCTACCACCTTCGCAAGACTTGTAGTGTGCTAGCACTTGATTTCTCACCATGAGAATCACTTGCTCTTGCTTCCCTTAAACTCACGCCCAAAACTGGTTCAAAACAGTGGGTTGTTGCCGTGAGAGAGATGAGAGAATGAGAGAAAATTTGAGAGAGTTTGTTTTGTTAATTAAAATGATTTACCAAAAATCAATTTATATTTATGCCATAATTCATTAAATTAATAATAAACTTATGACACAAACATGCAAAGGCTTAGAGTGTCAAACACTTCATTTCCATGCAATACCATTGAGTGCATTGTACACAATCTCCATGCAATGCATTAGAGTGTCAAATAAGCATAATATGACATGTGTCAAAGTTAATGCATATCTTGACATGTGTCATGTGGGCCCCACACGTTTCCAATGAAAGTGGGCCCACGTGCACTCACGCGTTCGGGTTCGATATTTCCGAAATACCGAGCTTACGTCGCGACGTTAATTCAATCGAATAATTGACGTCGCTAACGAATTAATTCCAAACTAACTCGTTTGCCCGAATTAAAATCTAATTTTAATTACGCGTCGAAATCTAATTTCGTATAATATATCGAATATATTAATTTATCGATTAATTCCAAATTAATCGTTATCTCTCTTTAGACGATATTTTATCCCGATAAAATATCTCCGTTATTAATCCTAGATTAATTTTCTCTCTCTTCTGTTATAATCCCAGATTATTCAAGAGTGCAAGTTGTGCGTCATCGGTGGATTATCGGGAAGCGACCCATGAGATCCCCGGATAATCTGGCAGTAAATACGGTCGTCGGAGTATCCGAATCACGTACGTACCAAGTACTACGTTCTACCGATTTACGAGACAAGGTCGACTCCTAGCAAAGCACCAAGTCTTCCCAATTCTCCGGACATATCCATCAAAGAATATCTAGATCTGTATCAAGCGTAGTATACAATTGTATTGTGCATATCGGCCCAGTATCGGATGGTCACGTGCTAGGGCTGGGGCTGGATAAGTGTCTGCCCCGTCCGAAACACATATCGGATGTCTGGTAACTAGTCTCTATAATCGGATATTCATGACCTGGTCATAATATCCCGATTGGATGCGCATCACTAAAAGAGCACTAATACCGTATCCTGCGTGACATCATCTCCATTATGACTGGAGTGATACTTCCGTCTCGACATCACATCCAATACACTACGACTCTCTGATAAACCCAGAAGTGGTGAACACAGAACCAGTTAAGATCCCCCACCACCAAAACCAAAGTTTACCGATTGTCGTAAGTATTAGCGATGTAAGTCTCAGGTTAAGACTATACACACCTACCTTGATTTCGGCCTCCCATAGACACCTAGTCATAATACCAATGGGATTCCGAAGGGTCTATCCAGAGCGAAGCTGTTTCCCGTACCATCGGTGAAACACGACCTCCTATCGCACTTGCACAAGTATCCAATACTTATATATATGAGAACTATGCCGTTGTGCCCTCACAACGCGCACAAGTGCAATACTAGCCTATTCCGCATTATCGATGTCCAGTCTCGATAATACTACGGCTAGGGATATTTAATGATTAATCCTTCGTGGACTGATACTGTCTCATATCATCTCAATCCAGGAACTAATCATAGGGACCTCTCTTCATTTATATATCTATGGTGATCTAATCACAAATGATGAGAGTGCAATTTCTTTTCTTGTCACATAGTTAATTTGCTACAACAACACAATGATCTGTGCAAATAGTGACGCTATGGGTCATTTTGTCCAACAATCTCCCACTTGGCACATTGCGAGTCACTCAAGTGTCCTACACCTGAACTATGTACGGTTCGCTCAAATTGCTGAGGAAAGGTTTTCGTCAGCGGATTTGTTTGATTATCGTTTGACGCGATTTATACGATCATCACATCGCCACGATGTATGATCCGAACGAATCAGATGATATAGAAGTATATATCTGGATCGTCGATGAGACCTTTAATTCCTTAGCCTATGCTGACGCCTAGCTCAGCTGCTAACAGAACTATATCTAATCTAATTAGATTTACTTTCGACCCAAAAGACTTCTATTGCTGCCTCAGCTGCAGCAATAATCCGCATTTGTTGTTTATTCGGCAACAGTTATCTTGCTTGGAAGATTTCCAGCTCACTGTCCCGTTATTCAAACTTTATAGTACCGCAGTATTTAATTGTTTGGAAACTTGCAGCAGTGATCCCAGTCACTTCAAGTTCTCCTCTCCATAGTTTAAGATAGCATCTTTAGTTCTCTGAGATACTAACAGATGTTCTTAACTTCAATCCAGTACTGTCACTTGGATTGACCTGATTGTGACTCCATATGCTTGAAGCGTATGAGACACCAATACAAGTACATTTTAAATGTACAATTTCCCAGAGAGTGTTAACAACTCCAAATCTATCCCAGTAGATCTTTATTCCTTGAATAAAGGTTGTTACTCCCCAGAATTCTACGGAGAATTTCTATTGAAAGCCAAGCTTTCAACAATAGCTTTATGGGAATTTTCACTGTCAGTGCGCTCTCCCACTAACCTCCTTATATACACAAGAATTATTTCGTTTTGAGTCAAATCATAAATCATTATGATTATTTCAAAACGACAGTTCCAAGAACCTTATGCTTGCATCAATCCAAACATGGATCGAATAACCCGCAAACCTTGTTTGTCGGTTATACAAAATCGTCAGGATGTTGTAAACATCCTCCAAAAGGTTTCCTTTTCAGGAAAGCGATTTTGATTTGTAACTGACATATTTCATAAATGAAATATTAGTTATCAATAAGCATCTTCAAAATGGATTTACCATGGCAACAGGTAAAAGGTTGAACCGTTATTAACATAATGTTGATAACGATACCTTTCCGTCAAAAGCTTAGCTTTGCACGTTGGTATGTTGCCTTCCATGTATGTCTTCCTTGAAGACGTTTAATGTACCATAGGCACAATGCCTTGTGGTACAACAACTAGTATCCAAACATAGTTGTTATACATGGAATCCATTTCGGACTCATGGCACTTTGCCATAACAGGGAGTCGATACCTCGTATCACTTCCTCATAAACGTAGTCGGATGGTACACCACCATAAGATTGACATCTTTATGGGTGAGATCAGAAACCCATACCCTAGGTTGTTTTCTGACTCTATCCGATCTACTAGTTTCTTGTGTATTTGAAGATTAATGGTATAGATTCATCATAGATGAACTATTTGTGTTCCATTAAGGACTTCGTGCCTTGAACAGTGTTACTTACTGGATTTTCATCGAGTATCACTATCCTCCCACTGACCACTGCATATCGGTATTCCTCTCAGGAAAAACCGCATGGTGAGCAACAATTACATTGTTCTCATGTGAGATATATAAGTACTATACTTAAGGTTTCCCTTAGGATAACTTATATTGACACTTATCCAATTTGGGTCTTTTAGTTTGGTATCATCCAAACGTTATGCCTGGCATACCCAAATTATCAGGAATGAGAAACCACGTTTCTTTCCTGTTCATATCCTATATGATATCTGTCAAACAGATTTATATGGAACCTTATTCCAAATAAGTTTTTGCACTGTTAATACATATCCTGTTGAAGGAAATAGTAGCTCAGAGCGACTCGTGATAAACCTTATCATGTCCAACAAAATTCGGTTTTTGTTTGAACACACCGTCTAACTGACGTGTCTCGGGAGGAGTCCTCATATGAAAGAATACCGTACTCTTTCATGTACATAGAAACCTACTGCTTAAGTATTTTCCATTACGGTCTGCCGTGGCGGAATAATACTATAGCCGATCTGTTTTTACTTCGTGTCGAAACTCTAAAGTTTCCGATCTGTGTTCTTCAAAAGAAACACATAACCACAACGTGATGCTCACATCCGTTAAGGTCACGAAATATTCATGTTCACATCTAGCCTGGCTAGATATGGGCCCTTACTTCACCATGAATAGGGCTAACAGATCGGTGGCCTTTTTACTATTACCAAGTAAATAGTATTTTAGGTATTTAACCTAATAAACTAGATTCGTAGACCTTATTTGAATAGTCAAATCAGTCCTAGTACCCACTCTTTAAAAGTGAGGATATACGAGTCTTGTTTAATAAACTAGATTCGTAGACCTTATTTGAATAGTCAAATCAGTCCTAGTACCCACTCTTCAAAAGTGTGGATATACGAGTCTTGTTTAATTGTGTCCCAGACAACAATGCCACAAATAAGTCTCCATTGATCAAATCAATATGAGCTATTTATTTGTCATTTTATATGTTTGAGATTTTATTTATATTCAAAATATAAATTCTGTTATTTACATCCAATGTATGTATCTCAGTATCATCTTTATATATTGAAACACTTTAGTGTTCTAGAATATAAAGGTTTTATCCGGCAATGGATTAAACACTGATAGAGATAATGTCTCTAGATAAAACTAGTTACATTATAACATTTCCTAATTTAAGTACATACCCAAAGGGTAGTTCCTAAACTTAGGTATCTACGGTCGAAACAGCGACTTTCGTCCCGTTTCCGATTCGCAGAGAAATCTCGGCTTGAAGCCAGTATCCAGCTCACAGCGGATTCTGAACGTCAATACATATATTTTATGTACCACACTAAGTATTGAAAATTCAATTTTAATACTAGTAGTGAACATAACTTTGACAAATATTTTAAAGTTAGAGCCTCGCCCTTTCTTTAATTCCTTCGTGTCTTCCATATCCAAATGGTAGTCACTTTGGGATATGTCAATTATCCTTTTCAATATTTCACAAACCACTTGGGTTTTAGAATATCGAAATGATGTGCACCTTGTGCTACATGCCCAATTGCAAACTTTGACTTTTCTCCACTAGAATAGTCAATTAATTCTCCAATTTTTAATACTTTTAAATCTAAAGATAGATTTATTATAAGTATATTAATTAAGCACTAAAGTCATCATCACATAAATCTTCCAAAGACTTTATGCTCTACTATTTGCTTAATTATGGGCTTAGTCATAATAAGTTATTTTATCAAATAAATTAACCTATTATTAATTCCCAATTGAAAATTAAATCATTTAAAACATTTAATCCAAGGATTATATATTTTAAATATTCAACCTTTCAATTCTTCTTGATTTCAATAGTCCAACTATTTAATCAATTTTAATAAGGTACTATTTATTATAATGATTACAATAATCCAATTATTTAATCAACTATAATTTTAATATTGATTACTATAATCCATTTATAAAATCAACTATCATTTTAATTCAATTATATTGATTACTATAATCCAATTATAAAATCAACTATATATTGAATAAGTTTGTATATAGTCCAACTATATATTTATTTAAAACAACATAAAATATTAGTCCGACTAATACTTTTGATTAATATGACGAGTAAAATATAAAGAGCGTGTTTAGCGAGTAATTGAACGAATGTTGCAAATTCAATACTTGCCTCCCCCACTATTTTTCGTCGAGCCTCTAACCCTCTGTGGAGTACTCGGGAAACCGTGTTTCCTAGTGGGCTAGGATCCTTTTAAATAACACACAACCTGACTTTGGCCAATAAAAAGCTGTATGCTATTTAACTAGGTAGATCTCTCAGATCAATTGGATCTCATCCAATTCCTAGATCCGGTTAGGTGGACATCCAAGTCCGAAACATATGTTAATGTCAATGTATCCAATATTTTCCTAACCATATCCTCCGAATCATTTAGGCCTTGGCTTTGGCCAAACACAAACCTAATGATTCCAGTTAAGCGGGACCCATTGACGAGGAAAGTTTCGTAATCAATGTCATTGGACAAAAAGTGATCTGACTTTGGTCAATAAAAATCACGATTGGACAAGACACCGATATGCAACAAAACTCTCATGATTCAAGTACATCCTTGATTGACAAGGTCTTGACTTTGGTCAATAAAACCAATGCCAACTTCGGATCTTGAACAAGAATCATTCAATGGAAGGATAATCGCTTAATATAGATTGAGGGATTTTCGCGTGCAAATTGGCTACCAATTTTAATTATCTTTGTTAGGTCTCATCATCATACACACCCTTAAACATGCATTCTAAATACATAATAAAGCGAGTATGAAATAAAATAATAACGATATGCGGATGGATACTTTACACATTGATCCTAGATCAAATCTCTCTCTTTCTCACTCAAGCTAGCACTTGTACTACTTCTACCCGTTACACTACACTTCTAAAGAAACCTCATATACATAGAGGGGAATAGGTGAGAAGAGAATACAAAGAGAAAGAAGGTGATAAGGCTGGACACGCAGGTCCAATTTAATAAATCAATTTATTACAACAATTTCCAAAATTGCCCACCCGACTAATATCCATCCGATATACGTTATTCATTCAACACAACCATGTATTCACACATACAAGCATGCTATCAATCAATCTAATCAAATTAATTAATCTGATAATTAAGTGATCATCCAATGTTCAAACAACGATTTGATTTTGATCGAGTCAAACTCGTTTTTGCGAATAAGTACTCAAAGTACGAATTCATGAATTAAATTAAACTACATAATTAAATCCAATTTAACATGTATTTAATACTAATTCACTATTCAATTCCAAATTGAATATTGCACTTTATATTAATAAACCTTTTACGATTTAAATTCCAAATTCAATCGTGTCGGGACTCAAAGTCCGATTACGTCCAACGTCAATTTAATTCAAGTCTAATGGGCTTCAATTAATTTCTTTAGGCATGGGCTTCGCGCCAACCAAGCCCAATAGTGGAATCACCCAAAATGCCTTAGAAATCAATTTCGGCCCATTAGGCCCAATTAAACTTTAAAGGTTCATTAGTCGCAATTGGGCTTTATGGTTAAGGTTTTGGGCCCAATTGGATCCAATCCACTTGGCCTAAACCAAACTTGATAAATCAAGCCCAATAGGCCCAATTACAACTTAAATTCTAATTTCCAAAATTAGGCCCAATTAATTAAATCCAAAAATCCAATTTTCACAATTTAATTACCAAAAGTGCATTACGATGATTAATGACCTAAATCGATATTTCCGAAGCACCAAATTAGTCCAATTAATCATGCTTAATTCATTATCACATGTCAAACACACATAATGAAAAATCAAACCCATAAACATGCTTGCTAAGTCTCGGCCAAGGAAGGTTATTTTGTCCGATTTGAATTCAATCCGATTAATTACACAATCGACAACGTATTAACTTCCCGAATGATTTCATACACATCCAATGTTCATAAAATCAAAATATACCAAGACATTTAGGGCTTTCACATTCGGCCAAGGTATGGATTTAGGGTTTATGTTCAATTCAAAGTACAATCCAATTGACATTAATTAACATCATCCTACATGATTTTAACTCATCCAATGAATCAAAATCAACAAAATTCCAATGATTCAAAATCAATTACACATTCGGCCAACATGAAATATTTGGGGAAAATAATTCCAAATCATTTTTCAACAAATTGGTCCAACCAAAATGAATTTAAACATGTTATAAGCATACTCAAACATTCAATTCATTCAATCATGCTTAACACAACATTTACCCAAATTTTAAGCCCTACAAATTTCATGCTTGCAACTTTAGCTCATGATGCCATTGTTGGTTTTCTATAAGGTCCCAAGATCAAACAAGACATGAATTATGTGTGAACACATCAACGGAGGGAGCGGAAATACTCACATTGATCGGTAGACGGTTTGGAGACGATTCAAGCCCAAAAACGCACTGCCTTTTGTAAGCCACTGCAGCAGTCCACTGCCTACAAAAACAGAAAATTAAGTGAAGAAACGGAGCGCCATCTTCGTCGGATGGATCCCGTCTCATGGGGGAACCTCCCTACCACCTTCGCAAGACTTGTAAGTGTGCTAGCACTTGATTTCTCACCATGAGGAATCACTCTTGCTTCCCTTAAACTCACGCCCAAAACTGGTTCAAAACAGTGGGTTGTTGCCGTGAGAGAGAGTGAGAGAATGAGAGAAAATTTGTGTATTGGTTTGTTAATTAAAATGATTTACCAAAAATCAATTTATATTTATGCCATAATTCATTAAATTAATAATAAACTTATGACACAAATTCATGCAAAGGCTTAGAGTGTCAAACACTTCATTTCCATGCAATACCATTGAGTGCATTGTACACAATCTCCATGCAATGCATGCAGAGTGTCAAATAAGCATAATATGACATGTGTCAAAGTTAATGCATTCTTGACATGTGTCATGTGGGCCCCACACGTTTCCCAATGAAAGTGGGCCCACGTGCACTCACGCGTTCGGTTCGATATTTCCGAAATACCGAGCTTACGACGCGACGTTAATTCAATCGAATAATTTGACGTCGCTAACGAATAATTCCAAACTAACTCGTTTGCCCGAATTAAAATCTAATTTTAATTACGCGTCGAAATCTAATTTCGTATAATATATCGATATATTAATTTACAGATTAATTCCAAATTATCGTTATCTCTCCTAACTAGACGATATTTTATCCCAGATAAAATATCTCCGTAATTAATCCTAGATTAATTTTCTCTCTCTTCTGTTATATCCCAGATTATTCAAGAGTGCAAGTTGTGCGTCATCGGTGGATTATCGGGAAGCGACCCATGAGATCTCCGGATAAGTTGGCAGCAAATACGGTCGTCGGAGTATCCGAATCACGTACGTACCAAGTACTACGTTCTACCGATTTACAAGACAAGGTCGACTCCTAGCAAAGCACCAAGTCTGCCCAATTCTCCGGACATATCCTCTAAGGATATTAAGATCTGTATCAAGCGTAGTATACAAATGTATTGTGCATATCCGCCCAGTATCGGATGGTCACGTGCTAGGGCTGGGGCTGGATGTGTGTCTGCCCCATCCGAACACATATCGGATGTCTGGTAACTAGTCTCTCATAATCGGATATTCATGACCTGGTCATAATATCCCGATTGGATGCGCATCACTAAAAGAGCACTAATACCGTATCCTGCGTGACATCATCTCCATTATGACTGGAGTGATACTTCCGTCTCGACATCACATCCAATACACTACTACGACTCTCTGATAAACCCAGAAGTGGTGAACACAGAACCAGTTAAGATCCCCCAACCACCAAAACCAAAGTTTACCGATTGTCGTAAGTATTAGCGATGTAAGTCTCAGGTTAAGACTATACACACACCTACCTTGATTTCGGCCTCCCATAGACACCTAGTCATAATACCAATGGGATTCCGAAGGGTCTATCCAAGCGAAGCTGTTTCCCGTACCATCGGTGAAACACGACCTCCTATCGCACTTGCACAAGTATCCAATACTTATATATATGAGAACTATGCCGTTGTGCCCTCACAACGCGCACAAGTGCAATACTAGCCTATTCCGCATTATCGATGTCCAGTCTCGATAATACTACGGCTAGGGATATTTAATGATTAATCCTTCGCGGACTGATACTGTCTCATATCATCTCAATCCAGGAACTAATCATAGGGACCTCTCTTCATTTATATATCTATGGTGATCTGATCACAAATGATGAGAGTGCAATTTCTTTGTCACATAGTTAATTTGCTACAACAACACAATGATCTGTGCAAATAGTGACGCTATGGGTCATTTTGTCTAACACATACAACTTGGGATTTATCCTTAGCCTTCCCATAAGACTTTGACGTTTTCCCATATTCTTTGAAAGACAGAGCTAAGGCTTGGCTACATTTACTTCCAGCAGGTTTCATCACAACTTGGAACACTTTAGCCACCAAATTCCTTTCAAAGTACTTTCCACCAGCCATAACTGCAAATTTGAGGAATGACATCACATCCTTTATGCAACGTGACTCAGAATCCCTCTGCGAAGCTTGGGAAAGATACAGGAATTGCTCCGGAAATGTCCTCACCATGAGATTACAAAGTTGCTACAAGTCCAAACCTTCTACAATGGACTTTCTGGACTGATGAGAACCACAATTGATGCTGCTGCTGGAGGAGCTTTAATTGCAAAATGAGAGGATCAGGCTGGGACCTAATCAAAGAAGTGGCCAACAATAATTCTTTGTGGCCAACAGAAAGGAGCATGATCTAACAAATTGCTGGAATTTATGAGTTGGAGCCAACACAGCGATGAATGCCAAGCTGGATAAGATATGCAAATTCATGGAAACTCTTAGCATGCAGGGTAATGCTGGATCCACAAATTCACCATATGGAGGAGCACCAGAGATAAATCAACATGATGAGATGGTGAATTATGTCAATAATTTCAACAGACAGGGGAACAATCCATATTCCAACACCCACAACCCAGGGTGGATGAACCATCCCAATTTCACAAAGAACAATAATTCAGGGCAAATGAAAAATCCACCACCAGGATTCCAACAACAAAATAAGGGCCAGGAGTATGAAAAAGAACCAGGAATAATAGAAGTACTGGCCCGGTTGAAAAAGCAAGAAGCAAAATACGATGCCTTAGTAGCTATGGTTCAAAATCAAGTAGCATTAAATCAAAGCCATTCAGTTTCTATTAAAGCACTGGAGAATCAAATGGAACAAATGGCCAACGCTCAAAGTTACAGACCGTTAGGTAACCTTCCTAGCAATACAGAACCAAATCCAATGAACCGAGGGAAGGAACAATGTCATGCCATTACTTTGAAAAACGGTACTGAAATCAACAATGATGTTGGAATCAAGGCATTTATTGAGGAAGTTCCAAAAGAAGCAGTTCCACAAATGGAGGAAAAAGAAGCAAAGGAAAAAGATCGAGAAAGATTCACTCTACCTCCATATTTTCCATAGCGTCTCCAGTAAAACAAACTGGATAAACAATTTGCTCAATTCATAGAGATCTTTAAAAATCTGTGTAGGACACAGAAACTGGGCGACACATGCTGTCCCGGGCTCGCGGCCCGGTTGGGAGTACGGAGTAGCCCGCGGGGGACTAAACCGAAGAATAATAGAGTCGCCACCCGGTGTGAACCGGGACAAAGATTTAAGGCCGCACTCACCCCTCGCAAGGGAAGACCTCAAACCGTTGGGTTCGAAAGGTCCCTTACTTATGCCACTTGTAATAAAATGATTTGTGCAATAATCTTACCAAGCCTAAGCAACATATTTCCAAGGATAATTTACTCCTAAGTTTGCATGCATTGGTACAAAGCTCATATCTAAGTTTACATATAACAACATTTTCATATATTTGCATACAACCTATTCGCATATAATCTATGTCCGAATTCATGCATGAAGATAAATTGACATACGGAAAGCATACAATTCACATTGGTAGACACAGAAGCGCAAACAAATAAAATTCTTAAAGCATCCATATTAAGGAAAGACATTAAAGCGCATAATAGAAATAGATAACTAAAGTGGTAATAACAAATGCATAAGGTAAAAAAGAGATAACTATATGCTAAGATAGACATGTCGTGATGTGATGCAGGAGGACCTGTTTACCGTGGGGGTGTTCGTACGGTAAACAGAAGGTTCGCGTTCGTATAGCATTTGATAATGTGATCGAACAGGACTAGACAGAAAACGGCGTTCGTGTGGCGTTCTGAAATGCGTTCGAACGGGGTGAGGCAAGCGACCTCCAAAATGTAGTAAACAACATGACACATACATGAAGGATGAATAAATGACATCTAATAAATAATAACTGGCTAAAAGTGCGGCAAAGCATCGTGGTAAAGGATTTTAACCTCTCAAAATATAGGACCTTTAATCGCACTTACTAAGCACATGCGCAATCAACACAATACATATATAAAAAGTAAAGACAATGATATCGGACCTCGTATACCCGATTGAACACATCTTACATTCAACCGAATATACATCAACCGACGCGGCAAAGCATTGTGGTGAAGGGTTTTAACCCCTCAAAACAGGGGACCATTAATCCAACTTACTAAACCATGCGCGCGATCACATAATGCATATAAAAATAAAAACAATAGTATCGGACTTCGTATACCCTATTGAACACATCTTACATTCACCGAATATACATAAACCAACCGGCGCGACAAAGCATAGTGGTAAAGGATTTTAACCCCTCAAAATAGGGGACCTTTAATCCAACTTACTAAGCCCATGCGCTCGATCACATCATGCATATAAAAATAAAGACAATATATCGGACTTCGTATACCTGATTGAACACATCTTACATCAACCGAATATACATCAATAAACGCGGCAAAGCATCGTGGTAAAGGATTTTAACCCCTCAAAATATGGGACCTTTATCCAACTTACTAAGCCCATGCGCTCGATCACATCATTACATATAAAAAATAAAGACAATAATATTGGCTTCGTATACTCGATTGAACACACACATCTTACATTCAACCGAATATACATCAATCGGCGCGGCAGACCATCGTGGTAAAGGATTTTAACCCCTCAAAATAGGGGACCTTTAATCTGACTTACTAAGCCCATGCACTCGATCACATCATCACATAAGCAAATAACATGCGGAAATCGAGTAACGAATAATAAACAAATCAAATCAACATAAAACGAAATATGCGCCGTTTACTCAAGTGGTACGTGGAGTTGTATCCCGAGTACAGATCATACTACCGTCCATTCGGAATCGGCTATGAAATTTATGTCCGGGTTTCCTCATCATATACCACAAGAGGCGACACATTTTCTGTTTTACTCAAGGGCCACAACATACATCATTCCATAATACATGCATTTACTATCTATTCAAGGGCCACAATCATGCATCAATAAACGACTCTCATGCGATAAAAATGAATTAAAAAATTAAAAAGATAGATGGAAATAATTGGAAAAGTACCCTCAGGTCTAACCTTTTATGTCGACTTTCGAAGTCGTGTTTCAACATCACTGCCGTCGGAAGGGCTGTCACTCTGAAACTCTTCCGGTTTACTGGATTAACGTCTTAGCTCGCTATTTGTGCTGTTTTGGTTGCTGTTTTCACTCCGTTTTGCTGCTGTTTCCTCCTCGCGGTTTTCTGGTCACTAGTTTGGTTGTATTTGTTCACTGTTTTAGAGATTGTTTTGCTTACTGTTTTGGGGGGTTAAGGGTCGGTTTATAGGGCTGTTTTGGTAGCAGTTTCAGGGTATTTTGGGTGCAGAACTGGGCAGATTTTCAATGGCTTTGGGGTGTAGGACTGGGCGTGAATGAAATGGGCTTTGTTGTGCGTTGATTCTGTGTGCTTGTTGTTGCGTGAAGGCTGCTCATTGAAGTTTGAGTTGGGGCGTTTAAGTGCTTATTTGCATGAGGATTAAGGGACTGTTGAAGGTGTTTTATGCGTTATGGCTTACACGCTGCTCGGTGATTTGGCTATTGATGCAGTGTGAGGCGTGGAGTGCTGAAGTTGGTTGGTCAGTGTGTGATTTGTTCTTGAAGGCTGCTACGCTGATGAATAATGGCGTGTGGAAGGGAGGTCTCAACGTGTGGGATGAGGGCTAGGCGGGGTATGAGCAGGTTGATGAGGGGCTTTGGCTGCTTGCTAGATGGCAGCGTCGAGAGAGGCCACTTACGTGGGCAGTTTGTGGATCAAAGGCTGAGGGTTTTTTATTGCATGTGTAGGGATAGTTTAAGGCTTAGGGACGGTTTGTTGGCAGTGAGTGAAGAAGCTTATCTTGGCAGTTTGCTTTGTCTTGTTAATTTTTTTTTTGTCACTGCCGTGTGTGGTGAGTGATTAAGGTTACTATTTTTGTCTTGTTTTGAATGAGCCGTGAGTGTCTTGTGGTTGGGAGAGGAATATGGTTTCAATTTGTTGTTGTTTTTATAGTGACAAGCTATGGTTATGGGTTTGCATGGATTTTAGAAGGAAAGGGAGATATGATTTAGTGTCAAGTAAGGTAAATACAAGATTGAGGGGGGACAAAATTTGGTGAATTATGAAGGTTGAATATTTGATTTATTTAGATTAGGAATACAATGTATTTAATTGGTTATGATTTATTTTAATTAGGCATAATATTTCTTTGATTCAGTATATAATATTCTGGATTAGGAAGTTACAATATTTTACTTTGGTATAATTATATTTTATGTTTTATTTAATTTGGTATATCAATTAATTAATATTTTATTTAGTTAATATTTAATTTAATTAATATTTGATTTAATTTGTGTGTATTTTAGGTGATGGGCGTGTGGGCCTAGGTCGTGGTGGTGTGGTGAGCGGGCCAAAGTTAAAAGGTTTGCGGGTTTTTTAGGCCAAAGGTGCTTTAAAACGGAGGTCCAACGAGCGAGCTTGGAGCTAAACATGCGGATAAAATTTTAACGAAATGCTGATTCCCTTCCAAAAGGGCAGTGCCTCCAAATGAGACTCATCATAGGGACTCACATGCAAAAATGCAATGCCTACAGTCGCCCCCACTTTGATGGGACTTGTGTAGTGTGTGACTTTGAACAATCCTATCAAAGTTATGCAATGCATTTCTACTTACCCTACCTGGCTCGCCAGCTGTTGCTTAACTTACTTGTTATCCTGAGATGCTTTGACCTTTGGGCCTTATTCCCGAACTACATTGAGAGAGAGCTTTATTCTCCTGGGTTTTATTCCCGAGTTGTTTTGCAAATGGGCTTTATTCCTCTAGGCTTTGTTCCTGAACTGTGTAGAGATATGGCTTTATTCCCCTAGGCCTTATTCCCGAGCTGTGTTAAGATAGAGCTTTATTCCCTATGGCCTTGTTCCCGAACTTTGTTGAAAGTGGACTTTATTCCATTGGGCCTTGTTCCCGAACTATGTTAAGATAGAGCTTTATTCCTCTGGGCTGTATTCCCAAACTGTGTTAAGATAGGGCTTTATTCCCCTGGGCCTTGTTCTCGAACTGCTTTGAAAGTGGGCTTTATTCCTCTAGGCTTTTTTCCAAACTATGTTGAGAGATGGCTTTATTCCTCTGGGCCTTGTTCCCGAACTGTACTGATTGAAGGCTTTATTCCCTGGGCCTTGTTCCTGAACTGTATTGAATGGGGCTTTATCCCCGATCTGAGCTGACTGTCGGCTTTGTTCCTGAATTGTACTGAATGTGGGCTTTGTTCCTGAATTATACTAAATGTGGGCTTTATCCTGAATTGCACTGAGTGTGGGCTTTATTCCCTTATCTGAGATGACTGTGGGCTTTATTCCCGAACTGTGTTGAATGTGGGCTTTATTCCCCTGGGCCTTGTTCCCAAAACTGTTACCGATGTAGTGGTTCTTCGACCTCAAACTGACGTGGGCCTCGCCCCAAAATTGATACTGACGTGGGCATCGCCCTCAACTGATACTAATGTGGGCCTCGCCCCCAGACTGATACTAATATGGGCCTCGCCCCAAACTGATACTGATGTCGGCCTCGCCCCCAGACTGATACTAAAATGGGCATCGCCCCTAGGCTAATACTGATGTGGGCCTCGTCCCCAAACTTATACTGATATGGGCCTCAACCCTATGACTCGTCCCCAAGCTACTGATAATGACGTGGGCCTAGCCCCCAGAGTGCCATACCCAAAACTCAAAACTAAAATGGGCCTCAACCTGGGATTATTATCCAAATCCCATACTGTGCTTTTTACCGTTTCTGATTAGCTTGTTCTTTGTCGCTTTCTCTTTTCTTCTTCAAAACCTGTGAACAAAAAAAAACAAACACAAAAGGATGCAAACTGTGTTACGTGTATGCATGCATGAATGTTCCTATCCCATCGGGTTAGGTCTTCTGCCAATTCTCTTGGTGACTGCTCAGTCTTCTTTTCCTCAGGCAAGCCACTGCTTCAATCTATCTATGTTGATCGGCTTGGTGAGCTAATTCCCTTCCAAGTCTGATATTCTTACTGCCCTCATTTCCCAATTTCTGAATGGCTACCTTATCTTTTCTGCTTGCTTATTCCGAGGATTCCCCGTGTTCTAAACATCACTGAATTTCATAGTACCATGGTTGAATGCTTTTCTCAAATATACTCATATTGCATAAAAGATTCAGCGAAATGAACATCTTTATTATCATTAAGAAAAGGTTCGAACAAATAGACAAAATCAATGTCTTTATTAAAGATGCATGATCAAGTAAACTAGGAGGAATAAATTCATCATTCGCAACATTCCCTTCTTCATTGGCCTATGGTTCTTCACTGTTATCCCTTATCTCAATACAAGAAGCCTGGGTGGTTGAGTGGCTTTATAGTTGAGGGTTCATGTGTGTGTTGGGTTGTTCTTTTTCTGGATGGGGTATTTTATTAGAGTCAATGAGGTTTTGGACCTCATGCCTAAGGCGGGTACAGTTGTCGGTGTCATGGCATTTTTCTTGATGGAAGTGATAATACTTGTTTAGGTTGAGGTATGGTGGCACAGGGTTCAGAAATGGCCTAGGTTCCAAAGGTTTTAGAATTCCTTGCATTTTCAGCTTTTCAAATACATTTGACAAAGGTCTACCAAGATTAGAGAATCGCCTGTTCTTGACGGTAGCGACCTCGGCAGTAGCGGGCTTGGTCTTAGAAGGCCCCCCAAAAGTTCTACTATTCTGGCCATAAAACTTTATGTTTTCAGCCTCTTCTTCCTCAATATCCATGACAGTTTCCCTCAACTGTCAAAAATCAGAAATCATCGAAGTCATCCTCCTCAGATTAAATAGAGGGCTTGGTGCCCTTGATGATCATTTTAATTTGGTCTTTCTCTGAAGGCCGAGTCTGCATTTTCAAAAGCTGGCTTCTCCAAAGATCCACATACTCTTTGAAACTTTCCTCTGGCTTCTGCTTAGTGTTCTCCAAATCACGGAGTAACAAGTCAATTTCTAAGCATGTAACATACTGCTTCAGAAAAGCATCAGCTAGTTCCCTCCAATCTTCCTTAACCTTCTTCTCAAGGCTATGATACCAAACCACATGTGCCCTTTCGAGTGACATCCCAAACATCTTTTGGACTTGGCACTGTGATAGGCCCACTGAACTCATGACTGAGACATATTGCTGCAGATGGACTCTCGGGTCTCCATTCCCATTAAACTTGGCCATGTCGGGCATTTTAAAACTGAGCTGGCAGCTGTTCTCCGAAGGTCATTGCCTCATAATCTAACAACTCTTCATATTACCCTCCCTTTTGCTGGTAACTGTTTCAACCTGATCCCGAAGCTTCTGAAATTCTGCCTGAGACCCAATCACTCTGCCTGTTGCATACTCCGCCATGTCATCATCAAAAGTGGGGATAACATCCCCCAACCCATTCAGAGGCTCCTCGCGCCTCACATTCTCAGAATTTCCCCCAGCACGGGGTACAACCATATTTGCCATGGCGGTAGTCAAGGCTTGCAACTGTTCGGTAATCTTGGCAAAACCATTTTCCAACTGATCTATCCGGGATACCTCATTATCAGACGTACTCATATCTGTTACCAGTCTTTTGGTGAGTCTTCACTCTTCCCCAACCCAACGAGAATCTATGATGGCTTTTAGACACAATGATTAACATGATGCGTGTATGCATGAAATGAATGAGATGCATGTGATACAAGGAATATATCAACTTATTAAAATTTTCGTATAAATCGGCCCATCATCATTTTAGAAGCTTTTGGGCTAGCTGTCATAGGAGTGAACTCGTCCCAGTTTAAATGGCCCAACAAGTTCACATCTCATGGCAAGAAGTCCAACCGTATCCAAATGATAATGTTCCTAAACACAAACATATAATGGCCCATTGGCTTTTTAGAAACTTTTGGCCCAATCATCATAAGATATGTTCTTGTCCCAGTTTAAATGGCCCAACAAGCCATACCTCATGACAAAAGGTCCGAATGGATCCAAACGACAATGTTCCCAAACACAAACATACAGAAATAATTTCTACAGAGTGGCCCATCAACATTTCAGAAGATTTTGGCCCAATTGTCATAGGATACGAACTCATCCCAGTTTAAATGGCCCAACAAGTTCGTATTTCTGACAAAAAGTCCAACTGCATCCAAATGAGGATGGCCCACTAACACAAGGAAATAGTTGCTATAGGTCATACAACCCCGGTCTACGTGTGGGTTCACAAGAGTGTAGACAAAGGCTCTCACTGGCGAAGGATTACCCACAACTAGGTCTCCCCACTCAAGGGTTCGAGCGACCAAGTGAGCGCACCTTTTTTATACCTTACAGTACGTGCCAACGAGTTATGATGTGTGACTAACTGTCAAATGGATTTCTTGTTACAGATTCCCCAGAGGGAGGATGGAGCGAGGCTCTCTTAAGTACCCAAGCCTCTTAGGCTCTTATCGCTTGGTGACAGGAATAAGCAACAAGTCCTCCAGATTAGTCTGTCACAATAGGCTACAAGTAGATGATTATCTAGGTGCCTTCACAGCTTTTCATTCTATAAAGGTAGTGAGTGAAGGAAGACACCAAACCATTACCCAGCCTAAACAATATACCTTTGATTAAACCCCTTTTAACTCACAGTAGACACAGTTAATTAAAGCACAAATCATAATATTACAAGGTATTATTTCAGGGCCGATTCTCTATCCCCAGTGGAGTCGCCAGACTGCGGGACACAGAAACTGGGCGACACATGCTGTCCCGGGCTCGCGGCCCGGTTGGGAGTACGGAGTAGCCCGCGGGGGACTAAACCGAAGAATAATGGAGTCGCCACCCGGTGTGAATCGGGACAAAGATTTAAGGCCGCACTCACCCCTCGCAAGGGAAGACCTCAAACCGTTGGGTTCGAAATGGTCCCTTACTTATGCCACTTGTAATAAAATGATTTGTGCAATAATCTTACCAAGCCTAAGCAACATATTTCCAAGGATAATTTACTCCTAAGTTTGCATGCATTGGTACAAAGCTCATATATAAGTTTACATATAACACATTTTCATATTTGCATACAACCTATTCGCATATAATCTATGTCCGAATTCATGCATGAAGATAAATTGACATACGGAAAGCATACAATTTCACATTGGTAGACACATAAGCGCAAACAAATAAAATTCTTACAAGCATGCATATTAAGGAAAGACATTTAAGCGCATAATAGAAATAGATAACTAAAGTGGTAATACAAATGCATAAGGTAAAAAAAGAGATAACTATATGCTAAGATAGACATGTCGTGATGTGATGCAGGAGGACCTGTTTACCGTGGGTGTTCGTACGGTAAACAGAAGGTTCGTGTTCGTATATTGTTTGAAAACACGTTCGAACAGAACCAGACAGAAAACATGCGTTCGTGTGGCGTTCTGAAATGCGTTCGAACGGGGTTACATACAGCAGCGACCTCCAAAATGCAGTAAACAACATGACACATACATGAACGGATGAATATATGACATCTAATAAATAATAACGGGCTAAAAGCGCGACAAAGCATCATGGTAAAGGATTTTAACCTCTCAAAATAGAGGACCTTTAATCGCACTTACTAAGCCCATGCGCAATCAACACAATACATATATAAAAAGTAAAGATAATGATATCGAACCTCGTATACCTGATTGAACACATCTTACATTCAACAAAATATACATCAACCGGCGCGGCAAAGCATCATGGTGAAAGGTTTTAACCCCTCAAAACAGGGGACCTTTAATCTAACTTACTAAACCCATGCGCTCAATCACATAATGCATATAAAAATAAAGACTATAATATCGGACATCGTATACCCGATTGAAAACATCTTACATTCACCGAATATACATCAACCGGCGCGGCAAAACATCATGGTAAATGATTTTAACCCCTCAAAATAGGGGACCTTTAATCCAACTTACTAAGCCCATGCACTCGATCACATCATGCATATAAAAATAAAGACAATAATATCGGACTTCGTATACCCGATTGAACACATCTTACATTCAACTGAATATACATCAATCGGCGCGCAAAGCATCGTGGTAAAGGATTTTAACCCCTCAAAATAGGGTACCTTTAATCCAACTTACTAAGCCCATGCGCTCGATCACATCATTACATATAAAAAATAAAGACAATAATATTGGCTTCGTATACACGATTGAACACATCTTACATTCAATCGAATATACATCAATCGGCAAGGCAGAGCATCGTGGTAAATGATTTTAACCCCCCAAAATAGAGGACCTTTAATCCAACTTACTAAGCCCATGCGCTTGATCACATCATCACATAAACAAATAACATGCGCCATTTACTCAAAGTGGTACGTGGTGTTGTATCCCGAGTACAGATCATACTACCGTGCATTCGGAATCGGCTATGAAATTTATGTCCGGGTTTCCATCCTATATACCACAAGAGGCGACACATTTTCTGTTTTACTCAAGGGCCACAACATACATCATTCCACAATACATGCATATACTATCTATTCAAGGGCCACAATCATGCATCAATAAACGACTCTCATGCGATAAAAACGAATAAAACAATTAAAAAGATATATGGAAATAATAGGAAAAGTACCATCAGGTCTAACCTTTTATGTCGACTTTCGGACTTGCGTTTCACGGCTGTCGGAATTGCTATCACTCCGCAACTCTTTCCGATTTACTGGATTAACGTCTTAGCTCGCTATTTTGCTGTTTTAGTCGTTGTTTTCACTCCGTTTTACTGCTATTTCCTATCCTCGCGGTTTTCTGGTCACTATTTTGGTTGTATTTGTTCATTGTTTTGGGGATTGTTTGGCTTACTGTTTTGGGGGGTTAAGGGTCGGTTTATAGGGCTATTTTGGTGGTAGTTTCGGGGTATTTTGGGTGCAGAACTGGGCAGATTTTCAATGGCTTTTGGGTGTAGGACTGGGCGGGAATGAAATGGGCTTTGTTGTGCGTTGATTCTGTGTGCTTGTTGTTGCGTGAAGGCTGCTCGTGTTAGGTTTATATCTAGGTCCCAAGATCAAACAAGACATGAAATCATGTGTGAATACATCAAAGGAGGTAGCGGAATACTCACATCGATCGGTTGAGACGATTTGAAGACGAATGAAGCCACAAAGTACACTGCCATTCACGCCCACTGCAGCAGTTCACTGCCCTCCAAAACAAAATTTTGAGCTGCGAAAATGAGCTCCAAGATTGCGTCAAACGAATCCCGACTCATGGGTGAACCTCCCTACCACATTCGCAAGTCTCGTAAGTGTGCTAGCACTTGGATTTTTACCATGAAAAACCACTCTATGCTTCCCTTTATTCACGCCATTTCTGGTTCAAAACCAGTGAAGAAAAACAGTTTTGGGCGTGACTAGAAGAAGAGAAAAAATGAGAGAGAAGAAATTGTGTGTTAGTTGGTTTTTAAAGCATTTTGCAAAAATGCCTTTATATATTTTCCAAGAAAAATATACTAAAAACAATTACTAATTGATTAAATAAAAAACCAAAGTAAATGCTTTTCCCTCCAATCACTATTACACCTACTTACATCAACTATTCATTGTCACTTTAATAAAGTGACGTAAGTCTTTCAATCATCAATCACATCAATCAATCACATCACTCAAAGTGACATTTGATTTGACGCTTGATGTGACGAATGATTTGACGCTTGATGTGACTTGCGTTGCCGCACTCTCGAATTCGAAATACGAATGCGCTCACAATCACACTCGGGCTCGGGTTCGCTAATTCCTAATTAGCGATTTTTCCGTCGCGTCGTAATTAAATGATTACGCCTAGCGAATTCACTATTCACGTCGCTAACGAATTAATTCTAAATTAATTCATTCGCCTGAATTAAAATCTAATTTTAATTCCGCGTCGAAATCTAATTACATTTAATATATCGAATATATTAATTTACCGATTAATTCCAAATTAATCATTATCTCTCTCTAGACGATATTTTATCCTAGATAAAATATCTCCGTAATTAATCCTAGATTAATTTTCTCTCTCTACTATATAATCCCAGTATTATTTAAGAGTGCGAGTTATGCGTCATCGGTGGATTATCGGGAAGCGACCCATGAGATCCCCAGATATGTTGGCAGTAAATACGGTAGTCGGAGTATCCGAATCACGTACGTACCAAGTACTACGTTCTACCGATTTACGAGACAAGGTCGACTTATAGCAAAGCACCAAGTCTTCCCAATTCTCCGGACATATTCTTATAAGAATATTTAAGATCTATATCAGGCGTAGTCTACTAAGTATTGTGTATATCGGCCCAGTATCGGATAGTCACGTGTTAGGGCTGGGGCTGGATAAGTGTCTGCCCCGTCCGAAGAACATGTCAGATGTCTGGTAACTAGTCTCTATAATCGGATATGCATGACCTAGTCATAATATCCCGATGGTTGCGTAACACTTAAGAGCACTAATACCGTATCCTGCGTGACATCATCTCCACTATGACTGGAGTGATACTTCCGTCTTGACATCACACCCAATACTCTACTACGATTCTCAATATACCCAGCATTGGCGTATACAGAACCGGTTAGAGTCCTAGACGACCTCAACTAAAGTATATTGATTGTGGTAAGCATTAGCGGTGCAAGTCTCAGGTTAAGACCAAATACACCTACCCTGATGTAGGACTCCCATAGCTACATAGTCATAATACCAATGGGATTCCGAGGGGTCTTTCCAGAGTGAAGCTGTTTCCCGTACCATCGGTGAAACACGACCTCCTATCGCACTTGCATAAGTATCCAATACTTATATATATGAGAACTATGTCGTTGTGCCCTCACAACGCGCACAAGTGCAATACTAGCCTATTCCGCATTATCGATGTCCAGTCTCGATAATACTCCGGCTAGGGATATTTAATGATTAATCCTTCGTGGACTGATATTGTCTCATATCATTCTCAATCCAGGAACTAATCATAGGGACCTCTCTTCATTTATATATCTATGGTGATCTAATCACAAATGATGAGAGTGCAATTTCCTTGTCACATAGTTAATTTGTTACAACAACACAATGATCTGTACAAATAGTGACGCTATGGGTCATTTTGTCCAACAGCTCGTTGAAGGTTGAGCTGGGGCGTTTAATGGCTTATTTGCGTGAGGATTAAGGGATTGTTGAAGGTGTTTTATGCGTTATTGGCTTACAGGCTGCTCGGTGATTTGGCTATTGATGTAGTGTGAGGCGTGGAGTGCTGAAGTTCGTTGTTCAGTGTGTGATTTGTTCTTGAAGGCTGCTACGCTGATGAATAATGGCGTGTGGAAGGGAGGTATCAACGTGTGGGATGAGGGCTAGGCGTGGGTATGAGTAGGTTGATGAGAGGCTTTGGCTACTTGCTAGATGGCAGCGTCGGAGAGGCCAGTTTCGTGGACAGTTTGTGGAGCAAAGGCTGAGGATTTGTTATTGCAAGTGTAGGGATAGTTTAAGGCTTAGGGACGGTTTGTTGGCAGTAAGTGAATGAGCTTATCTTGGTAGTTTGCTTTGTTCTTGTTATTTTTTTTTTGTGTCACTACCGTGTGTGGTGAGTGATTAGGGTTTACTATTTTCGCCTTGTTCTTGAATGAGCCGTGAGTGTCTTGTGGTTGGGAGAGGAATAGGGTTGCAATTTGTTGTTGTTTTTATAGTGACAAGCTAGGGTTAGGGGTTTGCATGGATTTAAAAAGGAAAGGGAGATATGATTTAGTGTCAAGTAAGGTAAATACAAGATTGAGGGGGGACAAAATTTGGTGAATTATGAAGGTTGAATATTTGATTTATTTAGATTAGGAATACAATGTATTTAATTGGTTATGTTTGATTTTATTTAGGCATAATATTTCTTTGATTTAGTATATAATATTCTGGATTAGGAAGTTACAATATTTTAATTTGGTATAATTATATTTTATGTTTTATTTAATTTGGTATATCAATTAATTAATATTTTATTTAGTTAATATTTTATTTAATTAATATTTTATTTAATTTGCGTGTATTTTAGGGTGATGGGCGTGTGGGCCTAGGTCGTGGTGGTGTGGTGAGTGGGCCAAGGTTAAAAGGTTTGCGGGTTTTTTAGGCCAAAGGTGCTTTAAAACTGAGGTCCAACGAGCGAGCTTGGAGCTAAACATGCGAATAAAATTTAACGAAATACCGATTCCCTTCCGACAACCGTTTCCCGAAACTTCCTCGACTAAAAAGGTAGTGCCTCCAAATAAGACTCATCATAGAGACTCACATGCAAAAATGCAATGCCTACAATCTGCATACCAACATTCCATTTACAGAAGCATTAGAACAAATGACCAGCTATGTCAAATTCATGAAAGACATTCTTTCACGAAAGCTGAGATTGGGAGACTACAAGACAGTAGCATTGACAGAAGAATGCAGTGCCATCATTCGTAGGAAGCATTCCCCAAAGTTGAAAGATCCTGACAGTTTCAACATCCTTTGCATCATATGAGAACAAGACTTCGGTAAGTCTCTATATGATTTAGGTGTTAGTGTTAACTTGATGCATTTTTCCATTTACAGGAAACTGTAAATTGGAGAAGCAATGCCCACCTCAGTCTCTCTACAACTTGCTGATAGGTCGCTCATATTTCCGAGAGGTGTAGTTGAGGATGTGCTGGTCAAAGTCGAAAAACGCATTCTCCTAGCAGACTTTATTATCCTTGACATAGTGGAAGACGAAGATGTGCCCATCATCAACGAGAGACCATTATTGGCTATCGGTAGAACCATTATTGATGTACAAAAAGGTGAACTAACCATGAGGGTACATGACCAAGAAGTAAAATTCAATGTTTTCAAAGCCATGGAATTCCCCAAAGATGAAAAGAATGAGGAATGTTTCAGACTTGATGTGAGAGATAATACCATCCAGAACCCAAATGAAATGCATAGTTCAACCGAAAAACTTAAAGTATGTCAACTGCTTGAAGATAAAGTGTACTGCACATTGAACAAGTTAAATCTTGAACTATAAGAAACTGAAGAGAAAAGACTCCACTAACTCAAAGAATTGGAGGAATTCCACATACAGCCTTTCGAGAATGCCAAACTGTACAAAGAAAAGGCCAGGAAGAGACATGATGAGAAGTTAGTACGCATACAACTAGAACCGGGGCAGCGGGTATTGTTCAACAAATCAAGGTTGAAAATTTTCCCTGGAAGGTTAAAATCACGGTGGTCAAGTCCATTCTTAATCACACAAGTTTTACCAGATATAACCGTTGAGTTACATGATCCCAATTCTAATGAAACATTCAAAGTTAAAAGTAAGCGTGTCAAGCACTATTGGGGAGAATCATTTGAGCGACAAAAAGAAAGTTTCACACTTTTAGATCCAACCTAACATTCGGGCAGTCATATCTAGCTGACGACATTAAACTTTGCGCAAGCAGAGAGGTAACCCATGCAATTTATGTATATATTCAGATTTGGTGTGTTTTATTGTTGTGTGTTTAATTTTTGTAGGTAAAGTCACATTTTAGGATGGAAGAAGTTCTCGCAAATCTTCACAAGCAATTTCCTTCTCTCCCTTAAACTCTCTGATGAAAGTCTATAAAGCTCGCTTAGAACGAATGAGACTTCTGACGATCAAAGGTATTCCTACTGACATTCGTTGGATTATTGAAGCACGGGTCCAATTGGCATGTGAGTCATCTGACTCTTTTGTGTCATATCTGTATGGTTTAGGAAGAAGCACATATGCTAAGAAAATAAGAGCTAAAAAATTAGGTATTTTCTATAAATGTGCAAGTATGAGATGTAATACTCGTTGTTGTTCTTTAAGAATGGTGTTTGATAACCGTGAAGATAAAATTAAATTCATTGGGGATGGCTTGAGTAAGGAGTCTTTGGATGACATATCATTGAACTTCAGACACATTCCAGTGGATATGTGCATCACGTAATTCACATGTTATATACACAATTCTGAAAAGAACAACAACAGTTAAGTCTTAGGAATCTGACTCTAAAAGACCATGTTTGCCAATTTATAAGAAAATTGGATAGGAAGCTTGTCTCTGACGCATAGACATCATTCAAGCCATTACTTCTTGTAAATATTATTATCTCTTTGTCTTTAACTAATAATTGTGATTTGTTTTGTTATTTTTTTTATTTTCTCTGACAGGATCCAGACTTTTTAACTTTCACGATATATTTTACTATTTAGCTAATAATTGTAATTTGACAGGTATTAGTGCTATTATTACTCACCCTTTTTCAGGTGTTATAAATTCAACTCATCATTTCACTCTTGAAGGCATCCGGATTTGAAATACAAATACAAAAAAAAATTGGAAACCACTTCAAGAAGAAGAGTTGTAAATATCTGTGTGTTTTATTGTACTAGTGTTGGTTCTAAGCCAGAGTTTGTTGAGGCAGCACAAGAATTGGGTCGAGTCATAGCTGAAAGGAATATGCACTAAGTATATGGCGGTGGCAAACTTGGACTAATGGGGATCGTTTCAAGATTTTTACATGAATTAGGTAGTAAAGTGCTTGGAATCATCCCAAAACCCTTGGCAGAGGCGAATCTTATAGGACCATCAAACAGAGAGGAACTAATCATCCTAAGTATGTCTGAACGACTGGTGGAAATGATTAATCGTTCTGATGCTTTTATTGCTTTGCCAGGTGGCTTGGGCACGATGAAGGAAATTTTTACAGTGCTATCTTGGGCGAAGTTGAACATAAACCAGAAACTGATTTGACTATTTAATATTCAGTGCTCTAGTATTATTAGAGGAAGCATCTAAAAAAGTAATGGAATAAAAAAATATATTGTATATAAATAAACATCTGAGATCCTAGTAATTAAGTCTGTAGGGGTGTCTTAACAGCTAGTGCCCTAAAGCCAACTGGTTTGGGAGTCACTGGCCCAAAGCTCGCTACATGGATCAAAGATGGTATAAAAATAAAAAGAGACATTTGAAATCCGAACAATTAAGTCCCTAGGGGTGTTTTAACACATAGTGCCCTAAAGCCAACTGGTTTGGGAGTCATTGGCCCAAAGCTCGCTACATGTAGTGAAGATGTTGCTTTATTTATTTTACGTAAAAAACAAAAATCAGAAAAAAAATATTCAATTGCTAAAAAAAGGTGTGAAGTCTGATATAACTTTAAGACAAAAATATTACTCTCTTTTCAACGACACTTATGAATGTTGTGGGCACAATGATTTGATTAATACTTTGTTAGTTGTTTATATGGAGAATGATAAAAATAATCGTAGAATTTACTTATTCGGTAATCTAGAAAGAAAGAAAACAACTACTAACTTGGATAAGAAGTTTCACCTGTTTATTCGCTAACTTATTTATTCTCTTTTCTCTTGTCTTTTTGCTTTTGTGTGCATTAGTTTTATTATCTTTTTGCTTTTATGTGCTTTAGATTGACGTTTGTGGGTATCGTTGCTGCAAGCCTTCACGAGACTACAACTCGTCCACTAGGGACACCTATGGGTTTAAAGGCTTGTTGCATACGCTAAATGCAACTTTGATCATACGAATGTGGCATAGTGTAATTTTTATTTTTAAGATGTTTATGTTATTTTATTTTGTTCTTTTGCTCGAGGACTAGCAAAATGTTAGGTTTGGGGGTTTGATGAGTGGTAAATAGATCACTATTTCCCACTCTTTTGACTTAATATTTTGTATAGTTTCTTCAGTTTTGTGAATATTTTGATGTGTTTTGTGGTATTTTGTAGATAAATAAAATAATAGGACTCTCAGGAGGCAATTTTGGGCCAAAATAGCAGAAAACGGACAAAAAAGGGAAAAATGTAAATTTCCTACTAAAATGCGCCGTTTTCTAAAACACACCGCTTGCTAACGTGTGCCAGACACATGTCACAATCAGAGAAGTTTGCTAACATGCACCCTGCCATGTGTCAACATCATAGTAAATCTGCTAATGTGCGCCAGACACATGTCATCATCTCATGCTACCGATAATCCACATCTTTGCTGACGTCAGCATCGCGACGTGCATACCCTTACGTGTTGCGACACCGAGCCAATAATTCTGCGGACAGGCACGTGTCATCATCTCCGCGAAGCCCGAGCCATGTGTCATCAATCTACGGCGCGTCGCGATGTGCAATATTCCACGAGTCGCGACGCGTGAGGCCAAACTTTGCCTATAAATTGAGGCCAATTTCAGAATTCCAATACAAACTTTCTTCTAAGAAATTCCTTAAAAATACTAAAAAGATTGTATCTTGCTTGTTTATTTACAGCTT
>SKCR01030772.1:0-178790 GCA_019454045.1 Zanthoxylum bungeanum
TTACGGCTTCAGAAGCTGCAATATATTCCGCCTCAGTGGTGGAATCAGCTGTCGATCCCTGTTTGGAACTCTTCCAACAAACTGCACCTCCGTTAAGGGTAAAGACAAATCCAGATGTAGACTTTCTATCATCGGGATCCGATTGAAAATCGGAGTCTGTATACCCATTAACCTGCAGTTCATTTCCTCCATATATTATCAACTTATCCTTAGTACCTTTGAGATACTTTAGGATATGTTTAATGGCCATCCAATGGTCATTACCTGGATTGGACTGATATCGACTAGTTACGCTAACAGCGAAACTGACATCAGGCCTCGTACATAACATGGCATACATTATGCTACCCAAACACGAAGCATAAGGTTGGTTAGACATTCTAACCTTCTCATCTTCTGTTTGTGGACACATCTTCTTGGAAAGATGAATCCCATGTCTGAACGGTATGTTTGCTGTCTTACAGTTACCAAAACTGTACCGTTCCAAGATCTTATCTATGTACGTTGATTGGGATAACCCAATCAGCTTTCTTTGTCTATCTCGATAGAGTTTTATCCCTAAAACATAGGAAGCTTCTCCCAGGTCCTTCATGGAGAAATTCTTACAGAGATATGCTTTAACGCTTTGTAACATACCTAAATCATTCCCAATGATTAGGATGTCATCAACATATAGGACTAAAAATACGACCATGCTCCCACCGGCCTTCTGATACACACAGGATTCTTCCGAATTCTTGAGAAAACCAGACGATCTAATAATCTCATCGAATCGAAGATTCCAACTTCGTGAAGCTTGTTTAAGTCCATAAATGGACTTCTTAAGCTTACATACCATGCCCGAGTTTTCGCTGGATGAAAAACCTTCCGGCTGTTCCATATAGATTTCTTCATCAAGTAATCCATTTAGAAAAGCCGTTTTGACATCCATTTGCCAAATCTCGTAATCATGATACGCAGCTATAGAAAGCAAAATCCGGATAGACTTAAGCATTGCAACTGGTGAAAAAGTTTCATCGTAGTCGACGCCAGGTCGCTGCGTGTAACCTTTTGCTACCAGTCGGGCCTTGTAAGTTTCAACCTTACCGTCAGGCCCTCGCTTCCTTTTGTAAACCCATTTACAACCGATAGGAACAATTCCTTCGGGAAGCGGAATCAAGTCCCAAACTTGATTTTCATGCATTGAGTCTATCTCGGATTTCATGGCACTTTGCCATTTCACGGAGTCGATGTCCAACATCGATTCTCTATAGGTGAAAGGATCTGTCTCTTCAACTAAGAGAACATCCAGACTCTTTTCCTGTATCAAATACAAGCGTTCAGGAGGTCTAGATACCCTTTCCGACCTACGGAGTGTGTGTGTTGAAGGTCCTTCATCTACTTGAACTTCAGGTTCCTCCGTTGGTTTATTGTTTTCAGGTTGGACTTCATCAAGCTCAACCTGTCTATGATCACCACCTTCTGACAAAAATTCTACTTCTAGAAATTTTGCGAAGCGAGCTACGAACACATTTCGATGCTCGGTATCATAGAACAGATATCCCCTCGTGTTCGAGGGATATCCAACAAACCTAAACTTTAGCCCTCGAGGCGAAAGCTTACTTTGCTGAGTTACCCTGACATAGGCAGGACAACCCCAAACCTTAATATAATTAAGATTCGGTCTCCTACCGAACCATATCTGATACGGTGTCGTAGGAACAGCCTTTGAAGGAATCTTATTCAAAAGATGTGCGGCTGTTAAGAGACAGTAACCCCATAAGTAATAGGGCAAATCTGTGAAACTCAACATCGATCGGACCATATCCAATAAAGTCTGATTCCTCCTCTCAGATACTCCATTGTGCTGTGGCGTACCTGGAGGAGTATATTGAGCGAGAATCCCATTCTCCTTCATATAATCCATGAACTCACCACTCATATATTCGCCGCCTCGATCTGATCGAAGGCATTTAATATATTTACCAGTCTGTTTTTCTACTTCATTACGGAACTCTTTGAACTTTTCAAAGGTTTCCGATTTATGTCGCATCAAATAGACATAACCGTACCGTGACAGATCATCGGTAAAGGTAACGAAGTATGAATAACCACTGTGAGCAGTTTGACTTAGTGGACCACATACATCAGAATGTACGAGCTCCAGTAAGTTAGTGGCGCGGTGTCCAACACCAGAAAATGGGGCTTTGGTCATCTTACCCTGAATACAGGATTCACAAGTTGGATAGGATTCAATGGTGAGATCTGGTATCAAACCATTCCTAACCAACTGGGTAAGGCGTTTAACGCCAATGTGACCAAGTCTCATATGCCAAAGTTCAGTATTATTAATTACAGGTAATCTACGTTTATTAACTCCAGTATTTAATATATCTTTTGAAGTTTGCAATGTATAATGACCATGCTGGTTTGGACAACTAAGGATCTGAATATTATTTTTATCATATAAATACAAAGAACTATTCTTAATATTAATACAATAGCCTTCTGTATCCAATACAAAAAGTGATATAATATTAGCGACACATCCTGGTACAAAATGACAGTCATATAACAAAAGTGTCCCATTCGGCAATAAGATCTCGCATACTCCCACTGCAACTGCATCCAAAGAGTCTCCACTCCCGAACCGCAACTGCATCTCCCCTGGCTTCAGCCTCCTACTTTCCTTCAGCACCTGCAACGAATTGCAAATGTGAATGGGACAAGCAGAATCTAAAATCCAGCTGGATGTAACGGCTTCACAAGCCAAAGATAAATCAATAACTGGAAAAATAAAAGTACCTGATGTAGATGCTCTGTCTCTCCTCAGCTGGGCAATGTAATCTGGACAGTTCCTCTTCCAGTGCCCGACTTTGCCGCAGTGGTGGCATTTGTCTTTAGAAGCCCTCTTGGGCTTGGCTATCTTTGCCTGCTGTGGAGGACCGAAGGCCTTCTTCTTCTTCCCTTTCTTCTTCTTTCCCTTGGACATTCCTAGGGAAGAAGCAGACAGAGAAGTAGATCTAGGTGGGGGAGTCGGTACTCCCTTCTTCAGATCCTCTTCTGCCGTGGGCAACATCCTATGTAGCTCCTGGTAGGTGCAGACTGTCCCGTGCATGTTGAAGTACATCACAACTGGCGGAATGAAGCTGGCAGAGAACCAAGAATGACACTCCTACCGAGAATGTCATTTAGGATGAGATTATGTTGCCTCAATTGATCGATCAAATCGATCATTTGAAGAACATGTGGGCTAACACTTTGCCCCTCATCCAGACGCGCATGGAACAGTTCCATGGCGACCTTGTGAACAATTACCTGTTCCTGGTTCTCGAACGATTGTCTTAATCGCGTTATCATACTATAGGAATCTGATGTTCCATAGTATTGTTGCTTGAGTTTCGGAGAGAGCGAACTAAGGATGTATGATTTAACCCTTAAATCATCATTTTTCCAAGCTTCAAAAACTTGGCGTTCCTCCTCTGAAGCATCCTCACCCACTGCAAGGGGTAAAGGACCCTCAAGAACATAACCCAACTTTTCGGAATCGAGGACAATCCTCAAATCCAATTCCCAGTCTGTAAAGTTCTCAGCGCCTTTCAGTTTGTTCGCATCTAACATACGCGCAAACTGGTTTGTGGATTGACCCGCCATCGCAAATCTATCATATAGATCACGAAAAACAGTTAGCAGAAATAAAGCAGTTTCATATAATATCAAAAGCATAAACTAGATCATGTATTTTTAATCTAATATGCCCCTCCCACTAAATCATGCAATACTGTAATCCCAAAACAGAATACAAATATTAATAATTAAATAAATATAATAGTGAAAGGTGGACCCCGTGAATATATTTCAGCTCACAGCAGAGGCACGGTCTCGCCTACGTATATTCATCAGGTAGACAACTCATTTGTCAATCACTCAACAGTGACTCCTAAGTATCCGGTCCTGGCGTTTCTCGTTGCGCTGCGAAGGCAGGTCCACAAGGAGACGTACCAAGGTAATACTCGTCAATGATAAACTTAAGTTACTTACGTAATCCTGACAGCTAGGGCACGTTCAGAATTCGCTTTTACTTGAATTTATCTAGTATCAGATATACATCCGGTAATTGTGAACAATTACCTGTTCCTGGTTCTCGAACGATTGTCTTAATCGCGTTATCATACTATAGGAATCTGATGTTCCATAGTATTGTTGCTTGAGTTCGGAGAGAGCGAACTAAGGATGTATGATTTTACCCTTAAATCATCATTTTTCCAAGCTTCAAAAACTTGGCGTTCCTCCTCTGAAGCATCCTCACCCACTGCAAGGGGTAAAGGACCCTCAAGAACATAACCAACTTTTCGGAATCGAGGACAATCCTCAAATCCAATTCCCAGTCTGTAAAGTTCTCAGCGCCTTTCAGTTTGTTCGCATCTAACATACGCGCAAACTGGTTTGTGGATTGACCCGCCATCGCAAATCTATCATATAGATCACGAAAAACAGTTAGCAGAAATAAAGCAGTTTCATATAATATCAAAAGCATAAACTAGATCATGTATTTTTAATCTAATATGCCCCTCCCACTAAATCATGCAATACTGTAATCCCAAAACAGAATACAAATATTTAATAATTAAATTAAATATAAATAGTGAAAGGTGGACCCCGTGAATATATTTCAGCTCACAGCAGAGGCACGGTCTCGCCTACGTATATTCATCAGGTAGACAACTCATTTGTCAATCACTCAACAGTGACTCCTAAGTATCCGGTCCTGGCCGTTTCTCGTTGTCGCTGCGAAGGCAGGTCCACAAGGAGACGTACCAAGGTAATACTCGTCAATGATAAACTTAAGTTACTTACGTAATCCTGACAGCTAGGGCACGTTCAGAATTCCGCTTTTACTTGAATTTATCTAGTATCAGATATACATCCGGTATAAATAAATCTTTATCGGCTACACCCTCACAGCAGAGGCACGGTCTCGGATGTAGTCACAAAGAAGTATTCATAAACCGTATTGACAAGACGGACCATATAACATGCATCAAATACATAATTACATTTAAACCTTATTATTAGGGATTTTCCGCTAAGTGTCATACACCCTAAATCTAACCAGTTTAGATCCTAATAAGCATGCACAAAGTCAAGAAAACATGATTAAATATTGATTCAATGAAGGCTAATCATATTAGGTGGCCTAGAATCAGACTAGCTCTGATACCATTTTGAAGGGGTTAGTTAGGGGGTGAAACCGGTAACGCAGCGGAAGCGGTATTTCAAAATTTTTCAAAATACCGAGTAGATTATTCAATATCTAATATGAATAATCTATTCGGATTTCACCTAAACCCAAAATGAATTACTCTTGTGTATGATCCAATCAGATGAAGTAATAATCCGACCACTAAAGGCCCTTTGTCCGACCACATTAGTGCCGACCACATTAGTGCCGACCACATTAGTGCCGACCACATTAGTGCCGACCACATTAAGTCCGACCAGACGAGGTCCGACCACATAAGTGCCGACCACATTAGGTCCGACCAGACGAGGTCCGACCACATAAGTGCCGACCACATTAGGTCCGACCAGAAGAGGTCCGACCACATAAGTGCCGACCACATTAGGTCCGACCACAGTCAAACAGAAGAGTATTTTACATGCATCATATACAAATCCAAATACTCAACATAAATGAAAAGCCAAAAGGTGGTACAAGGTCAGAAACTTGAAACCAACACTTAAATCAAGTTTCTAAAACACCATTTTGTAGTCTCACCATAATGAAATAACTATAGAACAATTCTAGGTTATCTAAGAGTGGGTCAATAACTCTAGAATGGCAACTAATTTCTTAAACCATCAATAGAATGCTTATTAACTCATTAGTAACATTCTATGATCTTTATACATGCTCAACCCTTTCCAAAAACTTCCATTCTCCAAAAATACATAGAATAAAGAATAGAAAAACATAAGAACATCACAAGATGAAGACCACAACAAGAGGAACATTTTTCTCTCTAATGGCAAGTTGGAAATACTTACTAAATTCCAAGCTTTTCCTTGTTTTTGCTTTTCTTTCTCTCAAGCTTCTATGTCTTCTTTCAATGGAGTTTTAGGTAAAGTGAAAAGGTTGTTAAACCCTAAATGAAACAAAACAATATATACTTGCTCACATTTTGCCTTGGCCGAAAATTGCCTAAGGAAATGAATAAGAAATTTGTTTTAATTTCATTTGAATTTCAACTTGCAACTTGATTAAATGATCATTACATTTTAATGATAAATCCAACCAAGTCAACAATTTCAACTTAGCCATTAAAACAAATATCATAACTTTAAAATATCTATACTTTAATTAATTTAATCATTTAACAATTAAATAATCAATTAATTAATTAAATACAAATATATTAAATATATGTATAATATTTACATTAAATATTAAATACATATATTCATTTATGATATTAGTCAAAAATCTCATTTTGACAATTAATTAATGTGTATTTGAATTAATCAAGTATTAAATACAAATACATAAAAATTAAGGAAATGACTATCGGGTCCTATCACATGTATTTTGCGTTTAACCTTTAAACGACTTTATAAATAATCAATATTATTTATATATGTTGCCCTAGTGCTCTACGAGTATATTTCATTAGTGGGACTCTCTAGATTCAGGCATATCCGTCATGAAATCTAATTTCGTGTCCATAATTTATCCACCCGTAAATTATGACGATCACGGATATTCTTGCTGAATCATACAGGTCGAGGTCATGGCAAATGTATAATTCCTCCGTCACAGGTATCCGGATAAATCCCAGAGATATAGATGTAAACGTCAAATCTCTATAAGGATTATCCAGTCGACTATTCTATTAGCAATCCCAAAAAGAATGTTTAGAACTAGCTTCTAAACTTTACCACGGGCCCATGGTTTTATCTGATTGCTAATCATATGGACTACCTATGCTCTGGTACACAGAACTGACGGATCCTATCTTGATACACATAGGACACCCTGAGGATCTATCTACACCCAACGAACAGGCGGAGGTCTGATCTAAATAGATCGGTGACGTGACTGCCGTCTAAGTGTAGAAGATGTCTCATGTGCCCACAATGGCATCTCAAGTCTAAGAATCACAAGTGCTACTCAACCCAAGAAGATTCTCATTGACGCTGGTGTACCATCCATTAAGAATCTTCGGTGAGTCGTTCAGTTTTTATCCGCTATAAACACCTACACGTCTATACTAGTCTCCAAGACTTATGGTTCATTGAGAAACCATTGGAATCATATATTCCAGTATACGACATGTACCGGTCTCAACGGGTTTACTATACTGACCAAGTAGTGTAAACCTTGACCAGGAACTGTCTGAGAATGACAACCTCATGATACGACTCAATGTCCGTTGCGACGCTTTTGCAACTGTACCATGACTAATCATTCTAAGGTCATTACGTCTTTACCATATAAAAGATTAGATTATATTATAGAAACTGCATATATTATTACTGATAATAACGTTTTACAGAAGTATTTAACAAAAATACAACCGGGAATTGGCGCTCTGAGCACCAACCCCTACATGAATATCAACATAATGCTTGCTTAAACTAAAACATACTAAATTTATTATACATTTATACATGTCTATACTTATCTATACATGCACATATCCTTTATCATTCTTCTACTTTCTCATGTCATAAACTTACGTATGTCCTCATGCAACGCATATACTACTCATCCATACTCTTTGTCATCTTATATACATATATCAATACTTATGTTACTAAACACATGCACATATAAGCTCATTCTTGTATGAAATTCAACACTTGCATTTCATAATATTCTTATACACGTACATGCTTACTCACGTCAACTTACATACTTAATAATTCATACTTATCCCTTTATATTATCGTTCTTATGCTAATACACACATTACATATTACTTGGTTAATTATACACTCACATGCTCATTATAGTTATGCATTTCACACAAGCTTTCTAGCTCTTTCTAGCATTCTTGCTTTTACACATAATCTATTTTATCACTAATGTGTCTATGTTTATCTCATTTACAACTTTAATCCCATTCCCTAGGGTGTAGTTTCTACAACCCCAAACCCAAGTCTCATTTAATTATATTCATAAACATGACATTATTCATATGCTCCATCTATATATATATACTGGTTTATACCTACATAAGTATCTCTTTATTTCTATATGCTCATGTTTACTTTTGCTCATACCTCTGCTTGTAATTTCATGTTCTTATCTATATATGTATATAAATACACCTTCTTCTTTCTTCTACATTCATCTTTACAAATATACACAGGTTTCATACATATAACTATATAAAACTTTATTATATTACTAGTTTCGAACATTGTTAAATCTATCAAGTACTCACAGCACGAGTTACATACCTGGCTTCGCGGACACTCCAAACCTGGACCCGATCTGTCAAAACAAATCACAAGATATGTCAGAACCGCTATTTGCGGAACTTTCAACTCATCTGTACTAAACTACGGAATTTCTCGGAATACATCAATTCTTTCTGATTCTACTATTTAAACTTCATTACTCTATTGTATGCTTGGATACTGTTCTAAACTTGCTAGATGGCTAAGATTCTCATTTTACGCGTTTGCGGCAAAACTTGCGGAAAAGTTTCCGCAAACGCTACGGAAGGGTCTCGAACCCACCGAACCTATCCAGAATGACTTAATTACCCTCGCAATATCATATTTATATCCCAACCAAGGTTACGATCAATTATGCTCATTCGCGCGAGAAACTCCGTTTTACCGGAAACTCGCTAATTTTACCAGATCGATCAAATATAATCCGTTTCTCCCCGGATTCTACCACATTTATCGTTTTAACATAACAAAACATCTCCAACTCATTTCATGCGAATTCGCTACACTACTGAACTACTGGAAACATCCGAATATAAAACTGCAAACTTTAAAATAACGAATTCTAAACGGAGAGTCGTACCGAAATTCTGAGGCCATATTCAGACTCCCAACGACCATACGAACACGCTGGTACGATCGGAATTTCGATCGGAGCTAATGTTCATCACGAGTTACTATTCATATGTCGCTTCTTTCCTCGTTTCGCTTGCAACCGGCCGCTGTTCAGCCAAACTGACTCAGTATACTCGTATTACTCTCTGAGGGCTTCGATTTGGTAGGTGGCACGGCTCGTGGTTCGAAGCGACGAGCCGGGATCGGACGACAAAAGTGTGTGACCTTCTCCCTCTCTTTCTCGCCGTTCCTACCGTCATTTGAGGAATCACCGACCACCACGTGGCCGGCCTGCTCTGGACGAAGCCGGCGGTGCCGGCGCGAACCGCCGGGGGTGGCCGGATGGCCGACCACCGGTAAGGTTTTTTTTCTCTCTCCTCCCTCCCTTTCTTGCGTACGTATGCTGATCTTTTTTTTTTTTCTGTAATTGATTAATAATAATAAAAATAATTATAATAATACAAAATATCTATACCCATAAATTACCAAAATACCCTCACTTATAAGGGCATTCTCGAAAATCATCAAATTTGAGGCCCTTCTGGCGCGATTTTCGAAAAAAGTTCAACATGAAAGTTGTTCGTCTCAGAAAAACGAGTCCGATGGTTCAAGAACCAACTCAATCGGAGTTCATTTTCTAATTCCGTGACCAAAACTGTAAACTTTACGCGTTTTACAAAAAAATCGCGAAACTGACTTTTGATCCCACACGTTTTCCAACGCGACGAATATTCAAAATATATTGTTCTAACCCATATAACATCACTTGAACCCCTATTCTTCATTATCATCATGCTCCGAGACTATAACATCAGTCCGGGAATCCTCTAGAACAATCCCGAAAATCTGGGATGTTACAACATTGCTCGATGACACCCCTAGTTGTACATATGTGCAAACGTCTCTGAAAATCATATTATTACCTCAGTTAGATGACAAAGATCACTCAAAATATCTGTTCTATTTTCCTTCTTTAGGACCTTTCCTTTTTAGATGAGAAAATTAAACTTCCCTTTGCTCTAATACCCACGGTTTTCAATATCCCATATCTTCTCCATTTATATATATATATTTAGTCTCCATCACTCAAACCCTAGACAAGATAGTCTCCATCACTCAAACCCTAGACAAGATAGTCTTCATCACTCAAACCCTATACAAGACCATTTCACCCACTTCCACAGTTCATCTCCTTAGAGATCTGGACACATGTCCTGCACAGTGATCATAAGTTCAATGTTACTTGTGAAACACAACCTACAGCTGAGAAAGTTAAACGCCTCTTTGCTCTAATACCCATGGTTGACTCCCATATCTTCTCCATTTTTTAGTCCAGCAATGACAGAAGAAAAAGAAAAAATATGGGGAGAGGCAAGATTGAGATAAAGAGGATTGAGAACTTGAACAACAAACATGTGACTTATTCAAAGAGAGGAAATGGTTTGATCAAGAAAACTAAGGAGATTGCTATGCTTTGTGATGCTAATGCTGTTGTCATTATTGTTCCTACCTCTGGCAAGATCCATGAATATTGCTGTGCTCCGTATGGATTTCTTTTCTTTTCTTTTTAATTTGTCAAAATCATTCCATGAATATTGTTGTGCTCCGTATGGATTTCTTTTCTTTTCTTTTTAATTTGTCAAAATCATTTCTTTGATTTTAAACTCATGTAATTGATGGGGTCTTTTTTTTTATGAAGAATGTTAGAGATTTTTTAACGGTATTAGAAGAAGTCATGCAAGAAGTTGTGGGACGATAAGCACGTGGTATGTTTAATTTCAACTTATATATCTACAGTTCCATTAATGGATCAAATGATAGGGTTTCTTTGCTAAAAACATGTAAAGGAACACGAAACTTTTAATTCTATGAACAGATCTATAAACAATGGAGCACACAAGAATTATTTGTGTTTTTTTTTTCCTCTTTTGGCCAATATCTTTATTAGTTAGCTCTGTAATTAACTTAGTAAACCCCCTGTTTGTCTCGGAAACTGACATGATTTTTTTATTATTTTTTTATAAATATATGTTAAGTAATATGAAATATGAAATCTATGAAGAGATCTACAAATGGGTATAAATCTGCATATATTTTATTGTTTTATAGGGAAAAAAGCCTAAAAATCTATATCTATTATCATATCTAGTAATAAAATGTTATTATTCTCATTCATTTAAATTACAAAAAAAATATAATTCAAGTAATAAATGATCTTTTTCCTTAGGCAAATTTATTGATAAACTCCGCCTTTAACTGATTTATATTTGTATCTCTAAGTTTGTTGGATTGAGAGCTTGCATATGATCAATGCATTTAAGTTGAGAACTATTCAGATTACACTTTTGCTCATAACTCACAATGCTCTCTCTTCACTGTCCTATCTATCCCATTTAATTTAACCATCTATAACATGTATTTTAATTTTACAATTACATACTATTATGTCTTAAACACATCAAATCTCAGCCCCCCATTTTTACTAACAAAAGCCACTATTTCATTCTTTTAACTACACCATATCATCGACTACAATCCCAACAAAACTACTAACACACTTATTCTCAACACCCCCATCCAGCTTCATACACCCTAATTCAAGCATATAGTTCCTATGGTTTGCTTAAATACAATCATTTTCTATAAGAAATTTTTTACATCATTGCAATACCAATTCCGCACCATCAATCATCGTTAGTCACATGAAGCCATCATTGGCAACAAATAAAATTTCTTATCTCAAAATAGAATTTATCTCTTTTCAACTCACCCTCTAAAGCTTAATTAGGCTTGAACTATTTTAACTCTCTTTCTCTTTTCTTTTTTTTTTCCAGCCCATAGCACGAAGGTAGAACTTGAGCTCTAATAGCTTCTCTATTCACGAAAATAAAGAGAGTAGAATGATATATTTTTTTTTTTTAAAAAAAAATATTGAAAATCCTAACTTTTTTCCTTACAATTTCCAATTCTAATAAGTCCCAAAAATAGTTTAATATACTCACAAATCACAATCCATTTTATTGAACCAATCTTCAAAAATCTAACCCGAACCCTAATAGAATCAAATGCAAAAATTCAAGTAAATGATGACATAGTTTACTTACCATTTGTAGAATCCATCTTCTTCCTCTCTTTTTCTCTCTCATCTCTCGGTCACTGCTACTCTCTCCCTCTCCCTATCGTTCTTTGCCTTCTTCTCCTCTATCTCTCTTTTGATTTCTTCTCGTTCTTTCTATTTCTCAATTTCAGTTTCTCTCTCTTTTTTTGTAACAACCCGTCTAAGGCAGGATGCTACCGACATGAGACAGGCTAATCCGGCCTCCATAAACCTCTTACTCTGACGAAAATTTGACATGACCTCTGCTAAAAATCATGCCATCTGGATCAAGTCTAGCTCCTCTATACAACCAACAGGGGCCCAAACACAACCATAACTCTAAAATAAAGATCTCAAGACAAAGACAATTGGGCTCCGTGCCCGAAAATACATACAAACAAATTTTTTTTCAAAATTATACTATATAACTTAATTAGTGTATAACCAGACTTGTATAACTTGACTCTCATCCACCCAAGACCTGGTGACTGGCTGATTGCAAAGCTGCTATCCGGATCATCAAACCCCAACTCCTGTAGTTGACCGATCTGGTCACCAACCTGTAAATTCAAACACTGTTGTGATGTGAGTCATAAGACTCAGTAAGGAATTATGCCCATTCCTTGAGCGCCAAGCACACATAAATTCAGAATCATGTTCCTATATCTTTCTGAGTTGTCTATCTGGCCATACTAACATATACAAATCTGGATTAACTTTATATCTTTTTATCCATCTTACATATTATTTACTACTAGTCCTCTTCATTTATTTACTTATGCATACACCGTAAACTATTCATATCTTAAGATTTATAACATAATCAGCAAATTTCTATATTCTTTACCAAGTCAAATATCATTACGTTTTCACTGCGCTACTCCGATATTTCAATACTTACCTGCTTACTCTTTGCTAGTTTTGTTCAGACATTTATTTTAATTATCTTCCTTTTATATCATTGAAATATCATTAAATCGGATAAATAAATATTATTTTCTCCAAACATTATCACACAACTTTAGATCATGTTTACATGTATGAACGCAATCATATTATCACGCATTATCATTCCCAAAGAGGACCTCTTATGAAAATCTATAATAATACATGCATCATCCACAAATATATGTAAACACATGCATTTTCAATGTTTCATATGCATAACTTATAGACTACTTTCTACTTTAATATGTCATACTGTTTAGAAAATACTTTCTGAAAAGCTGTTTTCTGAAAACTGCTTTCTAAAACTCTTTATGAAATCTGTCTTTCTGAAACACCGTTCTCTGAAAATTGTTTCTAAAAACGGCTCATTTGAAAACTGTTTTTGAAACTGACGTCTCTATTTGAAATTTGTATTTCTGAAAACCGTTTTCTGAAAACAAGTTATTTCAAAACTCCTCTTCTGAAAAACTAATATCTGGATATCTGCTGAAAAATTGGCGCATTAGGGCGTTACGTATCGTCATCCCCCATACGCCCTAGAGCCAGATATGCAAACCCATGACATTGGGCGTTACGTATCGCCGTCCCCAAACCATAAACTGGAGCTGGGGTGCGGATCTATGCTACAACCCAAGCTCAAACTGGGATCTAGGGGCGTTACGTATCGCCGTCCCCCTAGCCCATCTGGAGGATCTGAGAGCGTCCCCTCAGTCCTCAACATGTGCACATGTCTCTATAACCGTCAATTCCATAGTATCTATCAATTCCAAACTGTATCAAGTTGCATACTGGGGTGAGTTTTTACCTCATGCCCCGAAAAATATAAAATCATGTTCTGTTTCTCAAAACTGTAAAAGCATTTTCTGAAATGCAATTCTTTCAAAAAGATGACGTTTTAAACTCTTTTTTTTTTCAAAACCATTTTTAATCTCAAGTCAACGTATACAAATCATAACACACAAATATGAACATACATCTCTTATGTTCCCAGTTACTCTTATCTTTAGGTTGCCATGTAACTATATGTATATGTTCATACATATATATAATTTAATGATAAATGCATTCTATTACTTGTATACTTTGATACTTAATTTTCTTATTTCTTTATAAGCTTATGTTTTCATTAATACAACTCGCACACATCACACATGCTCATTTATAATAAATTGTCACAGTTTTTTTTTTAGACACTTAAATTCAATATGCATTTGATATACGTAGCAAATTCAATATGCACTATAAACACTTAAGAATCTTCGGTGAGTCGTTCAGTGTTTAACCACTATAAACACCTACACGTCTATACTAGTCTCCAAGACTTATGGTTCATTGAGAAACCATTGGAATCATATATTCCAGTATACGACATGTACCGGTCTCAACGGGTTTACTATACTGACCAAGTAGTGTAAACCTTGACCAGGAACTGTCTGAGAATGACAACGTCATGATACGACTCAATGTCCGTTGCGACGCTTTTGCAACTGTACCATGACTAATCATTCTAAGGTCATTACGTCTTTACCATATAAAAGAATAGATTATATTATAGAAACTGCATATATTATTACTAATAATAATGTTTTACAGAAGTATTTAACAAAATACAACCGGGAATTGGCGCTCTGAGCACCAACCCCTACACATGCTATCTTGCGCCGTGCCGCGTGTCGCCATCACAACGGAGATGCTAAAATACGCCGGTGCCACGTGTCGAGATCTGACGCTGCCGACAATCGCCTCAGCGTGACGTAAGCAATGACGTCATGAACAGTGCCACGTCATCGGATAAAATCTGATCTCTTAGCCGCCTCGCCACGTGTCAAGCTATCATTGAGCCACGTTTACTGTTCCAGCGTCGCGACGCTGAGCTGGCGTCGCGACGCCGGACCCCTATCCGCGCCTATAAATAGAGCTCGAAATTTCATTTTTCAGTACACCATTCCCTCTCTCTTATTTGATGTAATTAGGGAGTTACTCTCTCTCTAAGTTTTCTTTAATTTAGTTTTGTAATTTTTAATTAAGTTCTGTAATAATAATAATTTACTTTCTTTATTTTACAGTTTTTACTATTCATTATGAGGAGGTAACTTCCCCCTGCTAGGGTAAAAGTTAATTCTTTTACTATTGCTACTTAGATTATTCTCCCATAATTATAATATATTCAATGTTTTAAATTGGACTTAATAAGGATACCGCCAGACTGGTCGGTTGGTAACTTAATTTTAATTCCGCCTTTATGGCTGGTTATTTTAATTCCGCCTTTATGGCTGGTTGTTTTCATTCCGCCTATATGGCTGGTTAAAATGATTCCGCCTTTATGGCTGGTTGTTTTTAAATTGATTAAATCAAGATACCGCCTATATGGCTGGTTGGAAATGTTTTGCAAAGTTTATATTATATTATGGGAGAAATCTAATTAGTATATAGTAGAAGTAATTCGTTTTACCTTAGCAATTTTATTTTATTTCACTTTCAGCATTTATTTTACCGCATTTACTTTATGCAATTTTATTTTAAGTCTTTTAAGTTTTTAGCCCTAGTTATGAGTCGTAGCTAAGTTAGTTATCTAGGGTTGTGATGAATTTCAATATCACGGTTTATAAGGGTTAGATTATAGTTTGGGTAATTTAAAGATTTATTTATTAAGTCTTAATTTTAAAGCCTTTTTATTAACTGGCCATTAATAAAATTGATTAGGTAAACTTAAAATGAACTAGACATAGAGATTTTAAGTTTAAGACCTTAGACTCAATAGCCCACGATCTTCTTTAAGGATAGATAACCCTTTAATAGATTTCCTTACAGGATAGGAATATACCTGTCGGGCGGGGGTAGCCATAATTGGAACTTAATCTTAATGAATCTAGGTAATTTGGTTGACATAGACATATGGTTCAATTGAATTATACTAGGTATTTGTAATTGACCATCAGAAGAGGCTTTTACATAATTTAGAGTTCCAGGTTAATAAATCAATATTTTACTCAACTTTAAGATAACCACTTCATCTTTAATTAAAATTGGAATAAATCACAACCCTAGATAGTTTTTAATATTGAATTTTCTTAAAATCTACTTTTAAGCAATTTTATTTACTTGTCTTTAAATTTAGAATCGTCGCCATTTCAAATCAATTAAACAACCTGTTAGATACTAGTAATCATTTGACCTCATAAAAATTAATAGAAAAGGTTTTAAGTCCTCGTGGGATCGATATTTTTATACTACTTGAACGATACGTACGCTTGCGTTATACGTGTGTGTTTACGCCGGTCAGTCATGCAATAAGTTGTGACGATAAGCATGAGGTATGCTTAATTTCAACTTATATATCTGCAGTTCCATAAATGGATCAAATGATAGGGTTTCTTTGCTAAAAACATGTAAATGAACACGAAACTTTTGATTCTATGAACAGATATATAAACAATGGAGCACACAAGAATTATTTGTGTTTTTTTTTCCTCTTTTGGCCAATATCTTTATTAGTTAGCTCTGTAATTAACTTAGTAAACCCCCTGTTTGTCTCGGAAACTGACATGATTTTTTTATTATTTTTTTATAAATATATGTTAAGTAATATGAAATATGAAATCTATGAAGAGATCTACAAATGGGTATAGATCTATATATATTTTATTATTTTATAGGGGAAAAACCTAAAAATCTATATCTATTATCATATCTAGTAATAAAATGTTATTATTCACCTTCATTTAAATTGCAAAAAAAAATGTAATTCAAGTAATAAATGATCTTTTCCCTCAGGAAAATTTGTTGATAAAGTCCGCCTGTAACTGATTCATATTTGTATCTCTAGGTTTTTTGGATTGAGAGCTTGTATATGATTAATGCATTTAAGTTGTCGCTGTAACATCCCGAAATGGGTATGCTACCGGCAGGCAGCAAAACCCCCTTTGCTGCCTTAGCCCTGACTCAAGACCTGAGTATAAACTTAATTTCCATGACATGCAATATCGATTTATCACTTATGTAACTCAATGTTTTATGCATCAAAATAAGAAATGATCATAACATAAATCTCAAGTGCAGACAAAAGAACATCTACAAGTACAGGTTCAGACACCATATGATCGTACTCAGAATACATAATGATAATGTAGCAAAAGGACTCCACAGAAGGTCTACATTCTATATGAATATAGCCTCTAAGTGATAGACCCAACATCTAGTGACTGCAGCGTAACACTCGATCCCGATCTGGGTCTCCAAAACAAGAAGGCTCACCCAAAAAGTGATATCCTGCAAAAAAAAAAAAAACTGAAAGGTGGGGGAGTGAGTCCGGAGGATCTCAGTGAGTGGAGCTACAAGAAAGAATAAAAGAATACGAGTCAGAATACCAACCAAACTTTTATATTAAACGCTATATCATATATAAAGATATGTACTTTTATCTTTGGTAAGAAAACACTTGATAGAAAACTTTTCTCTAAAAAAAAAACGTAACATCAGTGCGATAAGAAAAACCTGGACGTATGAGGGCGTTACGTATCGCCATCCCCTCATACGCCGATCTGGAGGCAGAAGTGCAAAACCATGCCTTGGGGCGCTACGTCTCGTCGTCCCCAAGGCATGCCACAACTGTCTCATAATCTGGGGGGTCTAGGGGCGTGATATCTCGCCGTCCCTCTAGCCCATCTGGAGGATCTGAGAGCGTCCCCTCAGTCCTCAACATGTGCACATGCTATCTGTGTCCGTCAATTCCAGCTGTATCAGAAGTTACATACTGGGGTGAGGTTTTACCTCATGCCCCGAAAACGTGATAACCAAGTTGAAAACATTTAAAATCTCAAAACCAATTCCAATTAATACGTTTATGAAAATAAAGTAAAACTAATGCCCTAAGGCCTCAAAATAAGTCTCAAAATGGATTTTTAAATGTAAGAATTTAAACATAGAGTCAACTTAGAAAATAAATCTCCACTCACTGATTTGGAAATCTGATTGGGTTGCCTTATATCGCTGGGGGAGATCGTGGCTCCTGTCGTGAATCTGAATGAAACACAAACCGGTAGAATCGTTAGTTATATATGTAATAAAATTCATAATTTCATAATAGAATTTCATAATTTGATTTGATCACGAAATGAAATAACTACAATGCCCTAATCCTAATAAGGCTTCACAGGTTTAAGTTTCCTTCACGACCATTGAAACAACAATTGTTTAAGCCTTCTCACGGCAATTTGAACTGCCAACACCTCAGTCCCTCCTCACGCCATTACTGCAGCCACTCAACCATTTCCACGCCATCAGGAACCACAAAATCAACCATCTTCATCAATCATCTTCACGTCAATTGGAACAGCCAACAACCAGTCTTATTGACGTCAATTGCACAGCAATAACTAGCCACATCCACGTTAATTGCACAGCAACAATAAATAGCCATATTCACGTTAATTTCACATCAACAATAAGCCATCTTTTCCCACCATTAAACAACCAAATAACCAGCTCCCTTCACGCCATATGCAACAGAAACCCTCATCTCCTCACGCCATAAACAAAAATAGATCCAATCTTCCAATAACTCAATATTACTCATTTCCATATAATCCATAATAAATAAAGAAAACAATCTAACCCACAATTAAATAAAGAAATAATCTAAGTAACCTAAGAGAGTTTTATAACCTCAACAAAACTTACCATCTCCCTATTATCAAATTCCTAATGCCTTAAATTATTCAACACCCAAATCTAAAACCTTTAATGCATTGATTATAAATCCTTACCTAAGTTCAGTCTTCCAATTTTCTGATTCAATCTCTCGCGCAAAACAGAAACAACTACTTCCTTCTTCCTCTTTTCTGTTCTCTCGGCACAACCCAGCCTTTTCCTTTTCTCTTTGGTCAAACACAATAACAAGGGAAAGAAAAGAATAAATTTCCCTCCCCTCTCTGACTAGTCACGGCAACAAGAGCCAGAATAAAATTTTTCCTCTTTTCTCTCTAACCATTCACGGCGTCAAGGGCAATGGAAAATAAAGAAAATTAATTTCATTCTTAAGTGATTTCTAGAATTTGGTGGATACTTCTATAAGTGGGCTTAAATTCCAAGCTTCCTAATTAAGTATTTTGGGCTTGGGTTATAAATTTTCATTCATTAATTGACCTTGGACTACCTATTCATTCTATTTCTTCACTTACTCATTTACTTAAGCCCAAACCCAACTCTATTCTCATCACCACTAATTCCAATAGAAATAAAAAGAACAAAAACTTAAATTATAAATCAAAATAAATATTCACTATTTCCAATTAATACGATATCTATATACGTATATGTGTGTGTATATATATGTGTGTGTGTGTAGCCGAACTCAATTACGGTTTGAGCTAAGCTCAAACTCCCAAAAATATATATTAAGCTGAATCGAGCCGGGCACTATATTGCTCGATAACACCCCTAGTTGTACATATGTGCAAACAAATATCTCTGAAAATCATATTGTTACCTCAGTTAGACGACAAGTATCACTCAAAATCTCTAGGTTTGATAAACTCCGCCTTTCACTGATTTGTTGATAAATTCCGTCATTAACTGATTCATATTTGTATCTCTAAGTTTGTTGGATTGAGACCAATGCATTTAAGTTGTCTCTTTCCTTTAAAAATTTACATAATAAATTGACTATCATGGAATATTCTATTAACCAACATATATACTACATATGTATACATATGTATGCTACATATGTATATGTATACTAGTATACATATGTATGCTACATATGCATATGTATTGTAACATCCCCGATCTGGGAGATGTTACCGGCAGGGGATAGCAGTACTAACCCCATAAGCCTCTGACTTTTAATTATGCCGTGAACTAATCTAATGCAATGTTATGCATGCGGACCATAACTCAATAATCTTAAAATACTTTCATTACTTATAGATGCATACTCACAATTGTTTATTTTTCAACACTTGAATGAATGTTTATAATGACTATCTCAACATTGATACATATGAACAACTCTGACCGGACTATCATACTTTTTGACTCTAAACTGAACTCTCATACTGATGGCAAAATGCTGGTGGACTCCAACCCTAGTGACTGCATCAATATCCATCCTCCCGAGCTTGTCCTCCTCGAATCCCTGCAAAATAAACTAAGACTGGTGGGGGGTTAGATTGCTATGCAATCTAAGTGAGTGGACTAAAACCGAAAACTGAAATAAAAGTCCTTTAACTTTAAAATCATACTTTTAGAAATATCTTTTATAAAATCTTTATTTCTTTTTTAAATCTATTTCTGAAAGTCTGGTTTCTGGAAACTATTTGCTAAAAATCTGGTTTCTGAAATTCAGGAAACTTTATACTGAAAATCTGAAATCTGAAAACTATCTGTAAAAAAATATGATTTTTGAAAACTAGGTTTTAAAATCTGAAAAGCTGTGTACTGTACGTCTGAAAAGCTGAAATCTACTCTACGTCCAGGACCATAACTCAACCGGACATCTCTCTGCACCCAAGATCATAACTCAACTGGGTGTACTCGATGCCCAAGACCATAACTCAACTGGGCATCTCAAATTAGGATTTCGGGACCCTGTAGCCCATAGTCCTGCTCGAGGATCTGAGAGCGTCCCCTCAGTCCTCCATATGTGCACATGCGTCTGAATCCGTCAATTCCTATGTACTAGTTGTATACTGGGGTGAGGTTTTACCTCATGCCCCGAAAAAAAACAAATTTTAAAACTTCTCTATGTAAAGCATTACAAAACGTGACATAAAACATAAATATCATATAATAGCAGCGATAAATAAATCTAACGCTCTAAGGCATAAAAATAAGTCTGTCATCAAAATACGACTTAACAAAAGCAAGTAAGAAGAAAGTGTCCACTCACAGTTCTGAACTTAGCTGGCACCAGATTCCTTGATCGAAGGGCACTACAATTCCTGCGAATAATCTATGATCGGAAATTGATTAGAATCGATCTAGTGGAATATCCTTTTTAAGGATTTACTTAAGACTTATAATAGTCATAATTTGATTATGGAAGGTGTATATGATTTATACAAGTTCCTAAAAGTGAATTCTCTCGAGATAGGGTGATATTGGGGGTCTAGAACTGGTTTGGTAAAGTTCTGGTTTTAAATCACGCGAGAAAAAAAAATTGGTTTCTGGCTTCAGCGTCGCGACGCGGCACAAGCTGCGCGTCGTGACGCTGGGTCGTCTTCTTGGGCAGATTTCTGCCTTGCCGAAGACAGTCCCAACCCCAAAATTTACAACACCCAAAACTATCTTCTCATCCATAATCACACTTCCAAACAAATATATTATTCATTCCACCACTTCAACACACTTCTAATCATCAACACTCATCAATCCTCATCATTCTTATCACATTAATAAACTTGGAAATTTAACCTAAAATTACCTAAAATTCTTAAGATAATACCCAATCATTTCAAAATCCTTACTAATTAAAATCTTAACATGTTAATCATCATAATCAAGTCTTTTATATTAACAAAACCAAAAATCCAAAATTTGGGTAATGGAATCTCACATCCATCTTCCTCTTTTTCCTTTAGTTTCCAAGTCCTCCATGGAAATCAAGCCTCTTTATTCTTTCCCTCTCTTCCCTTTCTCCTTTTTCTTCCTCTTTTCTTCTTCTTCTTCTTCTTCTTCTTCTTTTTCTTCCACGGTTTCTCCCCCCTTTTTCATCTCCCTCAAAATCGTTTTTTTTTTCTTTGTGAATAGTGAAACATTGTCCTTTATATAGTGGACCTATATGATACAAAGAAAGGTGTAGAGTTGTCTAGAAAAATGGAGACTTTTTGTGTTTTTGTCACTTGGGTCCGTAGTTACTATTCATGCAGATTGTAACTTGCATGTTTGACCCATTTCTAGTCTGATTTTGGAACAATGTATAATACAGAAGTTGTAGGTCTTGGTCTAAGCTTTCTGAAAATATAAAATTCATAAAATTCCGAGTTCTTATGAAAACGTTATGCCCAAAATACTATTTATAGTTCAAAATGGCATACGGTATAGTTTCTGCTCGGGACCTCGAGAAATTTACCGATCGTTCCCAAAGTCTTTTCATAACTATATCAGAATCCCATCATGATTTATTTTGCGTTCATTTATCCCGTAAATAATAATGTTATCATAGATAGTAGTAATTACTACCGGTTGTTACAAATTCTCCCCTCCTTGTTCTATAATAATCCTGCTGAGTACTTCTTAACTATTGTCCTTCTGTTCTTACTGCTATTCCTTATATTCTTGTGTCTGTGATCTTTACTTTATAAACCTTTACTCATGCCTCATGATTCCTTAACGTAAGCAAATTCTCAAAAGCTAGTTTCTTGATTTCCATATTGAAGATCTTAATATTTATACCAATACTTAATGTTTCTCTATTCCATTTGTCCATCTTAATCTTAAAATTATTTCTTACATTGGTCGTATTTCATCGATTTCTCTTTCCTAATCTTTTTCCTTATGCCCCCTTATTCCTTACTTCATTTTATTGACTACTATAGATTTCCTTGGTCTATTTTGTCTTTCTTACTTTGAGTTTCCTCTTTACATACTCATTACAGTCTTTAGTCCTTGTTACTTTTTTTATTACTATTTTGTCCTAACCTGGCAGTTTCCTTCCTTTCTTCTCAAAGTTCTTATATGATCATTTGTGAACTACATTTGATCTTTTCTTTTCCATCCTTTTGTCTCACGTCTCTCGACAGCTGTTTTGTATTAACTTATGTTTTCGTTCCCGTGCTATAATATAAGCCTACCAAACCACCCATAACCCGCGGCTAAACCATCCCAAACCCGTAGTGGTTTGGTCTCTTAAAACTAGGGCTGGACACAATACACAACTCATTATTCTTGTCATTCTTTCTCTATTTTGCTAAAAGCTTACTTGATCTACGCTTTATCCTTGGGCTATATCTTATAAATCTTAATTATCAATCTTTCTTTTATTATTCTTTTATATCCATTTGTCTTCTCATATGTGGTCACAACTAAACACAATACCTTTTTATCAATACTTACCTTGTATGTTATTTATTATTTGTTATTACTTTTGGCTATCTTGCTTTCCATATTAATATCAACTATCATGTTGATTTACTTCTCTGTTCCATTCTTTATCTGCACCTACCATAGGTCAAAGCTTCTTTCTTTTCCTGAAGGGTACCCGATCTCATATGTCATTGGTTATCCTTAACGCTATCATTCTCCTCTTATTATATACTTGATTACTATGTCTTCTCTTATTACGTTTACTAATGGTTCTACTTAACAACTATCATTTGGACTATCTTTTCTTTTCTCATTTTCACTACTCTTGTATTTGCTCCTGGAGTATCTCAAGGTTATACTTCCGTCCTATTCATTATTGGCATCACTCAAGGGTTGAGAGGGTGGGACTAATCTCATACTCTCGGTGCCTTGATGGTACTACACTTTTCTTTTGGATACTACTATAATCCTTTTAATATCCTCTTTATAGGATTCATGTTACTATGATAGCTCATTCCTCATTCTAGTTCTTTCTTCTTTTACTTACTTACTTTTCTCAGAATTGTTCCTAATAGTTTACTATAAGCATTCCTTACTTAATCTCCGACCTTTATACTATTCCCTTCTTACAATCCTTACTTTACACTCTCATGAAATCCTTTATAAATTACTCACTATTTTCTCATAAATAATTTTCTATAATATTTGCGTCTCTAATCTCTCTTTTTCTCTAAAGGTTCCTTTCTAATCTTAGACTCTCGACTCCTTATTCCTTTGTCTCCTTGAAACTTTATTTACTCCGCCCCTAAAGATCATCCTCTTTTAAATCTTTGGTACAAACATATCATTCTTTCTTAAATCCTCGTTCTACTGAATACCACAAGTCATTCCGTGCATCGCCTAAATTTATCATTACTCTCATTCCGAAGTTCTTTTCTTTACTGTGCTTTAGGATCCCATAATTTTTACCAGTTCTTACTCAATCACTCCCTTAAAATATACTAAATTCCCTTGTTACTCATCACGATTCTTATTTCTACACAAACTCTATTTTCTTACTATTTAAGATTAACTGCAAGTCATTTCTTTATTTGTTTCTTAAATTTCAACCTCTTGTTCTTCTTATAAACCTTGATGTGATCCCTTAATACCACTGCCAAGACTGATATACTTAACACTTTCTTGAACTCTTCCCATCATATAGATTTATTCTCATACTTATCCTAACGCTTTTCTACGAATCTTTACTAGCTCATCTTATATGTGGTTCCTACGATACTTAACATTTTTGTGATTCTTTGCTAATCCCGTAATTTTTACCCTGACTTCTTTAATCTGTAAGCTACCTTAAGTGTTTCTTTCTTCATATGTTCAAAACTCCTTTGATTTTTTCTCCTAGATGGATATTCTTGTCAAGGTCCTCTTTATCTCTTAAATATAATTCCATTGGATTCCCCTCACGGTCATTTATACTAATAAGAATTGTCCACATCTCATTAGTCCTTTTTAATGCTTTGGTACGTTTCTTTATCCTTATTCTAATATTCTATGTCCTGACGGAGTCTACTGCTCACATAGGATGGGTATGAGGTAGACTTTATCCGGATAGCTTCCTTAACTGGTATCTTGAAAGAGTGAATATCTGAGTAGATCGGGCTTTATCTATCAGATTCCTTAGTTAGGGTAACTATCTGCTGTTTCGGTCACCACTCATCTTATATGACTATAGGTTTGAGTTTGTAGAATCCAAAGTCTCAATACCCCTATGGCATTCAACATCTATTTGAAATTTGCACGACCGTCCTTAAATTTCTTGATTCTTTATCTTATAATGGCCTTGATTAGTCGTAGGATTCGCTATTTATACAAGATGGTTCACAGGATATTGAGTCAATCTAAGAGGAATTCTTCTTGGGAATAAGGGTATCTTACTTAATGAGAGAACATTTTCTTCGATCTAATCATCTTTTATTTTATCCTTATCTTGCCATACTTTCCTTCACTACTAGTATTGGTATTATTACCTAGTTCCATGCCTCTAATTCCTACTTCCATAGGTTCATTCATTACTCGTCTGTTGCTATTTCTCTATCTATTTACCTCTATATCCTACTTCTGCCTTTCAAATCCATACTCTCTCTTTTTGCTGTAAATTTCGGCTATGGTACTCTACATATGCTTCATGCTGCTGCTTTTGTCCCCTCTAACTCTCTTTATCCTTATAGGTTTATCCTTGTATATTCTCATGGATTTCTTCTTGACTTTAGACTATTCTACCTTCCAAATTCCTGGGTGCACTCTTGTCAAATCTCTTATGGTCGTCAAATACCTATAAGGTAAGTTCTATCAGAGTAACCCCCTTATTTGGTGTCATCGAGGAGTATTGAAGGCTAGATGGTTCAGGGTTTCGTCTTCATCAAATTTAAGGGAATAAGGTAGCTAATCGTTTCTACTACTCTCTTGGGAATCAACGTTAGAGTTTGGGTATCTGGAATTCTTTTTGGCATCTAGATCTATTAAAGCTTTAAAGACTATCCTGAATTTCTTACTTCGTTTGTCTCTTTGACTATTCTTCGTTACTCGGGGAGTTCACTATCTATGAGGGAATTTCAAAATCTATTGAATTACTTGGAAGGATTTCTGGAGTAGGAATGGGATCTTAATCATGCTAGGCAACTCTAATACCTGTTCGGGGCTTTCATTACTCTCTTTTACTGCTATGGGTTCTAATGTTCTACTTACTATTTTGATTTTATGTCTTCTTTCTTGTCTTACTTCTCTTCTAACTTTATCTTTCTTTTCTACTTTCCTGGTGAATATCCTTAGGCTTTTCTATTTCTTTCCGTCTATATACGTCTCTATCTCTAACTGGTTCAAACTTATAGGTGTCTTTTCTTATAGTCTTCATCTTTTCTCTTTTGCTCCCCTTTCAACTTTCTTTGGATTTTATCAATCCAATTCCTTAGATTATTCGAAACTTCAGAGAATACTTTAAGATTACTACAGAGTGATTCCTAACTAAAATAACAAGAGAGGAATTCGAATAGCTGGAAATATTTACTAACCTGTCTGAGAAGCTTTGAGGACGTACTCGAGGATCGGATACTGGAGAGGTAGTCCCTCATATACGGGTATCCCGGACATACTTCGTAAAAAAAAAAACCCCAGCACTCTGCCCACTGCAGTCACTGACTCCCTAGACCATGCTCTGATACCATCTTTGTAACATCCCCGATCTGGGAGATGTTACCGGCAGGGGATAGCAGTACTAACCCCATAAGCCTCTGACTTTTAATTATGCCATGAACTAATCTAATGCAATGTTATGCATGCGGACCATAACTCAATCATCTTAAAATACTTTCATTACTTATAGATGCATACTCACAATTGTTTCTTTTTCAACACTTGAATGAATGTTTATAATGACTATCTCAACATTGATACATATGAACAACTCTGACTGGACTATCATACTTTTTGACTCTAAACTGAACTCTCATACTGATGGCTAAATGCTGGTGGACTCCAACCCTGGTTACTGCATCAATATCCATCCTCCCAAACTTGTCCCCCTGGAATCCCTGCAAAACAAACTAAGACTGGTGGGGGGTTAGATTGCTATGCAATCTAAGTGATTGGACTAAAACCGAAAACTGAAATAAAAGTCATTTAACTTTAAAATCATACTTTTAGAAATATCTTTTATAAAAACTTTATTTCTTTTTGAAATCTATTTCTGAAAGTCTGGTTTCTGGAAACTATTTGCTAAAAATATGGTTTCTGAAATTCAGGAAACTTTATACTGAAAATCTGAAATCTCAAAACTATCTGTAAAAAAATATGATTTTTGAAAACTAGGTTTTAAAATCTGAAAAGCTGTGTACTGTACGTCTGAAAAGCTTAAATCTGCTCTACGTCCAGGACCATAACTCAACTGGACATCTCTCTGCACCCAGGATCATAACTCAACTGGGTGTACTCGATGCCCAGGACCATAACTCAACTGGGCATCTCAAATCAGGATTTCGGGACCCTGTAGCCCCTAGTCCTGCTCGAGGATCTGAGAGCGTCCCCTCAGTCCTCCACATGTGCACATGCGTCTGAATCCGTCAATTCCTCTGTACTAGTTATATACTGGGGTGAGGTTTTACCTCATGCCCCGAAAAAAAACAAATCATTACAAAACGTGTCATAAAACATAAATATCATATAATAGCAGCGATAAAGAAATCTAACGCCCTAAGTCATAAAAATAAGTCTGTCATCAAAATACGACTTAACAAAAGCAAGTAAGAAGAAAGTGTCCACTCATAGTTCTGAACTTAGCTGGCACCAGATTCCTTGATCGAAGGGCACTACAATTCTTGCGAATAATCTATGATCGGAAATTGATTAGAATCGATCTAGTGGAATATCCTTTTTAAGGATTTACTTAAGACTTATAATAGTCATAATTTGATTATGGAAGGTGTATATGATTTATACAAGTTCCTAAAAGTGAATTCTCTCGTGATAGGGTGATACTGGGGGTCTAGAACTGGTCTGGTAAAGTTCTGGTTTTGAATCATGCGAGGAAAAAAAAATTTGGTTTCTGGCTTCAACGTCGCGACGCTTGGTCGTCTTCCTGGGCAGATTTCTGCCCTGCCGAAGACAGTCCCAACCCCAAAATTTACAACACCCAAAACTATCTTCTCATCCATAATCACACTTCCAAACAAATATATTATTCATTCCACCACTTCAACACACTTCTAATCATCAACACTCATTAATCCTCATCATTCTTATCACATTAATAAACTTGGAAATTTAACCCAAAATTACCTAAAATTCTTAAGATAATACCCAATCATTTCAAAATCCTTACTAACTAAAATCTTAACATGTTAATCATTATAATCAAGTCTTTTATATTAACAAAACCAAAAATCCAAAATTTGGGTAATGGAATCTCACCTCCATCTTCCTCTTTTTCCTTTAGTTTCCAAGTCCTCCATGGAAGTCAAGCCTCTTTATTCTTTCCCTCTATTCCCTTTCTCCTTTTTCTTCCTCTTTTCTTCTTCTTCTTATTCTTCTTCTTCTTCTTCTTCTTTCTTCCACGGTTTCTCCCCCCTTTTTCATCTCCCTCCAAATCGGTTTTTTTGTCTTTGTGAATAGTGAAACATTGTCCTTTATATAGTGGACCTAGATGATACAAAGAAAGGTGTAGAGTTGTCTAGAAAAATGGAGACTTTTTGTGTTTTTGTCACTTGGGTCCGTAGTTACTATTCATGCAGATTTTAACTTGTATTTTTGACCCATTTCTCGTCTGATTTTGGAAAAATGTATAATACAGAAGTTGTAGGGCTTGGTCTAAGCTTTCCGAAGATATAAAATTCATAAAATTCCGAGTTCGTATGAAAAATTTATGGCCAAAATACTATTTATAGTTCAAAAGGGCATACGGTACAGTTTCTTCTCGGGACCTCGAGAAATTTACTGATCGTTCCCAAAGTCTTTTCATAACTATATCAGAATCCCATCATGATTTATTTTGCGTTCATTTGTCCCGTAAATAATAATGTTATCATAGATAGTAGTAATTACTACCGGTCGTTACATGTATACTAGTATACATATGTATACATATTGAGCCGAATCGAGTCGGGCACTACATTTGTAACATCCCGCCTAGGCCAGGATGCTACCGGCAGGAGACAGAAGAACCCATCTCCATAAGCCTCTGAATCTGACGAAGTTTCGGCATGATATATGCAGAACATCATGCAACATGGCCTATAGCCAGCATCCAAATACAACACAATCATCAAATCTCAATATCAAGGCCTCAGGTCTGAACTCAATGAACAAAAAGTAAATCAATTGGCCTCCGGCCAGGACTCAAAAATAAAACTAAGCTATTACATTACTTATACAAATGAGATACAAATGCAAAAACCATACAAAGGGCCGTGAGGACCCATAACTCGACTCAGGACGCTCTTGACTGCAATTGGGGCGATCCACCATCTTCAAAGTCTTCACTGAACATCTGCTGGTTCTATTTGACAGCTACTGACATGCAAAACTACGAACTGTTGTGGTGTGAGTCATAATGACTCAGTAAGTAACTATGCTCTTAACTTAAACATACAATCTCATACGATGTTTATTTCTTAATATATTGATGACTTAAATTGTCTATGTAGTCTCACATAATTCTTAAATATAGGTTAACTGTAAAACTCTTATTCAAGTTTAGATGTTACCACTTATTACAAGATTTATGTTCGAATTCACACACCCTTACACCTTGTTTCATACTTAAACTTTAAACATCTATATTATGGTCATTAAGCTCTATAAATCCATCTATTGCACCAAGACTCATTACGTATCCACTACATTACTTTAATATCTTTCCACTTTTCTATATATTTACTTTGTATCTAGTTCTGGCCTTTAATTTAAAACCTCTTATTCTTACCTTCTTTGAAATATCATCAAGTCGGTTGTACTAAAATATTATCTCTGTCAGACACTTAACCTACTATCACTGATCATGTATACATACACATGTAATCATTGCAACATGTTCTAGCATTCTTACCATATGTTCTTTCCTTCAAATATTTATCATACATTAAATATTCACAAGGAGAATCTCTTATATAGCCCTACATCTCATACCAACATCATCTAAAAATACATATAAACATAATGATGATACCATGTATCACTGTTAACTACATGCATCTAAATGTACTCATGCTATAATGCATTACCCTCAACTATATGCATCTCAAATAACTTACTAGAATACATGATTTATATGCAATAATTGCAAATCATACTTTACTTCAACATGCTATGTCTTTAGAAGATACTCTTTGGAAACTCTTTCTGAAAAACTATTATCTGAAAGTTTCTTTGCTGAAAACTTTACTTTACTTTCTCTTTCTGGAAAAGCTCTTTCTAAAAACTGTATCTGAAGACTGAAAACTACTGATGAGTGGTAAAACTATCACTATTTCCCACTCATTTAACTTAATATTTTGTATAGTTTCTTGAGTTTTGTGAATATTTTGATGTTTTTTGTGTTATTTTGTAGATAAATAAAGTTTCAGGACATTCTGGGGGTGATTTGAAGCAAAAATGTGAAATTTGGTGAAATTTGGCAAAAAGGGTATTTTGGTAATTTTGGGCGTCCCGACACAAAGGGTATTTTGGTAATTTTGGGCATCCCGACACCAAAATAAAGTTTCAGGACATTCTGGAGGTGATTTGGAGCAAAACTGTGAAATTTGGCAAAAATGGTATTTTGGTAATTTTGGGCGTCCCGACACCGAGGGTATTTTGGTAATTGCACCATATGCCACGTGTCAAAGATTCAACGAGCCATTTTTTTTTAGCCACCATGCCACGTGTCGAAAATTCAGCGATCCAAAAAAATAATAATTAAATAATTAAATAATTAAAAAATAAAAATCAGAAAAATAATAATAAAAAATTAGATTTTTTTGCCTATAAATAGATTTCGAATTTTTAGTTTCAAATGTACCTCATCCTCTGAAATCCTTATAAATAAAAGAGAGTTCTTCTTATTTTCTTCTTATATTCAGTTTTATTTACGCTTTGTAGTAGTAATTCTATCCATCTATGAGGGGGTAACTTCTCTATGCTGAGGTAATAAGGTAATACTTTTACTTTTGCTATTTAGATTAATCTCCCTTAAAATATAATATATAAACTATTTAAAATCTGAATTAATAAAGGATACCGCCATTTCCGGACGGTTGGTTATTCAATTTAATCTGGTTAACCTGACTTAATGAGGATATCGCCACACTGGACGGTTGGTTTAAGTTTATATTTCTGTTCCGCCTTATGGCCGGTATATTTGAATTTTGACTTAATTAGGATACCGCCATTCCGAACGGTTGGTTTAAAATATCACAATATTATATATTATTTTATGGGAGATATCTAAATAGTGAATAGTAGAAGTTAATTCCTTTTACCTTAGCATTTCTTTTTATTACTTTTCAGCAATTTCATTTTATGTCTTTTAAGTTTATATCAGCTTTAGTTATGTGTTGTAACTAAGTTAAATATCTAGGGTTGTGATAAAATCTAATATCACCGATTTAAAAAGGGTTAGATTATAGTTTGGGTAATTAAAAGAATTATTTGTTGAGTCATAATCTTAATGTCTTTTTATTAACTGATCACTAATAAAATTGATTAGATAAAACTTAAAATGAACTAGACATAGGGATTTTAAGTTTAAAGACCTTATACTCAACAACCCACGATCTTCTTTAAGGATAGATAAACCTTTAATAGATTTCCTTACAGGATAGGAATATACATGTTGGGCGGGGGTAATCAATAATTGGAATTCAATCTCAATGAATCTAGGTAATTTAATTGACATAGACATATGGTTCAATTTGATTATTCTAGGTATTTGTAAATGACCATCGGAAGAGGCTTTTACATAATTTAGTGTTCCAGATTAATAATTCAATATTTTACCCAACTATGAAATAATCACTTCATCTTTTTTTAAAGATATTAGAAAAATTCACAACCCTAGATCTTTGAGTCTTTTTATTTTCCTTAGTATTTTCTTTTGTCTTTTTATTTATTTATTTATTTAGCAAAACTACAAATCAAATTATTCAAGCAATCAATTTCCGTCTCCCTATAATTAGATATCTGTAAATAAATAGTATCAATAATTAATAACAACAGTAGTAATTAAGTCCTCGTGGGATCGATATTTTTATACTACTTGAACGATACGTGCGCTTGCGTTATATGTGTGTGTTTACGCCGGTCAAGTTTTTGGCGCCGTTGCCGGGGACTTATATTTCTTGAGTTATTAATTTTGAAGCTATCTAATTTACTTATATCTAATTTTCTTTATTATTATCTGTAATTTTTATTTCTTTCTTTTGTTTTCAGGTGATTGAAAAAATGGAACATTTTGAAAAATTACAAGCTTTAATAGAAGAAGATACACCCCAAATCCGGGAGCAACAGTCCGGTTTTCTGAGGCCTGTTGTCCAGCCCAACAATTATCACTGGATTTCAGAATCAAGCAATACTACATTTGCTCATCAGAATGAAATGGGGAGATGTGTAATTTGTGATGGTAACTACTCAAGCGATCAATGTATCTACCTTTCAGAGTGGCAGAATTATTGGAATCATTCAATGTATGTAGAATCATCACATTTTCCATCTTATCCACCATCTATCTACGATCTTCATCAAGAACCAGATCCATCAGAGGAAGATCAGTTGAATGACATGCTAAAAGATTGGCTCAAGAAACGAGAAGCTCAATTTGATGTACAAATTCAGAGTCAAGCGGCGTCTATACAGAGGATGACAGATCAAGTTAGACAATTAACAGAGAACCTGAATCACATATCTCACGGAGCAAATTCAAATAATACTGAAGAAACCTTCGAATATCCTGAGATTCATCATGACATCATAACAGAGGACGAGGCTGAGCAGTATCAAGAATCAGAGGTATCAGTTCATGAACCTGCATCAACAAAGTCTCAATTTGATTTTTATTATTCTGACTCTGACGAAGATGAAGAAGTTGAGTTACTTGTACCAACTGCACCAACAAATGATGATGAAACTTTCCATCCTCAGAATGCAGATCTTGGAGAATGCTTTGCACTAATGTTTGAAGACGATCTACCTAAGCCAATCAGTTCACTCAGATCAGAGGATGAAGACCTAAAATCTAACATTTCTTTACATTCTCACATTGATATTTCAGGAGCATGTATTTCACAGATGACAGATGAAGAACTGAATGCTGAGATCCTAAAATTCATCTGTGAAGAAAAGGTGGAGCAAGAAGCAGAGCAAATAGAGGAGCAATTGTCAGACAAAATTAAAGATACAGTGAATTCAGGCGAAACATCACTGTTTTGGGGAGTACAATTTAGAGATATTACTCAGAAACTTGACAGAATGGAAATTCCATTCCAAGTCAAGCATCATACAAGACCTCATGATTTTCTTTCTTTCTTTTCAGGAATTACTAGAGCAACAAAAGTTAAAAAGGTGGCACAAGCACTGAATAAGACAAAATTCTTTTTACCACCAAACCGTTGGAAGAGACCCTTCAAAAGCAACGCACATGGGAATGTCTTTAATCGGACATCCAAAACGACGCTGAAACCGCCTTGACAAATGGATTTCAGTCACGTCTAGCTGAAGACGAAAAATTTAGCGCTAGCAGGGAGACAACCCATGCAATTTATTATAATTTTTATATTTTGTGTATACATGTTGTAGAGTTTTGTGTGTTATTTTTGTAGGAAAAGCTCAACTAAAGCATAAGACATAAGGAATGGTGTTTGGCAAAGATAAAAGATAAGTCATTAGTGATGGATGAGTAAGGAATGAATTCTTGAGACGCATCCTAATGAATTTATACTAAGCGAATGGCTTATTGCGTACACAATTCCGTTGCCTTAATTATTGCTTTGATTTGCTTTTCTTTTGTTATTTTCTTTATTTTCACCGACAAGATCTATTCTTTTTGACTTTTCACGATTTATTTTAACATTCATCTAATAATTTTCATTTGGCAGGTACTAGTGCAATTATTACTCACCCTTTTCAGGATCTATAAATTCAGCTCGTCGGACTTCTCTTCTACACATCAAGATAAAAATTCAGATAAGAGAAAAATGGAAACAACTTCCAAGAGACGAGTTACTCATATCTGTGTGTTTTGTGGATCAAATTCTGGGAACAAGCCAGAATATATGGAGGCCGCAAAGGAGTTGGGTAGAGTTATTGCTGAACGGAACATGCACTTAGTATATGGCGGTGGCAATCTTGGATTAATGGGATGTGTTTCAAAAGCCGTGCAAGAAGGTGGCAGTCATGTTTTGGGGATCATTCCAAAACCATTAGCAGAGACAGACCTCATCGGAGATTCAAATGGAGAGGAATGCATTGTCCCAGACATGTCTGACCAACTCATTGAAATGGTCAATCACGCTAACGCATTCATTGCTTTACCTGGCGGGCTAGGCATGTTGGAGGAAATATTCACAGTAGCATCTTGGGCAAATTTGAACATCCACCAGAAACCCATTGGATTACTTAATGTGGATGGATTTTTCGATTTTCTTTTCGTATTTCTCGCAGATGCTAACAGACTTGGGCTCATCTCGAAACCGAAAAATGACATATTCTTAACTGCGAGAAAAGCCGATGAATTAATTGACCAACTTTTAGCCTATGAACCAAAAATCGACCCCATTCTTTCCAAGTTGAACTGGTCAGATAGCGATCGTGTAAGGAAGCGTAAATTGGACATAGATCTTAATCGGTAATTTTTTCTACATTTCTGCTAACCACGTATGATTTTCTAAACTCTTCTTTTACTATTTAAGACATTGGGAACATTGTCTCATTTAGGTTTGGGGGAGGAAATAATTGGTTAATATCTTGTTTATTTTTATTAGATTTTTAGTCTTAAAATTTTTCGAAAAATAAAAACAAAGGCATATTTAAAGCTAGATGATGGTTTGATGTCTTCCTTCACTCACTACCTCTCTATAAGGAAAAGCTGTGAAGGCACATAGATAATCATTCACATGTAGCTTGTTGTGATAGACTAGTTTGGAGGACTCGTTGTTTATTCCTGACACCAAACGATAAGAGCCTAAGAGGCTTGGGTATTTAAGTGAGCCTCGCTCCACCCTCCGACTGGGGAATCTACAACGAGAAGTCTATTCGACAGTTAGTCACACACTATGACCAGTAGAAGTTATTTCTTTATGTTTATGGTTTTGTTTTTATGTTGACTAAAAATGTGAAATTGGTAAGAAATAGCTGTATAAGGAATTCTCAATCCTGATACGTATTTCAAACCCATTTTTTGAAACAAGTTAATTTTTGTTTAATTCCTTCTGAATTATTTAATTTTTAAATTCTCCATAAAACTGACTAAAATGGATCTTCATATACTTAGTTAGCAGGTATTATCAACATACATAGTAACATACAGACATGGGATAAAATTGAAAAGATTGTAATATTCAGTGCTATAGTTTAATTGGAGAAGCATCTCAAAAAGTGATGGAATAAAAAAAAATCATCTGAGATCCGAGTTATTAAGTCTGTAAGGGTATTTTAATACCTAATTCCCTAAAACCAATTGGTTTGGGAGCCATTGGCCCAAAGCTCGCTACATGGATAAAAATGATGAAATAAAAAAAAATATATGTATATATATATGAAGTCTGAGTAATTAAGTCCGTATGGGTGTTTTAACACCTGGTGCCCTAAAGCCAACTGGTTTGGGAGCCACCGACCCAAAGCTCGCTACATGGATGGAAGATATTGTATATAAATAAAAAATAAATCAAAGAAAAAAAAATCAGAAAAATCAGAAAATTTATTCCATTACTACAAAAGGTGTGAATTCTGATAAAACTTTATGACAAAAATATTACTCTCTTATCAAATGCACTTATGACTGTTGTGGGCAAAAATGAGTTGAATAATACTTTGTTAGTTGTGTATATGGAGAATGGTAAAAATAATCGGAGAATTTACTTATTCAGTAATTTAGAATGAAACAAAACAACTAGTAAACTTGGAGTAGAAGTTTCATCTAATTAGTCACTAACTTTTTTATTCTCTTTTCTCTTGTCTTTTTGCTTTTGTGTGCATTAGTTTCACTTCCTTTTTACTTTTATAAAATGTTTGTGGGTATCATTGCTGTAAACCCTCACGAGACTACAACTCGTCCACTAGGGACACCTAGGGGTTTAAAGGCTTGTGCATATGCTAAATGCAATCGTAATCCCTACGAAAATGACTTAGTTAAAATTTTATTATGTTAGTGTAGGATACAGAAACTGGGCGAAACCATACTGTTCTAGACTCAGGGCCTAGTTGAGAGTACGGAGTAGCCCACGGGGGACTAAACCGGAGAATAATGGAGTCGCCACCCGGTGTGAACCGGGAAAATGATTTAAGGCCGCACTCACCCCTCGCAAGGGAAGACCTCAAACCGTTGGGTTCGGAATGGTCCCTTACTCATGTCATTTGTAATAAATGGATTTGTGCGATTTTAACCAAGTCTACAAGACATCCAATATCATTCATCAAACATACTACATGAATAGTAATCTAAACACACCACGATTTAAATTCTTAACACAAAAATAATTAATTACGTCATGCTTAGAATAAAATAACATTACAACAACATAATCATGCTTCGAATACAAATTTGAGTGAAATGAAACATGTGAGCTTATTAAGTGGTACGGGGCATTGTATCCCGAGTGCAAACCATATTACCGTCCATTCAGATTCGGCTATGGAATTTATGTCCGGGTTTCCATCCAATATACCACAAAAAAGGAACACACATTTCATTCACCAAAAAAATTACATCACATATCTAACTAATAATATTCATGAGACAGAAAAATAATTACATGCTTTACTACGTTATTAATTTACATAACCCAAATTAAATAACATACCTAATTAATTATTCATGCTAGACATTATAAAACACATATTCTAAGACATTACTTTATGTGGATAAATTTCAAACAACATACAAAAGTAAATATTCATGCTAAAAATATTTCCTAAGTCATTATTTCATGCAAATACATTTAATAACGTGTTATACTAACTACTCATGCCAAAATACCACAAAATAAATTTTCTAAATCATTATTTCATGTGAGAAAAATCAATAATAGGTGCCCTCAGGTCTAACCTTTTTTGTCGTTGTTTGGAGACGCGTTATACGGCCGTCGGAATATCTTAAGATACCGCAATTGCGCCGGTTCACTGTTTTGACATTTCCTTCGCTGTTTCGTTCGCCGTCTACACTCCGTTTCGCTGCTGTTTTGGGTGCAATTTTGGGGCAGTTTCTACGTGAATTATGGGTTATTTTCTCTCGGTTTCAAGGGAGTTAGGGGGGGATCGGCAGTGGCTTAGGGTTTTTTGGTTTATTTTACATGCATAGGGGCTGAAATGTGTGAGAGAGGGCTGCTGTAAGGAGGTATTATTGGCCTGAAAAATATTCTGGTTTGCAGGGGCTGCTAGGCGTGCATGGAGGGGCTGAAGTGGCTAGGTGTGAGTCGGTGCGAGGTGTAGGGATGGCGTGAGGTGCATTGAGAGGGGTTCAAAGGGGCCCGGTCTTGCTGGGCAGTGAAGAATTCAGGGCTCTCGGTGGTGTGAAGGTTCAGTAGGGATGATGGTCAGAAGGTTCAGTGGCTCACTGGTTCAAGGGGCTCGGCAATGGCAGGGGGGTCTAATGGGCGTGCAAGTCTCGGCATGACCAAGGGCTGAAGGGTTCAAGTGGGTTGATGGTCAGTAGGGTTCTCGGCTGGTCAGTGCAGTGAGGTTCAAAGGGGCTCGAAGAGGCAGCTCGGCAAGGGGGCTGGTGAGGTCGAGCTGTGTTGATGAGGAGGGGTTGATTTCACGCATGGATCGGCAAGGAGGTGCAGTCAGGTGATTTCTGGTTTTGTTGAGGATGAAGGGCGTGATGAAGAAGGGTCTTGGTAGTGGCAGTTTTATGATGATGGAGAGAAGTGAAATTGATGATGTGTTGCTGTTGTGGTTGCTTCTTGGAGAGAGTGGATGCCGAGAGCTTTGAAGATGGTTAAGATTGATGAAGGCCAAAAGATGGTTCCAGGTTGCGTGGGCTGTGCAGTTTGAGTGATGAAGTGAAGAGCTTGGTTGATGTTTGATGGATGATGATTGAGATGATGGTCTTGGCAATGGTTAGTTACGTGGAAGGTTCAGTTTGCTGTGCGTTAAAGGAGATGAATCCGAGTGAAGGAAATGGTACAGGCCGAGAGTTGCTGAAGAGATGAGGGAGTAGATTAGGGCTGCTACGTAGAAGGGTTGTTTGGGTTTAGGGGCGTTGATCATGATGAAGAGAGGTGAAGGGTGCCATGAAGTTCAGGTCTATAATAAGGCCATTCCGGGCGTGAACTTCAGGTGCTGAATGAGGCTTAATAGGCGTGGTTTATAGGCAAATGGGAGAGCATTAATTAGGTTGGCAAATGATGGTGAAGGGTAATTAATTTGATTACTTGATTTGTTGACAAGGGAGGAAAGGTGGTGGAGCTTTGTTGACAAAGAAGGAAAGGTGATGGAAAATGAAGAAAAGAGGATTAAATGGTCAAGAGCGTGGGGTTCATCCATAAATGGTGTAGGGGTTGATGAATTATTATTATTTGTTGGTGGTGTTGTTTATTTTGGCTTGTTGTGGTTGTGAAAGACGTGTGGGGTGGAAATTATTTATTGTTTTGGTGAGTATTTTATTAAATGTGTGTAGTGTATTTTATTGATTTGTGTTTTATTTATTTATTATTATTTTGGTTAAAATTATTATTTAATTGGTTTGTATTTTTTAATGGTTTAATTTAATTCAAATTCATTTAATTGGTTGATGATTTTTATTCTTTGCATGGAATTTGAAGGGACACAGATGTGTTTTGAAACGGGTATTCAACAAGCGAACTCCGAGCGAACCCAGCGAATTAAATCCAAAATGTGTCAATTCTTGACTTTTCATCTCCAACAACCGCTTTCCGCGACCTCCACGATTAAAAAGGCGGTGCCTCCTTCCGAGACTCATCATTGGGCCGGTATGCAAAAAATGCAATGCCTACAGTTAGGTTTGGGGGTGTGATGAGTGATAAAACTATCACTATTTCCCGCTCATTTAACTTAATATTTTGTATAGTTTCTTGAGTTTTGTGAATATTTTGATGTGTTTTGTGTTATTTTGTAGATAAATAAAGTTTCAGGACATTCTGGAGGTGATTTGAAGCAAAACTGTGAAATTTGGTGAAATTTGGCAAAAAGGGTATTTTGGTAATTTTGGGCGTCCCGACACAAAGGGTATTTTGGTAATTTTGGGCATCCCGACACCAAAATAAAGTTTCAGGACATTCTGGAGGTGATTTGGAGCAAAACTGTGAAATTTGGCAAAAATGGTATTTTGGTAATTTTGGGCGTTCCGACACTGAGGGTATTTTGGTAATTGCACCGCATGCCACGTGTCAAAGATTCAACGAGCCGATTTTTTTAGCCACCATGCCACGTGTCGAAAATTCAGCGATCCAAAAAAATAATAATTAAATAATTAAATAATTAAAAAATAAAAATCAGAAAAATAATAATAAAAAATTAGATTTTTTTGCCTATAAATAGATTTCGAATTTTTAGTTTCAAATGTACCTCATCCTCTGAAATCCTTATAAATAAAAGAGAGTTCTTCTTATTTTCTTCTTATATTCAGTTTTATTTACGCTTTGTAGTCGTAATTCTATCCATCTATGAGGAGGTAACTTCTCTATGCTGAGGTAATAAGATAATACTTTTACTTTTGCTATTTAGATTAATCTCCCTTAAAATATAATATATAAACTATTTAAAATCTGAATTAATAAAGGATACCGCCATTTCCGGACGGTTGGTTATTCAATTTAATCTGGTTAACCTGACTTAATGAGGATACCGCCGCACTGGACGGTTGGTTTAAGTTTATATTTCTGTTTCGCCTTATGGCCGGTATATTTGAATTTTGACTTAATTAGGATACCGCCATTCCGGACGGTTGGTTTAAAATATCACAAGATTATATATTATTTTATCGGAGATATCTAAATAGTGAATAGTAGAAGTTAATTCATTTTACCTTAGCATTTCTTTTTATTACTTTTCAGCAATTTCATTTTATGTCTTTTAAGTTTATATCAGCTTTAGTTATGTGTTGTAACTAAGTTAAATATCTAGGGTTGTGATAAAATCTAATATCACCGATTTAAAAAGGGTTAGATTATAGTTTGGGTAACTAAAAGAATTATTTGTTGACTCATAATCTTAATGTCTTTTTATTAACTGATCACTAATAAAATTGATTAGATAAAACTTAAAATGAACTAGACATAGGGATTTTAAGTTTAAAGACCGTATACTCAACAACCCACGATTTTCTTTAAGGATAGATAAACCTTTAATAGATTTCCTTACAGGATATGAATATACATGTTGGGCGGGGGTAATCAATAATTGGAATTCAATCTTAATGAATCTAGGTAATTTAATTGACATAGACATATGGTTCAATTTGATTATTCTAGGTATTTGTAAATGACAATCGGAAGAGGCTTTTACATAATTTAGTGTTCCAGATTAATAATTCAATATTTTACCCAACTATGAAATAATCACTTCATCTTTTTTAAAGATATTAGAAAGATTCACAACCCTAGATCTTTGAGTCCTTTTATTTTCCTTAGTATTTTCTTTTGTCTTTTTATTTATTTAGCAAAACTACAAATCAAATCATTCAAGCAATCAATTCCCTTCTCCCTATAATTAGATATCTGTAAATAAATAGTATCAATAATTAATAACAACAGTAGGAATTAAGTCCTCGTGGGATCGATATTTTTATACTACTTGAACGATACGTGCGCTTGCGTTATACGTGTGTGTTTACGCCGGTCAACTACACTTGAAAACTGAGATCTGTATCTAAAGAAAACTGAAAGCGGTATCTTGAAACTGTAAATGGTATCTTAAAACTGAAAACTGAAATCTGAAAAACTGTTTCTAAGCTCTGTTTCTGAAAACCGTGTGCTATAATCTGGTTTCTGAAATCTAGGCGCTGAAAATCTGAAAACTGTGTGAAATCTAAAATCTGAAAGCTTTTCTGAAATCTGTATCTTTGTCTGAAAACCTGGACATATAAGGGTGCTATATACCGTCGTCCCTCATACGCCTAACTGAAGCCAGTAATGCAATTCCATGACTTTGAGGCGATATGTCTGTCGTCCCCCAAAGCATGCCACTACTATCTCAAAACTGTTGGTCTTGGGACGCTACCTATCGCCGTCCCCCAAGCCACAAACTGGAACTGGGGTGCGGATCTATGCTACCACCCAAGTTCAAACTCGAGATTAGGTACACGATCCTATGCCGCCATCCTGTCTCAGAAATTAGGATCTAGGGGTGTTACATATCGCCGTCCCCCTAGTCCTCTACATGTGCACATGTCTCTATCCGTCAATTTCATCTCTATATCTCAAGTTACATACTGGGGTGAGGTTTTACCTCATGCCCCGAAAACCATAAAACCGTAATCTGTATCTTAAAACTGTAAAAAAATTTCTTTCAAAATAGAACACTTAAAACTTTTCTTTTAAAAGTATCTGCAAGTTTTCTTTAAAACACTTTAAGCTTCAAAAGTACTCTTAACTGTAACTCAATTTCTGAAAATCTTAACACATACATATTCATATGCATTTCTCATGCTTCTTTTTACTCTAAGCATGATTCCATCTATAATGATCTTATAAACTGTTTGCTCTGAATATCAACAGAATGCTTGCTTAAACTAAAACATACTAAATTTATCATACATTCATACATGTCTATACTTATCTATACATGCACATATCCTTTATCATTCTTCTACTTTCTCATGTCATAAACTTACGTATGTCCTCATGCAATGCATATACTACTCATCCATACTCTATGTCATCTTATATACATATATCAATACTTATGTTACTAAACACATGCACATATAAGCTCATTCTTGTATGAAATTCAACACTTGCATTTCATACTATTCTTATACACATACATGCTTACTCACGTCAACTTACATACTTACTAATTCATACTTAGGGGTGAGCAAAACCGGTTTCGGTTCCGGTTCCGCATGGAACCGGAACCTACCCGGAAAAAATCGGTTCCTAACTAAGTGGAACCGGAACCTACCCAATTAAATAGGGTACCCTGTTATTCGGTTCCGGTCCGGTTCTGGTCCAATTCCGAATTACCCTATTAACTTGAACGGTTATTTATTGAATTTTGAACTGTTATATATTGATTTACATAGAGAAGCATTCGTCTATGGCAATTGCCAATGATAAATGCTAAATGAACTTGCATGCAATATTAGTTAGGCCAATCATTTTCCAAGACTAAACTCATTATTCCAACTCAAACCTCATTGGTGAAAGCAATTTATATCGACCATACATATACTAATCTCTGTTTATAGATAATCTTATAACACAATGAAGGTCATTGTATAAATCAAAGCAAAATCACACATTGGAGCCTGCATTTGATATTGTTTGCAAAATGAGGACTTGTTACAGTTAAATTCTCCAGTGTACTTTAGCAATGAAAAGCAAAACAAATAATAGAGATCTAGATCTGCATCTAATAATTGAAGGGCAATTAGGCTGCTAATGGTTTGTCACCTTCCCATTTCTTTGTTAAACAAATAATATATATAACAATGAACTCACAGCATGCGAGGAAATGACAAGAAAAATAGGAAAAAAAAAATGGCAGAACCGAGTATTAATTTCGGGAACAAAACCGGGTATCTAATACGGTTCTGAAATGCGGTTCCGGTTCCAATTATTTTGGAACCGGAACCGGTTACAACCGATTCCTTGTATTTGGAACCGGAACCGGACCGGATACAACCGGTTCCGATTCCAAACCCGGATACATTTCTAATCGGTTCCGGGTAGACCCGGAACCGTTGCTCACCCCTATTCATACTTATCCCTTTATATTATCGTTCTTATGCTAATACACACATTACATATTACTTGGTTAATTATACACTCACATGCTCATTATAGTTATGCATTTCACACAAGCTTTCTAGCTCTTTCTAGCATTCTTGCTTTTACACATAATCTGTTTTATCACTAATGTGTCTATGTTTATCTCATTTACAACTTTAATCTCATTCCCTATGGTGTAGTTTCTACAACCCCCAAACCCAAGTCTCATTTAATCATATTCATAAACATGACATTATTCATATGCTCCATATATATATATATATATATATATATATATATATATGGTTTATACCTACATATGTATCTCTTTACTTCTATATGCTCATGTTTACCTTTTGCTCATACCTCTGCTTGTAATTTCATGTTTCTATCTATATGTGTATGTAAATACACCTTCTTCTTTCTTCTACATTCATCTCTACAAATATACACAGGTTTCATGCATATAACTATATACAACTTTATTATATTACTAGTTTCGAACATTGTTAAATCTATCAAGTACTCACATCATGAGTTACTTACCTGGCTTCGCGGACACTCCAAACCTGGACCCGATCTGTCAAAACAAATCACAAGATATGTCAGAACCGCTATTTGCGAAACTTTCAACTCATCTGTACTAAACTACGGACTTTCTCCGAATACATGAATTCTTTCGGATTCTACTATTTAAACTTCGTTACTCTATTGTATGCTCGGATACGGTTCTAAACTAGCTAGATGGCTAAGATTCTCATTTTACGCGTTTGCGGTAAAGCTTGCGGAAAAGTTTTCGCAAACGCTACGGAAGGGTCTCGAACCCTCCGAACCTATCCAGAATGACTTAATTACCCTCGCAACATCATATTTATATCCTAACCAAGGTTACGATCAACTATGCTCATTCGCGCGGGAAACTCCGTTTTACCGGAAACTCGCTAATTTTACCGGATCAATCAAATCTAATCCGTTTCTCCCCGGATTCTACCATATTTATCGTTTTAACATAAAAAAACTTCTCCAACTCATTTCATGCTAATTCGCTACACTACTGAACTACTGGAAACATCCGAATATAAAACTGCAAACTTTAAAATAACGAATTCTAAACGGAGAGTCGTACCAAAATTCCGAGGCCATATTCGGACTCCCAACGGCCATACGAACGCGCTGGTGCGATCGAAATTTCGATCGGAGCTACTGTTCATCACGAGTTACTATTCATCCACCGCTTCTTTCATCGTTTCGCATGTAACCGGTCGCTGTTCGGCCAAACTGACTCAGCATACTCGTAGTACTCTCTGAGGGCTTCGATTTGGTAGGTGGCACGGCTCGTGGTTCGAAGCGACGAGCCGGGATTGAACGACCAAAGTGCGCGACCTTCTCCCTCTCTTTCTCGCCGTTCTGACCGTCATTTGAGGAATCGTTGGCCACCATGTGGCCGGCCTGCTCTGGACGAAGCCGGCGGTGCCGGCGAGCACCACCGGGGGTGGCCGGATGGCCGGCCACCGACAAGGTTTTTTTTCTCTCTCCTCCCTCTCTTTCTCGCTTAGGTATGCTGATTTTCTTTTTTCTGTAATTGATTAATAATAATAAAAATAATTATAATAATACAAAATATCTATACCCATAAATTACCAAAATGCCCTCACTTATAAGGGCATTCTCGGAAATCATCAATTGTGAGGCCCTTCTGGCGTGATTTTTGAAAAACGTTCAACACAAAAGTTGTTCGTCTCGGAAAACCGAGTCCGATGGTTCAAGAACCAAATCAATCGGAGTTTGATTGCTAATTCCGTGACCAAAACTGTAAACTTTACGCGTTTTACAAAAAAAATCCCGAAATTGACTTTTGATCCCCACACGTTTTCCAACGCGACGAATATTCAAAATATATTGTTCTAACCAGTATAACATCAAAATATCTGTTCTATTTTCCTTCTTTATGACCTTTCCTTTTTAGATGAGAAAATTAAACTTCTCTTTGCTCTTATACCCACGGTTTTCAATATCTCATATCTTCTCCATTTATATATATATTTAGTCTTCATCACTCAAACCCTAGACAAGATAGTCTCCATCACTCAAACCCTATACAAGACCATTTCACCCACTTCCACAGTCCACTCCTTAGAGATCTTGACACGTGTCATGCACAGTGATCATAAGTTCAATGTTACTTGTCAAACACAACCTACAGCTGAGAAAGTTAAACGCCTCTTTGCTCTAATACCCATGGTTGGCTCCCATATCTTCTCCATTTTTTAGTCCAGCAATGACAGAAGAAAAAGAAAAAATTTGGGGAGAGGCAAGATTGAGATAAAGTGGATTGAGAACTTGAACAACAGGCATGTGACTTATTCAAAGAGAGGAAATGGTTTGATCAAGAAAACTAAGGAGATTGCTATTCTTTGTGATGCTAATGCTGCTGTTATTATTGTTCATCCCTCTGACAAGATCCATGAATATTGCTGTGCTCCGTATGGATTTCTTTTCTTTTCTTTTTAATTTTTCAAAATCATTTCTTTGATTTTAAAGTCATGTAATTGGTGGGGTCTTTTTTTTTTGTGAAGAATGTTAGAGATTTTTGAAGGGTATCAGAAGAAGTCATGCAAGAAGTTGTGGGACGATAAGCATGAGGTATGTTTAATTTCAACTTATATATCTGCAGTTCCATTAATGGATCAAATGATAGGGTTTCTTTGCTAAAAACATGTAAAGGAACACGAAACTTTTAATTCTTTGCTAAAAAATGTAATTCAAGTAATAAATGATATTTTTCCTTAGGCAAATTTATTGATAAACTCTGCCTTTAACTGATTTATATTTGTATCTCTAGGTTTGTTGGATTGAGAGCTTGCATATGATCAATGCATTTAAGTTGAGAACTATTCAGATTACACTTTTGCTCATAACTCACAATGCTCTCTCTTCACTGTCCTATCTATCCCATTTAATTTAGCCATCTATAACATGCATTTTTTAATTTTACAATTACATACTATTATGTCTTAAACACATCAAATCTCAGCCCCCCATTTTTACTAACAAAAGCCACTATTTCATTCTTTTAACTACACCATATCATCGACTACAATCCCAACAAAACTACTAACACACTTATTCTCAACACCCCCATCCAGCTTCATACACCATAATTCAAGCATATAGTTCCTATAGTTTGCTTAAATACAATCATTTTCTATAATAAATTTTTTAAATACAATCATTAGGCTTGACTATTTTAACTCTTTTTTTTTTTTTTCCAGCCCATAGCACGAAGGTAGAATTTGAGCTCTAATAGCTTCTCTATTCACGAAAAACAAAAGAGTAAAAGGATATATATATATATATATATATATTTAAAAAAATATATTGAAAATCCTAACTTTTTTTCTTCCAATTTCCAATTCTAATAAGTCCCAAAAATATTTTAATATACTCACAATCCATTTTATTGAACCAATCTTCAAAAATCTAACCCAATCCCTAATAGAATCAAATGCAAAAATTCAAGTAAATGATGACATAGTTTACTTACCATTTGTAGAATCCATCTTCTTCCTCTCTCTTTTTCTCTCCCATCTCTCGGTCACTGCTACTCTCTCCCTCTCCTTATCGGTCTTTGCCTTCTTCTCCTCTATCTCTCTTTCGATTTCTTCTCGTTCTTTCTATTTCTCAATTTCTGTTTCTCTCTCTTTTTTTATAACAACCCGTCTAAGCTAGGATGCTACCGAGAAGAGACAGGCTAATCCGGCCTCCATAAACCTCTTACTCTGACGAAAATTTGGCATTACCTCTGCTAAAAATCATGCCACCTGGATCAAGTCCAGCTCCTCTGTACAACCAACAGGGGCCCAAACACAACCATAACTCTAAAATAAAGATCTCAAAACAAATACAATTGGGCTTCGTGCCCGAAAATACATACAAACAAAATATTTTTCAAAATTATACTATATAACTTAATTAGTGTATAACCAGACTTGTACAACTTGACTCTCATCCACCCAAGACCTGGTGATTGGCTGACTGCAACGCTGCTATCCGGATCCTCAAACCCCAACTCCTGTAGTTGACCGGTCTGGTCACCAACCTGTAAATTCAAACACTGTTGTGATGTGAGTCATAAGACGCAGTAAGGAATTATGCCCATTCCTTGAGCGCCAAGCACACATAAATTCAGAATCATGTTCCTATATCTTTCTGAGTTGTCTATCTGACCATACTAACATATACAAATCTGGATTAACTTTATATCTTTTTATCCATCTTACATATTATTTACTACTAGTCCTCTTCATTTATTTACTTATACATACACAGTAAACTATTCATATCTTAAGATTTATAACTGTAGACGCTGGTTTTCACCCGAGGCCTACAATTGAGAATTCGTAAAGGGGCACTGGCGATCCTGCAAAACAAAGAATATAGGGTGAACGGAGAAGGTCTACCCACCGGTATGGTGGTTGCCGTAGGCACTCCGACGCCCAAGTCAGTAAATGAACAAAGGTAGTAGTAGATGGAAAGTCAAGGTTAGATGCTACCTTGAACTCCGTAGACTGCCGTGAGGGCGGTAAGTGGAAGGAGTGGCGAGCTTGAGGATGTCCCAAAGCTATGGGTAGGAGAGCTAGAGGTTCCCCCCTTTCCTCTTGGAGTCATGTTCCTTATATCTCCATGGTATAGTAATGTCTCTTTATTGCTATTTGATTGCTCATCCGTTAGATCGACTTTATGAGGAGCTATTACTGCATTTTGCCCATTTTTAGGCTGGAACGGATGGGTTCATGAATGGTGTTTATGACCTTGGGCGTTACGTGGGCTGGCGTTGGGTGAGCCTTTGATTATGGATTGGGCGTGTGATATTTTATTGGGCCTAGGTTTGTGGATCTCTGGGCCTTTATGTACATCAAACCTTGAGGGTTCCTTTAGTGAGAATCTGTGATGGTAAATTGGGCTCGGATCCATGTTGGGTGGCCTAGTATTGGGCCCGAAGTAAAATGTCGAAATTGTCATTGGACCAAATTTGGCCCATACAGTTTGTCCCCTACTCTCTAAGTCAATGAGTCCATGGCTTGGAGAGTACTTGATGCATATGTAGCTTGGGACGAGGCCATAGTATGTAGGGATACTCGAGTGTAGATGCTGCCTATTGTTTAAACGAATGTGAAGTTATGAGCTTGACTCTACAGGAGCCTTTGGGGAAGTACCCAATCGTTTGAACCAGATGAAGGTCAAGATATAAGTCAAGCAACATGTGTATTCCATGTCTAGTACTTGACTCAACATGAGTCTATGAGGGATGTCCCCGGTCGACTGGACTTGATGAGTCCAGGAAGATATAAGTCATATGACATGTGTAATCCATGTCTATAACTTGACTCGACATGAGTCTATGAGGGATGTCCCCGGTCGACTGGACTTGATGAGTCCAGGAAGATATAAGTCATACGACATGTGTAATCCATGTCCACAACTTTGACTCGACATGAGTCTATGGGGGATGTCCCCGGTCGACTGGACTTGATGAGTCCAGGAGGATATATGTCATACGACATGAGTAGTTCACGTCTATAATTTGACTCGACATAAGTCTATGAGGGATGTCCCCGGTCGACTGGACTTGATGAGTCCAGGAAGATATACACCTGTTTGGTATCAAAGATAGACCAAGCCGAGCATACATGTCGACTGGACCAGAGGAAGGTCAATGAACTAACACTTGACTCAATTATGAGCCACTTGGGAGGTGGTCCCGTCGACTGGACCTGATGAAGGCCAGGAGAACATTCTCTCATTTTGGTATTGATAGGGGACCTATCTGAGTCTACATGTTGTATGGACCAGAAGAAGGTCCAGATATTGAACTGTATAACAATGCCTATGGACCGCATATATGGTATGTAAAATGAGGAATATATTTATACCTGACATATGAAGTGCATGTTGGCTGGGACAGACGATCCTGTTCCTTTCTTTTTTTTTTTTTTTTTTAAAAAGCCAGCCCAAGTCCATTGTAGGATCAGAGTCCAACAAATATTGGCCCACGAAAGAGGCCCAAAAAGTCACATAGAATGCCATACACTTAGTCGCATAACTGGATTCGTGCACATCAGTTGGTGGATATTCGCATTACTGGATTCTTGTAGTGCTAGAGAAACACCGAAACAGAAGCAACAAAACACATCCCACCCCGATTAGAGGTGAACCACAGACCCGAATCTAACCCAGCAGCTCTCGGCAGATCATAGCCCGAAAACACCAATTTGAAAGGAGCATCCCACGCACAGAATCCAAAACCCGAAACTAAAAGAGGCCAAACTACGTGAAACAGGCCCATTTAAGACTGAAAACCAAACCCTTAAAAAGCCCGGCACAAGGGGAATGGAATTAATTAGCCCTCTCAAATGCCCACATCGCCTATTTCGTGAGAGGGGCAACATAAGCAACAAAGAGGTGTGATCCCAAATCAAATCTTGTGAACGCCGGCTCTACTGATTGATCCAAAAAAAACACGGATGAGATTATTCTGGAGATCTTTCGGCCACTTGACTTGAAAGCCAGCCGCGATGCTTGCTCAATCTTCTGCCAGTGATGGTTGAAGCTCGGACGCCTCAACCACACCACCCCCCGCATCGGCGCCTCCTAGTAGCCCTGACTTCTTTATCAGGCTGCTCGTTTGACGTTTCGTTAATGTCAAGAACACTCATATCGATCAACGACCCTCTGTTTCAATCCTTGTGCAGCTCGGGAGATAACGTGGTGACCAGTCGGTGCTTTGTCATCTCGGAAGCCGCATTATTTACCTGAGATAAGTGAGTCATGGGATGGTCAATTTCAGTTTAAGTCATTTGTTTATCAGATGCTGGGTTGAATGTGCTTGCTGAGGGTTTTTCAAAGCTTGAGAAGTTGAGCTCGATATGGTGCTCTAATATTTCAAGTTTGGGATTGATGTCCCTTGTCCAGAAGTGTGTGTATATATTTGAAATCTTTGGATTTGCAGGGTTGCTATGTCGGAGATCAAGGTCCATCTGCTGTTGGAAAATTCTGTAAACATATTAAAGAACTGAATTTGCGTTTTTGTGAAGGTTTGAGAGACACTGGTATAGTTGACCGTAAATCTCTTGAAACATTGGCACTGTATTCAGAATTCATCCACAATAAAGTGGCGTGATCCCACATCGAGAAGCAAAAACAACAAAAGAACAAATCCCCCCAACAGCTCAAAAACCACTAAGACTATGGTACCATGACACCATCCGAATTCAAGCCACAAAACTGTCCAGAATGGAACAATCAACCCAAATCCCAACCGAGTATAGACAGATACACCAAAAGATTTACTCCAAAATTTAAGAGTGGTCCATAGCCCACGCAGATGGCGGGTCAAGACTAGCCCATGCTCCGAAAGAAAAGTCACCAGCCTAGTCATGCCGAGAAGAAGGGGCAGCCAAAGAAAACAGAGCCCGAATATTATGAACACCATGCCGAGATAACAGATTAACCACACAATTTAGTTGATCAATTACGTAACTCAACCTCCGTAATAGAAACCATCACATTTCAACCCATAAACCGATTAGGCCCAAGTAAGACGTGAGCCTACCCAGCACCAAATTCGGTCTAATTATCCCACATCGCTAATTTTAGGAGGGGAGTACCAAGCATCAAAAGGAAAACCAATTCCTACATTTTTTCTGGAGCCAATTGACAAGTCAGGGGATGCATACGACACCGCCGTTTGTGACAGTTGTTCACAGAGCTTTTGTCGAGTGGACCATCTTATTGGGCAGTACTGGCGTTGTAGCCATGATATCAAGAATTGTTTAAGGGTTCAAAATGTGATGATGATATCACCCAGCCGACATCATGTGTTGTAGAAGGTTCAAACATTGTGGTGTTATTTCGGTGATCTGGATGTGAGCCGTCGAGTCAGCTGGGATCTGATTTCACTGGTACCATTATTGGTATTCATTTGAGAGAATAATCATGTAATCCAGTGGAGGTGGACCGGTAGAGGTCAATGATGTAGTCCAGTCGACTAACATGAAAACTATCGGGGCAAAGTCTTCGTATCTACTGGCCCAAACGAAAGTCACGCCCTCATGTATCCAACTTGCCATGAGCAAGAACCAAGTTGAGTCTACAGCCGATTAGAGACCCGAAGAAGGTTCAAGACAGTGTCGTATGATGACTTATCCCATAACAGTAGAATGAGGCCCGTACGAAAAGATATTATAGGTGTTTATGAAAATTGTTTGGGACAAAAGAAATGACCTCATTCGACAATCACAATATAGGTAGTGTCAAAAAATTAAGACATTGACTAAGGTCAGACGTGTAATGTCGATCAGGGTCCTTAGGAAATGTCAAGCCATATACTGTACGTCGACTGAGACATCCTTCGCAAGTTCCACACCACACTTTAATGTCGAATGGGAGATCTCAAGCTTCATATTGATGTCGAGTGGGACAAACCAGAGGATTCAAGAGCCCAAAAAACTAAGACATTGACTATATATCCCACATTGATTGTTGCAAAGAGAGACTGCCAGAGCAAGTGAATATCCACGACTAGTGCCAAACAACATACTTATGTCGAGTGGGGCATCCCTATCAAGTCTCATGCCTTAATAATGTAGATTCAGACATTCAAACAAGGTTCTGTGACATACCTGACAATATCGGCTGAGATGTCCACGCTGAGTCTTCTACGGAGTATAATCCATTAGGACATCCTCTTCACGCCAAGTCGTCACTTGTTTTGTCTTCTCATGTCCTCTGAGTGGAACGACAATCCAACCATGTAGTATGAAAGAGAAGTCGATCCTACAACACCGGACAATTCTTTCATATGTATTTTAGAGTTGATAGTAATTCATTCATTCGTATGAGGAATATGGCCATCATTCCACGTCATTGAGAGCTTATGACAATCCTTCCATGTAGTTTGGGTTCGTGGATCCATCACTTCGCCCCATGTATGAGGAATGGACTTCAGTGGAGTTTTGTTGGAGTATGAAGGTCGGTTCGGCTTTTATTGATTGGTTGTCTGACCCCAAGTAGACTGGAGAGAATTGCTCATTTAAACTCTTGCATTCCATTTTGCAGGGAAGAGATGATTTTTGAACGGTCGACTGGTGAAATATGGTGGCTCTCTTGGTGATTAAGTCGATGGCCACTTGATGGTGGATTTTCAATTGTCATATTGTTGAATTCTTATAAGAGATTGTTTTAGATGATAAGATCACTTGGGTGACTCGCAGACTAGTGTGCTTGGGAGTTTGAAGAAATGTGCTCCAATGTTGGTAATTATTCTCGGAGGATGGCTAATTATGTGATCATGAGATCTGGTGTTTACTCGTCGCGTAACGCCACATGAGGATGAGTGTTTGGTAAGATCGTAGATGGAGAGAACTTTGTATGCTATAAATCGCTAGGGCCCCACGGTGGGCGCCAAATTGTAGACGCTGGTTTTCACCCGAGGCCTACAATTGAGAATTCGTAAAGGGGCACTGGCGATCCTGCAAAACAAAGAATATAGGGTGAACGGAGAAGGTCTACCCACCGGTATGGTGGTTTCCGTAGGCACTCCGACGCCCAAGTCAGTAAATGAACAAAGGTAGTAGTAGATGGAAAGTCAAGGTTAGATGCTACCTTGAACTCGGTAGACTGCCGTGAGGGCGGTAAGTGGAAGGAGTGGCGAGCTTGAGGATGTCCCAAAGCTATGGGTAGGAGAGCTAGAGGTTCCCCCATTTCCTCTTGGAGTCATGTTCCTTATATCTCCATGGTATAGTAATGTCTCTTTATTGCTATTTGATTGCTCATCCGTTAGATCGACTTCATGAGGAGCTATTACTGCATTTTGCCCGTTTGTAGGCTGGAACGGATGGGTTCATGAATGGTGTTTATGACCTTGGGCGTTACGTGGGCTGGCGTTGGGTGAGCCTTTGATTATGGATTGGGCGTGTGATATTTTATTGGGCCTAGGTTTGTGGATCTCTGGGCCTTTATGTACATCAAACCTTGAGGGTTCCTTTAGTGAGAATCTGTGATGGTAACTTGGGCTCGGATCCATGTTGGGTGGCCTAGTATTGGGCCCGAAGTAAAATGTCGAAATTGTCCTTGGACCAAATTTGGCCCATACAATAACATAATCAACAAATTTCTATATTCTTTACCAAGTCAAATATCATTACTTTTTCACTGCGCTACTCCGATATTTCAATACTTACCTGCTTACTCTTTGCTAGTTTTGTTCAGACATTTATTTTAATTATCTTCCTTTTATATCATTGAAATATCATCAATTCGGATAAATAAATATTATTTTCTCCAAACATTATCACACAACTTTAGATCATGTTTACATGTATGAACGCAATCATATTATCACGCATTACCATTCCCAAATAGGACCTCTTATGAAAATCTATAATAATACAGGCATCATCCACTAATATATGTAAACATAATATTGAAATCATGCATTAATGTTAGATATATGCATCTCAAATGATTTCTACAATGTATGATCTATATACCTATCTTGTGAATTATACTCTACTCTCTATTCTATGCTTTATGAATTATTTCTTTAAAACTTTTTCTGAAAAACTTACATATGAATGTACTATTATGATCGTGCATAATATGAACCACATGAATTTTCAATGGATAACTAAAATGTATGTTTCATATGCATAACTTATAGACTACTTTCTACTTTAACATGTCATACTGTTTATAAAATACTTCCTGAAAAGCTGTTTTCTAAAAACTGCTTTCTGAAACTCTTTATGAAATCTGTCTTTCTGAAACACCGTTCTCTGAAAATTGTTTCTAAAAAAGGCTCATTTGAAAACTGTTTTTGAAACTGACGTCTCTATTTGAAATTTGTATTTCTGAAAACCGTTTTCTGAAAACCAGTTATTTCAAAACTCCTATTCTGAAAAACTAATATCTGGATATCTGCTGAAAAACTGGCGCATGAGGGCGTTACGTATCGTCGTCCCCCCATACGCCCTAGACCGAGATATGCAAACCCATGACATTGGGGCCTTACGTATCGTCGTCCCTCAAAGCATGCCATACCTGTCCTAATACTGGTGGTCTTGGGGCCTTACGTATCGCCATCCCCAAGCCACAAACTGGAGCTGGGGGTGCGGATCTATGCTACCATCCAAGCTCAAACTGGGATCTAGGGGCGTTACGTGTCGCCGTCCCCCTAGCCATCTGGAGGATCTGATAGCGTCCCCTCAGTCCTCAATATGTGCACATGTCTCTATAACCGTCAATTCCATAGTATCTGTCAATTCCAAACTGTATCAAGTTGCATACTGGGGTGAGTTTTTACCTCATGCCCCGAAAAATATAAAATCATGTTCTGTTTCTCAAACCTGTAAAAGTATTTTCTGAAATGCAATTCTTTCAAAAAGATGACGTTTAAAACTCTTTTTTTTTTTCAAAACCATTTTTAATCTCAAGTCAACGTATACAAATCATAACACACAAATATGAACATACATCTCTTATGTTCCCAGTTACTCTTATATTTAGGTTGCCATGTAACTATATGTATATGTTCATACATATATATAATTTAATGATAAATGCATTTTATTACTTATATACTTCGATACTTAATTTTCTTATTTCTTTATAAGCTTATGTTTTCATTAATACAACTCGCACACATCACACATGCTCATTTATAATAAATTGTCACAGTTTTTTTAGACACTTGAATTTCATATGAATTTCATATACATAGCATCATACACTCTTACATCAAATTATTAGTCTTTTGTCACTAAAAAATATATTCTTCTGCAGACTGCTTATATAAATTAGTAATTTTCTAACATGTTCTATATATGTTTACATTTTTACTATTATGCAATCTCATAAACTCAACTCCTAATTCCCAATTCTAGTATCAAATTAATCCTTAAGATTACCATAATTATAGAAACCATAACACCAATCTTTGTATCAATTCATATGTTAGTATTTATTATCACATACCATGTTACTAATAATTATATACTTTTGTACTAACTTATTATTTCATACCTTCGCAAATGCTCAAACTTGTGTCTATACCTAACTATACATATGTTGGGGTTTTGGGCATTGGGCGCAGCGGAAGTACGGGTTCGGGCGAAATCGTATTTTAAAACTTTTCAAAATAACAAATAAATTATTCAATATCTAATATGAATAATTTATTCATATTTCACCTAAACCTATTTATTCAATATCAAATATCAACATAAATATGGTGAAAACTCGCGAAACTTTTACGAAAACAGTTTTTCCGTAAAATGGCCTAAAATGTGTTTTTGACCGAATCGACTACCCGACACTTATGGAAACTGTCCAAGTCAGCTCCAATAGTGTCAGGGAAATTCACGGGCTGCCCAAACAGTGACGAAATCACTATTTTCACAGCCGTCACCGGGTTGGCTCAAAATCCACCCAGTAACGCCGTTTTGACCGTTTTCGCTTATTTCAAGTCGGAAACACTTTCCGGAAATAGTGCCAACTCCCAAAACTCATCCATAACATTCATAAGACATCAAAAATATCACATAATTTCCAGTTTTGAAAGATCTGATCTGCATAACCGAAATCACCCATTTTCATGATTTTAGTCCAAAATTCCAAGATTAATCCAATTAATCTAAACACCAACTATAATCACCACACATGAAGCACTCAAGAACAATTCTAGGTGCTCTAAGAGTGGTCACAACACTCTAGAATAGCAACTCTTCATCTAATGAATAAATTGGCCTAATATTACAATAATATTCACCAATTTCACTTCACACATGCTCAACCACTTCCAATTCAACTACCAAATCCAAAAGCCCCAAATTTTTCAGATTTGAAGAACCCTAGAACCCTTCTATATTGTCAAGGAATAAGAAATCAAATTTACTAAGCTTGGGTATAAAGAATTACCTTTAATTCCCATGAATCCTAAGCTTTTTCCTTGATTTTTCTTCAAATTCTTCATGGATTTTCAAAGCAAAGTTGAAACCCATTTTTCTTTCATGGAGCTCACGAAATGGTAATCAAAAGTAAAGAAGAAATCAACTTTTTCCTTTTTAAAAATCCATCCAAGGGCAATTTTGTCATTTTCTTATTTTAATCAAATTAAAATCAAACTTACTTTATCTAATCCAATCAAATTGGAACACATATAAAGTATATTTAAAGCAAGCCAAGTATTCCAATAATAATTAAACAACTTCCATAACATTTATGGAAAATTTTATTAATTAATAATTTAAATATTTAACAATTAAATATCCAAATAATTAATTAATGTAATTATTATTATATATGTATTTTATTAAAAATAAATAATAAATACATATATTTAGGGCATGTGTCAAAATCTCATTTGACGAATAATTAATGTGTATCTAATCGTATTATGTATCAAATATAAATACACAATAATTATTAGCGGACAAAATCCCCTAATGCATGTGTTATCGTTTAACCGATTGAACTATCCGAATTAACTCATTTAATCCAGTGAAGTATTATGAATAATCTGTATTATTCATATTGAGTTGCCCAAGTGCTCAATGAGTACACTTCATATTGTGGGGCTCTCTAAGTTTAGGTTTATCCGTCACGAAATCCAATTTCGTGTCCATAATCCACCCACTCTTGGATTATGACGACCACAGATAATCTCGCTAAACTATACAAGTTGAGGTCATAACATACATATAATCTTTCCATCACAGGCTATCCGTATTATACCTGGGATATAGATGAGAACGTCAAATCTGTTCGGTATAATACAGTCGATTTTCAATTTACGATCTCTAAATAACACTCGGAACTAGTTTCCGATATTATACCACGGCCATGGATTTACTAGATCATAAACACGTGAGGATGCCTATGCCATGTACACAGGACTGACATATCCTATTTTGATACGCACTGGATATCATAAGCATCTGTCCACACCCAACGAACAGGCGGAGGTCTGATCATGAATAGATCGTTGACGTGACCGCCATCAAAGTGTAGAGGATAACTCATATATCCCACTGTGGTATCTCAAGTCGAAGGACCACTATGCTCGCTTAACTCGAGAAGGTTCCTATTGACGTTGGTGTACCATCTATTAGGAAACCTTCATTGAGTCGTTCAGTGTCTTATCAAATAAACACCTACATGTCTATACGAGTCTCCCGAGAATCATGGTTCACTAGGATAAACCATCAGACCAAGTCACGATATACGACATGTACTGGTCTCAATAGATTTTACTAACCGACCCGTGTCAGTAAATCTTGACCAGGAACTTTATTTAAGGATATACATCTTATAGTGCGCTTCCCAATGTCAATTACAAACTACGTTGTAACTGCACACTATATTGTAAATCCTAGGGTCTTTGTATAATATACACTTATCACTGAACTATATTCAGTTTCGATCCAATCATAATCAGATAACTAATAGCAATTAGATCGAATAAGTGTATAAAAGACAATGGTGCTACCATTAAATTAGTAATATATGGAAAATGAAATTGTTCGTATTTATGAATCGGACATAAATACGATCTGGATTGGCACTCGGAGCACCAACCCTAACAATTTCTCCCACTTGCTCTAGTGCCAATCCATGGTATCATATACACATCTCAATGTGTATCGCATACTCATGGCCCTCAAGAGCTCACCAGCACTCAAGAGGTAGGCAACAACAAGTGAGTCTGCTTTACAAATCGAGTCTGTCCAACAAACCCAACTATTTTCCTTGACAGCATCATTCATATTCTGTAGAATCCAAATTCTTCATCAATATGACTCGGATGCTATATCAGTATTGTGCTATAGCTACTGAGTTGTCTATGTATTTAGAAATCAAATCCAAATACTTTGAGACAACCGCAAGCACCACACTAATATGAAGATTTCTAATCTATAAGGTCACTATGCAACTTCATAAGTCAATACTTCAAAAGTTGCAACTGATTCCACTAGTTCAGTAGAATCAACAGTGACACTCCTACTGCATCTTTTCTGACTTTATATGACATAGACCATCTAATGTCATAATTAGAATCAAAACTAATCTGACCTTATGTTTGTTGACTAAATTCTCCATGAATGAGAAACTTGTTCTTAATATCTCAAAGATCACAAAGAACATATTTCAAGACACATCTTATGGTCTACAACATATCAAAATAAATCGTAACAATTATGATTAAATTGATATCTTTAATCGCACATAATATAGTACTCATTACGCTATCATCCTATGATGCATAAGATTGACTAGACATTCCAATCAATTTATCTTTCGACAAAGGAATCATCCTTTATGAAAGATGAAAACTATATATATATATATATATAAAAGACACGTTAACTGTCAAACAATTGTACTAACTGTCATACAGGTAGTCTTACTGTGTTCTTTATTAGATCATACCTAAAATGTGATTAATGAGAGTATCTCACAAGTCTCTTAGTTTTATATATAATATAAAATTTTATATATGAAATATAACAGAGACTACTCCCACTGTTATCACGGAGAAAAGAAGACTCATGATATATAATACTAGAAAGAAATTTGTACGCTCCCACTGACCCTACTGACAAATACGTATTCTCTATACTTCGATAAAAGCAGATAATCTGACTAATACCAAAAACAGAGAGCACGAATTTCTGGAAGGCTTATCTGAGTCTAAAATAGGCTCTATAAGCTAGTATATCAAACTGTGATCTTAGCAGAATATAAACTCTATGGCCATTCTAGAATGAACTCTTCAAACAAAGAAATCACAACGGATATCTCATTCGAATAAATCACTCAAGAACGCCACTTTGCATTCTTTAGCCAAAATACAGTTTAATATCGACATTAACCAACAGATCCCTAATTGTCCAAACAGTGCGACAAGAGATAAGTTTTCTCAGAATCTACAATAGACCACAATTCAGGGAAGAAGACCATTATCTCAACTCAAATCGGGAACAAGACCCACAGTTCATGGAAGAAAACCCTTATCTCAACTCAAATCGGGAACAAGACCCACAGTTCAGGGAAGAAGACCTTTATCTCAAATCAAATCAGGAACAATACCCACAGTTCAGGGAAGAAGACCCTTATCTCAACTCAAATCGGGAACAAGACCCACAGTTCAGGGAATAAGACCCTTATCTCAACTCAAATCGGGAACAAGACCCACAGTTCAGGGAAGAAGACCCTTATTTCAACTCACATTGGGAACAAGACCCACAATTCAGGGAAGAAGACCCTTATTTCAACTCAGATCGGGAATATGACCCACAGAGACGAAACCCACAATTCAAGGAACAAGACCCTCAACGAATCGGGAACAAGACCCACAATTCGGTATCAGATCAGTTCTGCTGAAAATGGCACTCCAAAAATGGAGCAAGGTTCGAAAATGGACAAACATCATCACTGCGGCACTCTAGGTACGGAGACGCGACCGCGCCGCCCTAGGTACGGGGCCTAGCACTATCAAATCAACACAACAGGCGGACCAGGTGGTAGCTGGCGAGCCAGGTAAGTAAAAAAACATTGCACATACTTTGATAGGATTGTCATTGACACACACTGAATGAATCCCATCAAAGTGGGGGCGACTGTAGGCATTGCATTTTTGCATACCAAACCCGATGATGAGTCTCGTAATGAGGCACTACCTTTAAGTCGTGGAAGTCGCGGAAAACGGTCGTCGGAAATGAGAAGTCAAGAATTGACATATTATTGGTTTTGATTCGCTAAGTTCGCTCGGAGTTCGCTTGTTGAATCTTCGTTTCGAGGTGTATCTTTGGCCCGAAATCGCCGCAAAACACTCTAAGCCCACCTAAACACCTAAATCCACATCCAAAGCCCATGAAACCAAGACAAATTAAGCATCAAGCCCACCATCTAAGAAGCCCACGCCCATGCACACATTTTCACCCCTCCATGCACTATTCAAACATGATTTACCCTTCTACCAACTTACTTTAAACCATTGACTTCACTTTTACCATGGTATCAACTTTCCAAGCCATTAAATGAATCAACCCCACACCATTTATGCTTAAACCCCACGCCCATGACCATTTTCCATCACTTTTCTTTTTATTTTCAACAAAGACAACAATTATATCACCACCTTTGATCATTTTCAACAAAGCATCACCATTATCATCAACTTTCCCTTCATTTTCAACCAAGCTAGCCTACCTAATTAATAATCCTTTGACATCACTTGCCAACCCAATTAATGCACACTTTGTTTGCCTATTTAAACCCTCATTTTCTACCTTGAAACACGAAGCACATACCTAGCATACATTGATCAAACACTTAAGCATTTTGAAGAATAAAACAGCCCATTGCCTCCTCTTGCTCTCACGTACACAGCTCTCTCCTTCACTGCCTTAGTCACGCCCAAAGGCCATCCTCCATTCAGCCCCTTGTCACGCCCATACATGCCTCAAGTCAGTGCCTCAAGTCACGCCTAAACCATCAACAAAGCAGCTCTCCATTCAGCCCACTTGTTCACGCCTCAAGTTAGCCCTCACAGCCCCTTCTCACGCCTCTAATCAGCCCTCAACTCACTGCCTCAAGACACGCATAAAGCCTCCAATTCAGTACATCATCTAGCCTCCATTTAGACCTGAAAGTCACGCCCCTCACTGCCTCTCACACACCTCCATTCAGCCCTTCACCTTGTCTTTATAGTTCACGCAAATTAGCCTCCCATTCCAGCCCCAAGAAACACGCCCAAACAGTCCCCTTACATGTCCAAGCCACTGCTTCATTTAACGCCTGAAACCAACTCCTAAATAACCCTCATTTCAGCCCCCAAACCAGTACACAAACTGCCTAAATCACCCTCATTTATCACGCCCAAAACAGCAGCTCATTACACTCAAAACAATCCCCAAAATCATGAAAACAATGAGTAAAAAACTGGACTCGAAATCTTTGAGAAACCAAGCAAACGGCAGTTCAATACCCCTTAAAATTCACCAAAACACCTCATAATTCACTGCAAACCAGTGAGCCAAGTGTGGAGACTTGAATCGCAGTGAAACGAACTCAAAACAGCGAACGAAATGGTGAAACAGTGAGCAAAATATCGAAACAACGAACTGGAGGAATCGTGGTCTCTTAGCCTTTCCGACGGCCGTATAATGCAATTCCAAAGAACGACACAAAAGGTTAGACCTGAGGGTTTATATTATTAAATTTATTTACATGAAATAATGATTTAGGAGATGTTTTTTGTGATATTTAGCATGGATAATTAGATTAGCATGTGGTTTGAATTGGCTCACATGAAATAATGACTTAGAAGATGTATTTTATGTGTTTAGCATGAATGATTAGTTTAGTATGTTGTATGGAATTTATTTACATGAAATAATGACTTAGGAAATGTATTTTATGTGTTTAGCATGAATAATTAGTTTGGCATGTTGTTGGAATTTATTTACATGAAATAATAACTTAGGAAATGTGTTTAATTTGAATAGTTAGTTTAGCATGTTATTTGGAATTTGTTCACATGAAATAATGACTTAATATGTGATGTGATTTCGGGTGAATGGAATATGTGATCTTGCTTGTGGTATATTGGATGGAAACCCGGATATAAATTCCATAGCCGAATCCGAATGGACGGTATTATGGTTTGCACCCGGGATACAATGCCCCGTACCACTTGAAGGATTCATGTATTTCATTTCATCCAACTTGTATTTGAGCATGATTAGGCTATTAGAATGTTGTTTTATTTCAAGCATGTTTTAGTTATTTACCTTTTTTATGAGGAATTTAAGTTAAGGTATGTTTAGATTACTATGTATGTAGCATGTTTGATGTGTGATGCCGAATGTTTGCGGTTATGAAAACTTACTTTCAAAGCATGCGAACTTAGATTTAGGTATATAGGAATTTAGAGTAGTTTTACCAATGTATGTCTTGTAGACTTGGTTAATATTACACAAATCCATCCATTACAATTGACATAAGTAAGGGACCATTCCGAACCTAACGGTTTGAGGTCTTCCCTTGCGATGGGTGAGTGCGGCCTTAAATCATTTCCCGGTTCACACTGGGTGGCGATTCCTTTATTCTCCGGTTTAGTCCCCCGCGGGCTACTCCGTACTCCCAACTAGGCCTTGAGCCCGGAACAGCATGAGTCGCCCAAGTTCTGTGTCCTACAACAACTTTATTATATTAATAATGTCGAACAACATTAAATCTCTTAAGTATTCATAGCATGAGTTACTTACCTGATTTACGGTCACTCCTAACCTGGATCTGATCTGTCAAAATAAAAAACAAAACACGGTCAGAACCGCTATTTGCGGAACTTTCAACTCATCTATATAAACTTTCTGACTTTCCCGAAACACACGAATCCTCTCCGATTCTACCGTTCAAACTTCATTACTCATATATATCTTTATATGCCATTCTACGCTAGCTAAATATCTTATACTCTCGTTTTACGCGTTTGCGGTAAATCTTGCGGAAAACTTTCCCAAACGCTACGGAAGGGTCTCGAACCCTCCAAATTGATCCGGAACTATTTAATTATCTTTGTACTATCATAATTAAGTCATATTCATTATCATGTCGATAGACCATAGCCGCGCGAGAAACTCCGTGTTACCGGAAACTCACTAATTCTACCGGATCCATCAAATCTAATCTGTTTCTCCCCGGATTCTACCACATTTATCGCTTTAACATATTAAAACATATCCAATTCATTCATGCTAATTCACTAAACTACGGAACTACTAGAGATATCCGAGTATAAAACTGTAAACTTTAAAATAGTGTATTCTTAACGGAGAGTCATACCGAAATTCCGAGGCCATATTCGGACTCCCAACGACCATACGAACGCGCTGGTATCGTCGAAATTTCGATCGGAGCTACTGTTTACCTTAGGTTTACTGTTCACCGACACTTCTCTCCTAGTTTCGCGTGCAACCGACCATTGTTCGGTGAAATCGATTCCACATACTCGTAGTACTCTCCGAGGGCTTCGATTTGGTAGGTGGCTTGGGCCGTGAAACGAACCGACGAGCTGGGATCGGGAACCTCAAAACCGCGCCTTTCTTCCTCATTTTTCTACCGTTTCCGGCGTCCAATGTGCCGACGCCGGCCACCGGCTTGCTCCCCATATTCGGGCGATCCAAGCCACACCGGTGTGCCACCGAACCTCCAGCCGGATCACCGCTGGCGTCTCCTTCTTCTCTCTCGCACGCGTGATGAGCGGCTCCCCCTTCTTTTTCTTTTTTTTGTTTCCTTTTTATTAGCCATATAAAATAATAATAATAATAATAATAATAATAATAATAATAATAATAATAATAATAATAATAATAATAAATACAAATATCATCTCAACATTTAATAAAATGCCCCCCACAATAAGGGTATTTTTGGAAATCATCACTTTTGAAGCCCTTCCGGTGCGATTTTCGAAAAAGTTCAATGCGAAAGTTGTCCGTCTCAGAAAAACGAGTCCAATGGTTCAAGAACCAACTCGATCAGAGTTTGTTTGCTAATTTTGTGCCCAAATCTGTAAACTCTACGCGTAATATAAATATCGCGTAATTGATTCTTGAGACAACGAGTCTTCTGCCGTGACAACTCTCCACTTTATAATATTCCGACCCATATAATAATCGCTTGAATTCTTATTCTTCACTTTCATCATGCTTTGAGATTATAACATCAGTCCATGAATCTTCTAGAACAGTCCCAAAAATCTGGGATGTTACATTCACCCCTCCTTATAAAAATTTCGTCATCGAAATTTCTCCATCCCTATAACTGCTGATTCAAACCTGGTCAAATATGCGGAAACTGTCTTACTCTAAACTCTACTGATATCACCTCTCTGTCCCAACAACCCACTACGACTTTAAACTGATTATACCAGGCTGGTTCTCATTTTTGACTATACTGATCTGGTTCTTATATCTAGCTGTACAGCTATGGTTCTTATCTCTAATCATCTGGCCTCTCAAGGGCCCTATACTGATACTATCTAGGTCCTGTTAATTCTTCGATCTAAAAAGGCCACAAAAGTACTTACTTAATCTAATCTCTTCCATCCGGAAATAGCTAATCTACGCATGTCAATTGAGTCACCATTGGACTCAAATTCAAGAAAGCAAAGTACTGAATAATAGAATCAAATAATATCAAACAATCATAGAAGATACATACAAAGACCTACAATCATAGAAGGTAAAGATCTTGTGCTCTAAAGTTGTATTGGACGTTGATTGGTACACGTTGACATGAGAGGGTTGATATGGATTTATGTTTTGTGTTTTGCATCGGGGAGGTTTTTACCTTTACAAGCAATTATTTGCCATTTCTAATTATCTTTAGGGGGAAATATGTAATTTTGAGGATAGGATATAGGGGTAGGCAGAGTCCCACGTGCGTTCAAAAGAGACGGAGCACACTCGTAATGAAATGAAAAAGGGTGAATGTCACTTTTCACCAAATATTTACACTAATAACCATTTATTTTCTTACTATTTTCATTTTTCATAATATTCTAAAACTCCTCTTAGATTAAAAATCAATATATTATTTTATACTTTGACATTTATTTTTGTTATGAAATATTAATAGTATTGTATAATTATTAATTCATTAAAATTATTAATTCAATAAAAGAATATAAATATAAAATATAGTATCTAACTACTCCCTCACCCCATATGATTATTAAAATAATAAATTTAATATAACAAATGTATTAGAAAAGACAAATAATAATTTAATTGAATTCAAAATCTTTCATTATTCTAATTGAATTAAAAGTTTTCTCCATTCTAATTGAAATCAAAATTTATAATTATATACAAATAAAAACTAAATTATATTAAAAAAATAATACTAACTTAATTGAATTCAAAATCTTCCACTATTCTAATTGCAATAAAATATTATAATTATATTTAAATAAAAACTATAATTAGTAAACTTAAATTAGCAAGTTAAATGTTTGAATGCTCCCTCGGCGCACAATGTATGATTATTAAAATTTATATTAAAAATGACGAATACTCATTTAATTGAATTCAAAATCTTGCACTATTTTAATTAAAATCAAAATTGAATTGCCTTTTTTAAAATGAGTCTCTTTCAAAGAAATGGATATTTTATTTAACATTTTAGATGCATGAACGAGGATATAGTCAAATTCAATTATTGTAGTCTTAATAACAAACCAAATTATACACACCCATAAATGATATACACATGTTCATGTGAAATTGAGAATAATATAATTTAAAGTCATTAACTTGAAATTCAATGATGAATATTGTATAAATTATTGATATTTATGTTAAAATTTGAAGTTAAAATAACGAAATTTATCAATCATTTACTCAATGTCTAGCACGTTATAAAAAATATACAAGTCCTGAAAGTTTGTTTACGAGTCAACATAAATAATGCGAAGTGTATTAAATTATGGAAAATATCTATATATTTTACATCAAATGTATACCTAATATTTGACACGAATTTGAATCATAAGCCCAAATTTAGTACAAATTTAATACAATTTACAATCTTGAAATGAAATTAGTTTATTATGTTAGAGATTTTATTATGACTCAAAAGGAAACATAATAAACTAATTTCACCTCGAATAAGAATCAAATCAAATTATTTATTTATGTTTAACAAGCAATAATAATAAGGGAATTTATCAATTATACACTCAATGTTTAGCATATTATCAAAATATATAAATCCTGAAATTTTATTTACGGGTCAACATAAATAATGCGAAGTGTATTAAAATATGGAAAAAGTCTACTTATTTTTCATCAAATGTATACCTAATATTTGACACGTATTTAAACCATAAACCTAAATTTAATATAATTTTAATACACTTTACAATCTTGAAGTGAAATTAGTTTATTATGTTGGAGATTTTATTATGACTCAAAAGGAAACATAATAAACTAATTTCACCTCAAATAAGAATCAAATCAAATTAATTATTCATGTTTAACATGTAAAAATAATAAGAGAATTTATCAATCATATACTCAATATTTAACACATTATCAAATATATATAAATCCACCACTTGAGAAAAAAAAAATTCGCCAGTATTATTGATGTAGTTTATTATTTCGCCATAAGTTAAAGTTTCATAAGGAATATTTCCATTAAACAGCAAATAATTTGGGTAAACCACTTATGAATTTTTCTTTCCAATATGTACTTTAAAAATCTGTTTGCAAATATAACTTTGACAAAAAAACATCTTTATACCACCTAAAGTCTTGCGTTTTAGGACACCTAAGGTTTTGAAGTATTTCTGATGACCTTTCTTGAAATTGAATAGGTTCTCCAATAAAGTATTTAGTTATTGCAAAAACAAGAGTATTTATAGCATCTTGTTCATTATTTATTGGTAGATTATTTTGATCTCTTTTAACTGCTGTCAAAATTTGCATTTTTTTCTTGTTTTGTGAGAAAATTATCCCACCATCTTTTAATTGGCCTGTGAATCCTGTGGTTAATATGACTGCAATAGCATGATCATTATTTCTAGCAATTTTATAGGCTTGAGCTGCCATTAGCATTTCATGGAGAGTATTGAGGATTTGAGCTTTTGCCATTCCATCAATATTCCATTCATAAATACTATGACCATCATAATAACTTTATGAATATTGATTTCTTTCTTCAAAATGAATATCCGGTGGTGTTGGTCTTGGGTAGTAATTTCTTGTTTTAGGTCGTTGCGGTTTACTATGATATTTAGCTATTGTTTGTGAGTCATTTTCTAAAAATTCTAAAAGTTCTTCTTGAAGTAATTCTTCATCATTATTGTTATTGATGGGTGATATTCGATTTTGAAGAAGATGGTACATCTTTTGAAATATTTAATTGTTGTAATTGCTTTTGGATTTTATCTAAAACATCTTCTGAAGATTGCTTGAATTCAAATTTTTTATCTTCTTTAAGTTCTATTGGTGGTTTAAAAAGGGGAGTTTTTGGATCAAGTTTTGTATATAATATTTCTCCGGGGGTTTTTGAAGAAATAGTAGTTTCAGATTTTATTGAATCAGTTAATATTGTTTCAACTGTATTTAATTGAGTTGCTATTGTATTTAATATTTGATTAGAATAATTATTTTGTTGTTGTAGACTACGAATATCTGAATATTGTATTTTATCAGTGTCTTGCGTAGTTCTTGGTATTTTAAAAGGAGCAGCTTTAATTGGTTGATCAGTGTATTGGAATTGTATTTCTGTTAAGGGGGGATGGACACTTATTATTTCTTGTGGAGTATTTGAGTCGGTTTTCCAATTTTTACTTATTGATTTTGTAATAAGAATTATCTTTTGTCCTTGTGGGTAATATTCTTTCATCCATATGAAAAAAGGCACATGTTCTTGTAAATTTATTATATCTTTTAAATATTGATCTTGTAGTTTCGATTTCTCACTTTCTGAGAATATTGACCTATATATTTTTCTAGGTTCATCCCATCTATGATGTAAATATTCTTCTTGAATTAATTCTTTATTGATAATAAATTATTTATTTATAGTCAACAAATGACTATTGGGGGGAGTTGGTGATTTATTCTCTTCCTTCATTTGAGAATATGTCGGAGACATAGACTCAATCGATTGATCATCTTGATAAACAGGTTGGGGAATATTTTGATTGAAATCGACTCCGGATAATCTTGTTACTGATGGTTATTGAAATGAAGTTCTGGCTGACTGGAAGTCTTTTAAAATTGATGAACTACCTAAAGAACTAGGAATTCGTTGTAAATTTTTAAATTGAATATTAACAATTCCATCAGAGTCTTGAGTTATTATACTTGTACTAGATCTGTTGGTTTTATTCTAGGTCCCAAGATCATCAAACAAGCATGAATAATGTGTGAAAACAAATCAAAGGAGTTGCGGAATACTCACATCGATCGGTTGTGCGACGAAACGACGAACAAAATCAAATTCTGCCCTCCAAAAATCGGCCACTGCAGTGCAAAATTTGTGTCCAAGAATTTCAGTTTTGCTTCATCATTTCGAGCCTCGAACTTGCGTCAAACGATTCCCGGCTCGTGGGTGGGTTTCCCTAACACCTTCGTATAACTCTCGGTGTGCTAGCACTTCCGATTTTGAAACAAAATCAAGCTTCTTCCTCTCTTGGACTGTCACGTTTTTTGACAGTTTCACAGCCCCTTGGGCATGTAAATGGAAGGGAGAAAGAGAGAAAAAGAGAGTTGGGAGGAAAGAGAGAGATGTTGGAAGTATTACCAAATTTGTGTATTAAATACACACATTTTAATTTCAAATGCATTTCACTTGAATTTGGTTTTAAAGTCAAACAATAAAACCACACCTACCACATCAAGTCACATCAAGTCAAGTGTCAAGTTACTATATCAATCAAATTGTCAAGTCACATCACTCAAAGTGACAAGTGATTTGACGCTTGAAACGACTAGCGATTTGACGCTTGATGTAACTCATGATTTGACGCTTGATGTGACTTGCGTGCCGCACTCGAATTCGAAATGTGAATGCGCTCGCAATCACTCTCGGGCTCGGGTTCGCTAATTCCAAATTAACGAATTTTCCGTTACGTCGTAATTAAAAGATTACGCCTAGCGAAATCACTATTCACATCGCTAACGAATTAATTCTGAATTAATTCGTTCGCCCGAATTAAAATCCAATTTTAATTCCGCGTCGAAATCCAATTTCGTTTAATATATCGAATATATTAATTTAACCGATTAATTCCAAATTAATCGTTCTCTCTCTTTAGACAATATTTTATCCCAGATAAAATATCTCCATAATTAATCCCAGATTAATTTTCTCTCTCATCGAATTAATCCCAGATTAATTAAAGTGCGAGTCATACATCATTGGTGAATCATTGGGAAGCGACCCATGAGATCCCCGGATATGTTGGCAGTAAATACGGTCGTCGGACTATCCGAACACGTAAGTACCTCGTACTACGTTTATACTGATTTACAAGACAAGGTTGGCTTCTAGCAAAGCGCCATGCCTACCCAATTCTCCGGAAATATCCTTACAGGAATGAAGGATCTGTATCAGGCGTAGTATACATCGTATCGTGTGTATCGATCCAGTATCGGATGGTCACGTGCTAGGCCTGGGGCTGGAGTTGTGTATGCCCCGTACGAAGCACATGTCGGATGTCTGGTAACTAGTCTCTATAATCGGATATACATGACCTTGTCATAATACCCCGATGGCCGCGCAGCACTTAAGAGCACTAATACCGTATCCTACGTGACATCATCTCCACTATGACTGGAGTGATACTTCCGTCTTGACATCACACCCAATACTCTACGATTCTCAATATACCCAGTATCGGCGTACGCAGAACCGGTTAAAGCCCTGGATGACCTCAACTAAAGTATATTGATTGTCGTAAGTATTAGCGGTGCAAGTCTCAGGTTAAGACCAAATACACCTACCCTGATGTCGGACTCCCATAGACACATAGTCATACTACCAATGGGATTCCGAGGGGGTCTATCCAGAGCGAAGCTGTTTCCCGTACCATCGGTGAAACACAACCTCCTACCGCACTTGCATAAGTATCCAATACTTAAATATATGAGAACTATGCCCGTTATGCCCTCACAACGTGCACAAGTGCAATACTAGTCTTTTACGCATTACTGATGTCCAATCTCGATAATACTCTGACTAGGGATATTTAATGATTAATCCTTCGTGGACTGATATTGTCTCATATCATCTCAATCCAGGAACTAATCATATGGACCTCTCATCATTTATACATCTAAGGTGATCTAATTACAAACGATAAGAGTGCAATTTCCTTGTCACATAGTTAATTTGTACAACAACACCATGATCTGTACAAATAGTGACGCTATGGGTCATAATTGTCCAACAAGATCGTCTTTCTATTAGTGAAGGAGGAACTATTTCTCTAAAATTCCAAGTACTTCCTTGAGTTATTTCATTCCACTTGAGTCTTTTAGGAGTGATTGCATTAGATCTTAAAGGATTTACTTCAAGCAATATTGATTCATTTCTAGAACTAGATTTCATAGCCTTAGTATTAATTTGACTTCCCATAACTTTATAATAAACACGATAAATAATAGCTATTGATTTAACATTTTCTAAAACATGTAAATTCTTTGATTGAACATTGAGAGTCAAAGCATGCATAATATGCGGATCATGTAAAGATATTGAAAAATTTGGATAACAATTTGAATAAACGGGACCATTAGCTAAATTAGATTCTACTAATGCAAGTAATGAGTCATTAAAATTGATAAAACGAGCATCTCGTATAGCAAATAATATTGGAATATCTAAACCTAATTTAAACAAAGGTTTAGCTGCTATTTACACCATTCCTATATGTAGGTAATTGAAATTATTCCTTCGGTGATGAGATATGGTTGATTGAGAGAACAAAGATATGGTACATGTTTCTTGATTCAAAGGTATTGTTTGTTCATGTGTTTTTATTGAATAGTCTTGAGCAAAAGAAAAAAGTCCTTTTTGTATATGGTATCGAAATTGGCTAAAGGTATGGACCAGTTTTGTAATTGATTTTCTATTCTGCTTATTGGTTCTTGGTTGTTGTGGATTCCTTGGCTATTGAGAATATCTGAATCACTGAGTATATTGGAAAATGATTGAGAAGATGAGACTTCAGACACTTCGTCATCAGATCTACACCTATTGGATCTTAATCTAGATAACAGACTCATACTATTTTCTCAATACTCAAAGTAAACAAAGATTTTTCTCCTATTCTATGACCACCCTCCGGGACAACCCTAAAACCAGACACGATAATGACGGGCTGACCAAGCAGATTACCGGGCTAAACCAAGCAAAATAAAAGAAATAAACTGTGAAAACTTGAGGAAGAAGATAAACAGTACTTACTGTAGTGACACGTGGCGCTGATACCAAACTCGGGGGCAGGACCTTTTGATGAAGCGTACTGAGAGATGATTTCTGTGTGCGTGTGTGCTTTAAAAATTAAAATTAAAAACTTTAAAGATAATATAATAGAAAACACGATTTTATTTAAACACGAGTTGAATATTACATTAAAATAAGCTCTGCCCACAAGACAGATCCATAACAAATATATAGAGTGGAGAATAAACTCCAATACAACGGACACCAACTACAGACTTCAAAATAAAAATAAAAACAATAAATAATTATTACACAGAATAATTAAGTAGAGGCAGCACATTGAAACTTTAAAATTGACAAGATAGGGAATCTTGAAAATATAGCCCACTAATGGAGACTTTGAGCCATTTAATTGAGACTATAATTGATTGAAAGATAAACTTTATGATATTGTCGACCAATATTGAAAATCTTGAATTATTTCATATATTGATTAACGAACATGCCAAAACAGTCATCTTCATTGAGTGGAGTGAAAGATGATGTTGCATCATCACTTGCGTCATCATCATCATCTTGAGAAATCTTCGAGAGAGCATCTAATAATTGCTTCTTGTATTCTTCTGTAACGACCCCGGTAGTAGTTGTTTGGAGACATTCAATTTTTTTCCCTATTACGAAGCATTTAATAATATTGTATTAATTAGAAATAGTGGATGCTTTTTTAAAAAACAAAATAATTAAAATTGAAGGTTATTGTCCTTATTATTATAATAGGGTTTAATAGTGATGAGAATATAAATGGACTTGGGCCTATGTAAGTGATTAGATATAGGAAGAGTGGAAAAGCCAAGGTCAAATTATTCACATAAGCCCAATTATTCATTTAGGAAGCATAAAAATTTAAGCCCATTACAAGAAATATCCACCATTTTCTAGAACAATTTAGGTATAGGGATAATTTTTTTTCTTTTCTTTGGCTGGTATCGTGACTGTCTAAGGAAAAAAAATGGGGGGAATTCATTTCTTTTCTATGTGGTGACCGTGACTAACAAAGGAGGGAAGAGGGGAAATCTTTCTGGCTTATTACCGTGAGTTGCTTCTTGTTTGGGCGTGAGATTGAGCAGTATTGGGAGGCTTGAATCCAGAGCCACGTTCTTCCCCAGCGACGTAAGGCAACCCAATCAGACCTCAAAATTTGTGAGTGGAGACTTGTTTTTTTTCAAGATTGATTTTATATTCACTTATTCCAGAATTAAAAATCTATTTCAGATTTACTATAAGGAAGTTTTAAAAACGTTGGCTCTGTTTCATTTTCAGTTATGTGATATTTGAGATTTCTTGTAAGATTTAAAAGTTTAACAATAGTTTTAAAACATGAGTTTCTATTTATTTTCGGGGCATGAGGTAAAACCTCACCCCAGTATGTAACTGTTACAGTTGGATTTGACAGATTTAGACGCATGTGCACATGTGGAGGACTGAGGGGACGCTCTCAGATCCTCGAGCAGGACTAGGGGCTACAGGGTCCCGAAATCCTAATTTTCAGAGATGCCCAGTCGAGTTATGGTCATGGGCATCGAGTACACCCAGTTGAGTTATGGTCCTGGGTGCAGAGAGACGTCCAGTTGAGTTATGGTCCTGGACGTAGAGCAGTTTTCAGTTTTCGGTACATAGTTTTTTTTTCAGATTTTCAGTATACAGTTTTCAAAGATAAGTTTTTAATAAACAATTTGAAATCTTTTAGATCCCCAGTATAAAACTTTCAGATATTCAGTATTCAGATTTTAGAGATCAGGTTTTAGTAAAGAGTTTTCAGAATTAAGGTTTTAGAGCCAGTTTTCAGAAATAGAGTTTTCATGAAGATATGTTTTCTTAAAACATGGTTTTAAGGCTAAAGGTCTTTTATCAGTTTCCAGATTTCAATCCACTCACTTAGATCTTTTGACGATCTAACCCCCCCTCCAGTTCTCATGTTTTGCAGGATTTTCGGAGGACGATGCTCGAGAGGATGGATACTGATGCAGTCACCAGGGTTGGAGTCCACCATTTTAGAGTCAAAAGTGTGATAACCAAGTCAGAGTTGCATGTATGCATTAGTGATAGTCATTACAAGAAATTTTTCTAAAGTATTGTAATATAAATATTCTTGAGTATGCATTGATAAACGTATTTTTTTGTTGTCTGAGTTTTGGTCTATATGCTTGACATTGCATTCGAATGGTCTATACAGTCAGAGGCTTATGGGGTTAGCACAGTTATCCCCTGCCGGTAACATCTCCCAGATCGGGGATGTTACATCTTTCTTATTGGAAGCTGAAGCTAATGAGGCTTGAATTTAACTCTTGCTCAAATGGAATTCTTGATTTTGAAGCTCTAAGGAGACTGAATGAACGGATCGTCCAACATATTTTTGAAGCCATTGGATAACAGCATTGCAACAGGCATTCTGATTATTAAATCCAGCCCACCATTTTATTTTTATAGTCCTTGAAAGATGGCGAACAGGATATCCTGGGATTCTATTTTCGATCTTGAAGTAACATGTCATGATCCAAAAATAATTAAAAGCAGCAAAAAATGATAAAAATAGATCTTGAGTTTCATGGGGTTTTTTCATATTATCTGTCCATAATTTAAATCCATCTTGGATTTCTTGAGGTAAAATAGAAATTTGGGGACCAAAATAATACCACCACTTGAGAAACCATTGAGGAAATTTGGGATTACATTGTCCGAAATGGAAAAATCATGAATGATCAAAGGCTTTGACACAAAGGAAATTGTACCAAGCATTTTGATAATCAAAATAATTGAAGGTTTGAGGCTCAAAGGGTTGAGAAAAGGTTCTTTCTGTGAAAGGATTGAGATTCCAGTCTGTTAGGGATAAGACTTTAGAAATCTTACATTTTGAGTAGGCTATCTGGGATGGATTTTTAGGGTCTTAATTATGAGTAATATCAATTGAATCAGTGTCAAATAAAATGAATTCATAGAATTTCTAGGTTTTTTTGAGGTTTTCTAGAAGAAAAAGGAAATGTTTTGGTAAAAAATTATTGATAATTTCAGGAAATGATGATGCGTTTTATTCCGGTTCAATTATAGCCACAAGGATTGAACCATCTTTAGGAATATATTGATTTTTTGAAGGAGAGGGAGTTTGATAAGAAGAGGAAGGTAATGACCTTTGAATTTTTTCGAGAGTATTGACAGTTGCTTGAGAAAAGGTAGGATTTTTGGAAGATCTCGATTTTGACTTAGGGGTAATGAATCCTTCTCAGTCTTCAGACAGTAATTGAAATTGATTTCCTTGCAGCTGAGGAAAATTTTCTTGAGTCAAATTTCTTGAGGGACTAGGAACCATTGTATATGATTCCTTTGTCTGTTTTTCTTTCATGGGAGTGCCCATGAAGTCGATTGAGCTTTTTTCCCTGTAAAAATTCTCTTGTTAAAAAATATGGTAAAGAATTTGAAGGTCCTTTGATAAATTCAATTTCAAAATCAAAACAAGAAAGTATAGCTTGCCATCTTGCAAAGATTTGTTTTGAAACAATATTTTGAACATCTTTCAAAAGTATTTCTTTTGCAGATAAACAGTCTATTCGAAGAAGAAATTTTTTATTGATTAAATCACCTTGAAATTTTGAAACACATAAAACAATTGATAAAATTTCTTTTTTGACAGTAGAATAATTTTTTTTGTGGACCCAGCCAAACTCCTGAATGAAACCTAACTAATGAAGTTTGATTACCTATTGACTATTTAAGAAATCCACCATAACCTATATCAGAAGTATCTGTTTCAACAATAAGAAAAGCTTGAGGATTGAGAATTGTAACGACCGGTAGTTATTACTACTACCTATGACGATATTACTACGTACGAGACAAAGGAGTATAAAAATAAATCGTGTTAGGACTCAATATAATTGTGTAAGGAATTTGGGAATGATCGGTAAATTTTTCGAAGTCACGAGACGAAACTGTATCGTATGCCCTTTTATACTATATATAATATTTTGGGCATAACTTTTTTATATGAACTCGGAATTTTATGAATTATATATCGTCGGAAATCTTAGACCAAGACCTACAACTTTCGAGTTATACATTTTTCCGAAATAGGACTAGAAATGGGTCAAAAATGCAAGTTAAAATCTGGATGAACAGTAAAAACGGACCCAAATGATAAAATCTCAAACTTCTCCATTTCCCTAGAAAACTCTACACAATTCTTTATCAATTAAGTCCCCCTATATAAAGGAATCACTATTCCTAAATACAAAAGAGAAAGAAAACGAATTGAGAGAGGGAGGGAAAAAGAAAACAGTGAAGAAAAGAGAGGGAAGAAAAAAAGAAGAAGAATAAGAAGGAGAGAAGATGAAGAAGAAAAGAAGGGAAGAAAAAGATAATAGAAGAGTAGTAAGAAGCTTGGCATCCTTGGAGGACTTGTAGAATAAAAGAAAATTAAGAAAATGGAGGTAAGAATCCATGACCCCAAACTTGAAATTTTTGATTTTGATGAAATGGATGATTTGATGATGATAATATCATGTGTTGAGTTTAAAATGATGAGAATGTGGGTTCGAGGGTTAGTAATTGGCAATTGGACATTTGGGTTTAACATTTTGAGTTTTAGGTTTAAATATACATTATGAATTTTATGTGTTGATTGAGAATGATTCTTGATAATGAAAGAATAAAGTATGATAAAATGAAGTGGTAATAATGTATGAAAGGTTGGTTTGTAGAATGAAAGTAAAGAAATGGATGGTGATGTTGGATTAATGAAGATTGAAATGTTTGAAGGATTATTTAGTAATGTTAATTTGATAAATTAATAAGTGATTAATGATGATTATATAATAGTTTGAGATATGTGGAATTGGTATGTATGGTGAGATTGAGTATTGGAAATGATATGTAGAATTAAGAAGGAAATTGGGGCAGAATTCGCACTCTGCAGGAAGAACCAGAAAACCGGAATTTCCAGTCAGCGTCGCGACGTTGGACAAAAAAATAGGGTAAATTATTTTAATATCCGAACTGAATTCAGTCAGTTCCAGCTTTACCCCAGCATAATAAGGACCACCTTTTAGGACTCGTATCAATTTATCTTCATATCCTACATTGAATTATGACCATTATAAGTCTTAAGTTATGATTTTTGAGTAAATATTTAAGAAATCAAAGTTGATCAAGTATGCTAATTCTAATCAAGTTCCTACCATAGGTCATTCGCAGGAAACACAGTTCCTTGCGATCAGGAGTTCAGCGCCAACTCAGCCAAATTTGATTACAGTGAGTGGACACCATCTCTTTTACTTTATTTTTATATTGAAATTTCTTTGAGCAGACTTATTTTTTCGCAACTAGGGCGTTAACTAAATTTGTTTACATGTCATATATGATTTAATTTGATTTGAGAAGATTTACAGAAAAATAGATGTTTCGGTTTAAGATTTATGTTTTCAGCATATGCTTTATACTCGTATGTTTCGGGGGATGAGGTAGAACCTCACCCCAGTATGTAACTATTACAGTTGGATTTGACGGTTTTAGTTGCATTTGCACATGTGGAGGACTGAGGGGACGCTCTCAGATCCTCGAGCAGGACTTGGGGCTACAGGGTCCCGAAATCCTGATTTCAGATGTCCAGTTGAGTTATGGTCCTGGGCATCGAGTAAACCCAGTTGAGTTATGGTCCTGGGTGCAGAGAGACGTCCAGTTGAGTTATGGTCCTGGACGCAGAGCAGTTTTCAGTTTTCAGTTTTCAGACGTACAGTACACAGTATTTCAGATCTTAAAACCCCAATTTTCAGAAATCAGATTTTTCACAGAGAATTTTCAGATTTTCAGTATAAAGATTTCAGAGTTCAGAACCCAGATATTTAGTAAGTAGTTTTCAGAAACCAGATTTTCAAAAACAGATTTCAAAAGAAATAAAGTTTCGATAAAAGATATTTCTAAAAGTATGATTTTAAAGTTAAAGGACTTTTATTTCAATTTTCAGTTTTAGTCCACTCACTTAGATTGCATAGCAATCTAAACCCCCACCAGTCTTAGTTTGTCTTGCAGGGATTCCAGGAGGACAAGCTCGGGAGGATGGATACTGATGCAGTCACCAGGGTTAGAGTCCACCAGTTTAAATTCAGAGCAATATGGTCCAGTTAGAGTTGCATACATGCATTAGTGATGTAATAGTCATTACAAGTAATCCTTAAAGTGTTGTAAGAAAAGTATTCTAAGTAGGCATTAATAAAAATATTTTACGTTGTTTGAGTTATGGTCTGTATGCATAACATTTATACGGTTCAGAGTACAGTCGGATAGTCAGAGGCTTATGGGGTTAGCACATCTATCCTCTGCCGGTAACATCTTCTGGATTGGGGATGTTACAAAGATGGTATCAGAGTATGGTCTAGGGAGTCGGTGACTGCAGTGGGTAGAGTGTTGGGGTCTTATATACGTAGTATGTCCGGGATACTTGTATATGAGTCACTACCTCTCCAGTATCTGATCCTCGAGCACGTCCTCAAAGCTTCGTAGACAGGTTAGTAAGTATTTCCTAGCTACCTAAAATTCCTATTCCAGTTCAATTAAAGATCATCTCGTAGCTATTATAAGAATATTTTCAAAGGTACCAAATAAGCTAGGAAACCCGATTAATAAGTCCCAAAGAAAAGAACAAGAAAGAGAAAAGATGAGACTAGAAGAAAAGATACCCAGAAATTCGAATTAGTAAGAGACAGAAAGGTAAAGTTAAAAGAAAAGTAAGATAAGATAGAGGATTCAGAATCTGTGCAGTAAGCAAGACACTAGAACCCATAGTAGTAGAAAATAGACTAAGGAAAGCTTTAACGAGTATTAGAGTTGACTAGCAAGATTAAGATCCCTTTTCTTATTCAATAAATCCTTCCAAGTAATCCAATAGTCTTCTAAATCCTCTCATGGACAGTGAACTTTCTGAGTAACGAAGGATAGCCAGAAAGAAAACAGAAGTAAGAAACCCAAAATATAACTGAGAGCTCTGATGAGGCCTAAACGTCGAAAAAGATCCAAATAACTCTAGATACCCAAACTGTGAACCAGATCCTTAAGCATGAAGCAAAAATGGCTAGCTACCTTACCTCTAGCGACCCGATAGAAATAAAATCCTAAACTTTCCAACTTTCAAATTCTTCTGTGACACCAGATCAGAGAGTTGCTTTGATAGAGCCTATCTTATAAGCATAGACGATTGTAAGGGACTGGATAAGGGTTTACTCGGGAAACTTAAAAGCTAGATTCGAAGACAGTAGAAATTCGTGAACATATACAGGAATAGATCCATGAGAATAAAAGAGATAGAATTAATAAAAAGCAACAGTATGAAGCGTAAGCAGAGTGCCATAACCGAAACTTTCAGCAAGGATAGAGAGTATGGATTTGGGAAGCAGAAGTAAGAAGCATGAGTAAATAAAGATAGAGAGATAGAGATGGATAAGGAATGGTGGAGACCTGAAGTGATATAAACTAGAGACATGGAGATAAGCGATAAGGGTAATAACAAGACTAGTGGTAAAGGGTAAGCATAGTAAGAATAGAACAGAATAGAAGGTGAAAGGATCAATGACAAGGTTCTTTTATTAAGATACCTTTCTTATCCCGTATAGGTAGTGCATCATACGAGTAACCAAGGTCGTTATAAGATAAAAGAAGTAAGAACTCAAGGACGGTCAAGGAATTTTAAATGGACACAGAATGCCAATAAGAAAATAGGGACCTTGGGTCATTCAAAACTCATACCTATTCTACATGAGCAGCAGATTCTATCAGGACACAAGTACTACAGGAAGGATTTAAGAAACTTCTAGCAAAAAGGACATAAAGAAAGAGACTGGTAAGATATAAACAGTCCCCATTAACATAGATGAACGTAGGGGAAACCCAATGGAAATCTATTTAAGGGATAAGCGGGACTTTGACAAGAACATCCACCTAGGAGGAAGATCAATGAAGTTTTAAAAGTATAAAAAATGAAACACTTAAGACAGTTTACAGATTAAGGAAGTTAGAGTAAGGATTGCTAGGCTAGCAAAAGGATCACGAGAAAGTCAAATATCATGGAAATCACAGATAAGTTGAACTAATAAAGATCCATAGGAATGTATAAAGATAAGCATGAGAACAAATCTATAAGGTTGGAAGTATATAAGGAAGTAAACAGAGTATTAGTATGGACGACATAACAAAGTGATAAAATTAAGGTTTATAACAAAAATAGGACGTTCAGATCTCAAACAAAGAAAGAAATAACTCATAAATGGTCTTAATAGTAAGAAGTATATGAGGGAATAAAGCATGGGAATAGTGTTAAGAACTATAGGGAAAAAGCAAGGAAGTGATCAAACCAATAATGAGATAGGACTCTATGACTTAATAATGGAAGTTTTTATAAGAATGACACAAGGAAACTCTAGAACAGTGTAACAAACAAGGTGACTCATGAGTAAAGCTTATCAAGACTAGTAAGAGTCCATAAATAGATTAAAAAAAAATTATAGAATCCAAGGATAAGTCAAATTAACGGAGGTTTATTGTAAGGTATAAGGATAGCCTTGTGAGATTGCAGGAAATTTAAGAAAGTAATAAAAGTATCGGTGTAGACAGTAGTAAAAAGAAAATAAATCAAGGATTATAGAAAGAACAAGAGGTTGGGATTTAAGAAACAAATAGAAAATAGACTCGATGTAGTCTTAAGTAGTGAGTAATATAGTAAAGAAATAGAGTTTGTGGATGATATGAAAATCATGATGAATAATAAGGGAATCTAGTATATTTTAAGAAAGTGATAGAATTGTTAATAGTTATGAAACCCTAGAGCATAATAAAGAAAAAGGACCGGTAAACGTAAGAAATGGCAAGTTTAGGCAAACACATAGTGACTTATGGGAGAATAAGATGAATGGACCAAAGACTTAAAGAAGGTGATCTTGGGGATTAAAGTAAAGAAAGTTTTCAAGAAAACAAAGGAATCAGAAGTCGAAAGACCTAGATGAAGATGAAATTTTCATGGAATCGGAGAGAATTAGAGGGACAAAGGAAATTGTTTATAGAAATAATGAGCAATATATAAAGAGCCTCTTGGAAATGGAAAAAAAAAGTGAGGATTGTAGGAGGAGAATAGTATAAAGATCGATGATTAAGTAAGAAATGCTCATAGTAGACAAATAGAAACAATTCCTAGAAAAGTAAGTGGGTCAAAGGAGAAGGACTTGAATGAGGGATAAGCCTTTATAGCAAAATGAGTTCCATAAGAAGGATGGCAAAGAATTACAGTAGTACCTAAGGGAAGAATAAAGTGTGTCATCAAGACATCGAGAGATGAGATTAGCCCCACCCTCTCAACCCTCTGATGATATCAACAACAAATGGAGCCAAAGCACAATATTGAGACACTTCAAGAACAAGTATAATGATAATGGTATAAGAAAAGAAAGAATAGTTCTAGTAATGGATACTAACAGGAACCTTTGGATTTAGTAGCAAGAGTAATAGTAATAGTTAAGCATATAATAGGGAGATAAATAACGACGTTAGAAATAACTAAATGTATATGAATTTAGACATCCATCAAGTAATGGAAGAAGAAGACATGATATATAGTAGGTACAGATGGAGGATAAAACAGAAAGGTAAAGCAACAGATGGTTGATACCAGTATAGGAGGTGAGATAGCCATAAGGGGAAAAATAAGCAAGAGAAAAGATAGTGAGTTGCAACCGAATATATTTGAAGACATATGGATATAGAGGAAAAGTGCAAAATATGGGGAATTGAGATCTAAAGACATAGTTCAAGAATAAAGAAAGGATGACAAAAACACTAAGAAAAATTTGAAAAGGAAATTACGTATGGTACCCAGCTCTAGCTCTAAGAGACCAAACCACTACGGGTTTGGGATGGTTTAGCCACGGGTTATGGGTTTGGTAGGTTTATAATATAGCATAAGAATGGCAGAATAAGTTGGTACAAAACGGATGTCGAGAAACATAAGGCAGAAGAATAATAAGATTTGAGTAAGAGTCTAATAGGAAGAAATTTTAGAGATAATGAGAATAAGGATCGACAAAAGGACGGTAGTCAAAAGTACCCAGTAGAAATACTATCAAAATAAAGACTTAATAAGGGAAAAATGAAACTCTTGTAGTCAGCAGTGGTTAAATACAAAGAGATGAGTGTAGAAGTATCCTGGGAAATTCGTAAAGAAGCAAAACCACGAGTTAGAAGCCAAGAGGATTCGAGGACGAATCCTATTTAAGGGGGGGAGAATTTGTAACGACCGGTAGTTATTACTACTACCTATGACGATATTACTACGCATGAGACAAAGGAGTATAAAAATAAATCGTGTTGGGACTCAATATAATTGTGTAAGGAATTTGGGAATGATCGGTAAATTTTTCGAAGTCTCGAGACGAAACTGTATCGTATGCCCTTTTATAGGAGAATTTGTAACGACCGGTAGTTATTTCTACTACCTATAACGATATTACTACGTACGAGACAAAGGAGTATAAAAATAAATCGTGTTGGGACTCAATATAATTGTGTAAGGAATTTGGGAATGATCGGTAAATTTTTCGAAGTCACGAGACGAAACTGTATCGTATGCCCTTTTATACTATATATAATATTTTGGGCATAACGTTTTTATATGAACTCGGAATTTTATGAATTATATATCGTCGGAAATCTTAGACCAAGACCTACAACTTTCGAGTTATACATTTTTCCGAAATAGGACTAGAAATGGGTCAAAAATGCAAGTTAAAATCTGGATGATGAACAGTAAAAACGGACCCAAATGATAAAATCTCAAACTTCTCCATTTCCCTAGAAAACTCTACACAATTCTTTATCAATTAAGTCCCCCTATATAAAGGAATCACTATTCCTAAATACAAAAGAGAAAGAAAACGAATTGAGAGAGGGAGGGAAAAAGAAAACAGTGAAGAAAAGAGAGGGAAGAAAAAAAGAAGAAGAATAAGAAGGAGAGAAGATGAAGAAGAAAAGAAGGGAAGAAGAAAAGATAATAGAAGAGTAGAGAAGCTTGGCATCCTTGGAGGACTTGTAGAATAAAAGAAAATTAAGAAAATGGAGGTAAGAATCCATGACCCCAAACTTGAAATTTTTGATTTTGATGAAATGGATGATTTGATGATGATAATATCATGTGTTGAGTTTAAAATGATGAGAATGTGGGTTCGAGGGTTAGTAATTGGCAATTGGACATTTGGGTTTAACATTTTGAGTTTTAGGTTTAAATATACATTATGAATTTTATGTGTTGATTGAGAATGATTCTTGATAATGAAAGAATAAAGTATGATAAAATGAAGTGGTAATAATGTATGAAAGGTTGGTTTGTAGAATGAAAGTAAAGAAATGTATGGTGATGTTGGATTAATGAAGATTGAAATGTTTGAAGGATTATTTAGTAATGTTAATTTGATAAATTAATAAGTGATTAATGATGATTATATAATAGTTTGAGATATGTGGAATTGGTATGTATGGTGAGATTGAGTATTGGAAATGATATGTAGAATTAAGAAGGAAATTGGGGCAGAATTCGCACTCTGCAGGAAGAACCAGAAAACTGGAATTTCCAGTCAGCGTCGCGACGTTGGACAAAAAAATAGGGTAAATTATTTTAATATCCGAACTGAATTCAGTCAGTTCCAGCTCTACCCCAGCATAATAAGGACCACCTTTTAGGACTCGTATCAATTTATCTTCATATCCTACATTGAATTATGACCATTAGAATTCTTAAGTTATGATTTTTGAGTAAATCTTTAAGGAATCAAAGTTGATCAAATATGCTAATTCTAATCAAGTGTAACAGACCGGTAGCGTGTAACCTACCCAACACAGTAAATAATTATGCGAAGCATGCTAATATTCATTTTATGATATAAAAATGATTTCCATGACTTAGAAATCCCGACCGGAGACTCGGGATAAATTTTGAAGTTTAGCGTTTTTCAGCTAAATTTTTCATTTTGATCAGCTATTAGTAAAACAGCCGTACATTTTTCGTTTTAACTCCGATTTCGACGAATAATATACCATTTCGAAGCTAAGACATAGACGCACAAACTTTGCGTTGAATATTTTCCCAAAATTAGAGCAGAACTAAGTCAAAAATCGCGATTTCAGTGGCAGGTATAGTAATTTCGGGAAATGTCTAGAAATTATGACATGTAGCAAAATCCTCTCCACTCTTTTAAATACAGAAAAATCAGCCCTCTTTTATAAAAAGAAAACTATTCATCACCTTCTTCATGCTCTCAAAAAATGTATTTGGTTCCCAAAAACCCTTTCTCATTTTCCATTCATCCCTAAGCCATTTAGAAGCAACAAATAATGGATTTCGGCTTCATTATTACACAAGTGAGCTTCTTTTCTCTTTTCTTTTTCTTTATTTCAGTTTTGAAAAGAAATTTAGAGGCCCCAAATTCGCACCTTATGAACCCTAGGGAATGGGATTAGCGATAAATGGCAATGTTTGCAAGTATGATTGAATGCTAAAATAACGAATATGAACATGTGTGTAACAAATATGTGATTATGTATATTCGATATTTTGAGGGAATTGGCTTAACTAGTATGTATATTAATATATGATTACATATTATATTGTATGAATTGTAAATGTAGACTGAAATGACTTGATGTTATTGAGTACTGGTTGTGAATAAGAAGGTAAAGCAGAATGTGTATTTGAAAATATGTAAAGAAAGTATGTGAATGTGTATGCTTGAGCATGACCTTGTATGCGTGAATGAATAAGATGTGAAAGCTTATGATTATGATAAATATGTATGTTTGATCATGATATAGCAAACATAGATTGAGAATGTAGTACATGGGCATGTATACACGAGCATAGTCATGGATAAGATCATAAGTGAGAGAATACGAGATCATGCATGGGAAATATATGTGTGTATATGAGCATAATTGTGTGAATGCATATATATTTGGGTGCATTACCATAAACAAAATGTTTTCATAAGCTGATAAGATTTTCAGAATTTTCAAAAACTCTTAGAAATGTATTTCAAAAAAACGTTCCTTTCAGTTTTGAGATTTAAGCATGAGTTTTATATTTTCGGGGCATGAGGTAAAACCTCACCCCAGTACGTAACTTGAGACACTGATGGAATTGACGGTTATCATATGGCTTCGGGATTTGGGATTTGGGATTTGACCCATCCCAGTTGTACATTGTTGGAATTGACGGATTTATACACATGTGCACATGTGGAGGACTAGGGGGACGCTCCTAGATCCTCAGCGCTCAGATGGTACATTCCTGGGCGGAGATGCGCCTACGGGCGGAGATGCGCCTACGGGCGGAGATGCGCCTTCGGGCGGAGATGCGCCTACGGGCGGAGATGCGCCTTCGGGCGGAGATGCACCTACGGGCGGAGATGCGCCTTCGGGCGGAGATTTGGTTTTCAGAAAAAGGATTTCAGATTTTGGTTTTCAGTTTTCAGAAAAGAGTTTCAGAAAAGAACTTAGAAAGACGGTTTTAGAAATAAGTACAAGAAAAAGAAAGATTTTCAGAAAGAGTTCTCAGTTTTCAGATTCCCAGTAAACAGCTTTCAGAAACTAGAGATTTAAAGCATGATTTTAAAAAGATAAGTTTTATTAAAAGGTTTTCAAACTGAGTTTCAGAAATAATTTTCAAAAAGCAATTTCTCAGGAAATGTATTTTCTAAAAGCATGACACGTTAGAGTATGATTTACAAATAATGCATATAAATCATGTATTCTAGTAATTCATTTGAGATGCACATAGTTGATGTTAATGCATGATATGTGACCACATTCATGTGAGTATATAATAGACGTTTATATGAATCATATGTCTACATACAATGAGTGTTTTAGAAAACATTGCATGATTCTATATATATGAGTACGTGATTGCTAATAGTATGAGAATAGAAACAATGTTTTATATTGCCGATTTGATGATATTTCAATGACATGAGAGAAAGATAACTATTTTTAGTGTCCAAACCGAACTAGCAAAGAATGAATAGGAAATTTGAGAGATAACTGTGTAGCACAGCAAAAGCGTGAAAGGTTTTTGATGAAGTTGCTAATGATATTGAGACTTGACACGTATATTATGGATATATGAAATTACAACTAGTAAACAGAACCTGAGATATGTGTGAGCAAACAAAAGGATTAGTAACAAGTAATATATTTGTAAATGGATAAGACTTAGATAGTTAGCTCAGACCTAATACTTAGTTGCGTGTGTTATAAGCATAGTAAATATTTAATGAATGATGAATTGTTGATATGTTAAATAGAATGGTAAGAAAGTAACTTAGATAAGTTACATGAGTTTAAGGCAGTAAAGGGAAAAGAAAGATAAGAAGTTAAGAAAATAAAAAGGGGGTTAGACATGCGTGTGAGCATTGCAGTATAATATACTTTGATTATTATACATATGAGATCTTAAGTGTGTCGTGAATTAAAATGGTTCTATTACGAGTCAAAAATTTTAAATATATAAAAGCTTGAGTGTAGGGTTTTTAACTACCAATTTATTATTAATGAAAAATGATATATGTCGTACATATGATGATATGGATTATATAAGAATGATATATGATTGCAAGGTTTGGATATTGTGAAAAGTTCAGGGACGATATACTTATGATTGCAATGATTGCAAATGAATAAGCTAGAAGCATGTTACGAGAAAACTGAAAAGGATGAGTGTATGGATGCTCACGTTAAAGGATTATAAGAAGTGGAATATTTGGCAATTGGGCTACGAAACATATAGTATGATCAGCTGATAATATAGAGAATGTGTGAATCACTTAGAACTCCCAAGTATAATATGTAAACTGGAATTTAAACCTTGCATATGTATGCTGCTCAAGGTAGGAGCATAGTTACTTACTGAGTCTTATGACTCACTATACTACAGTGTTTGAGTTTTGCAGGTTGGCGACCTAAACAGTCGACCATAGATTTCAGAGTTACGGAGCAGTCGGATAGCAGCGTTGCAGTCAGCCAGTCACCAAGTCTTGGGGAAGTTGAGTCTTGTGTATTTGAGCATTGTTGAGACGTGCTGAGCACGGGTACTTATGTTGTAAAGTTTTTGTATATACGTACTTTCGAGCACGGAGCCCTGGTTGTTTTATGTCTTTATGTCTGCATCGTATATGTGTTGGGCCCTTAGGTTGCATTGATGTTGAGATATCGGCCTGAGGCCGAGATTTTATGTTTATGTTGTATATAGATGCTGGCTTTAGGCCAGGTTGTATGATGTTATGAATATATCATGCCGAATTTTTTTTAGAATCAGAGGCTTATGGAGGTGGGTTTAACCTGTCTCCTGCCAGTAACATTGCTGCTAAGGCGGGATGTTACATCAAGTTCCTACCATAGGTCATTCACAGGAAACACTGTTCCTTGCGATCAGGAGTTCAACGGCAACTCAGCCAAATTTGATTACAGTGAGTGGACACCTTTTCTTTTACTTGATTTTTATATTGAAATTTCTTTGAGCAGACTTATTTTTTCGCAACTAGAGCGTTAGCCAAATTTGTTTACATGTCATATATGATTTAATTTGATTTGAGAAGATTTACAGAAAAACAGATGTTTCGGTTTAAGATTTATGTTTTCAGCTTATGCTTTATACTCGTATGATTCGAGGCATGAGGTAGAACCTCACCCCAGTATGTAACTATTACAGTTGGATTTGACGGTTTTAGTCGCATGTGCACATGTGGAGGACTGAGGGGACGCTCTCAGATCCTCGAGCAGGACTAGGGGCTACAGGGTCCCGAAATCCTGATTTCAAATGTCTAGTTGAGTTATGGTCCTGGGCATCGAGTACACCCAGTTGATTTATGGTCCTGGGTGCAGAGAGTCGTCAAGTTGAGTTATGATCCTGGACATAGAGCAGTTTTCAGTTTTCAGAAGTACAGTACACAGTATTTCAGATCTTAAAAACCCAGTTTTCATAAATCATATTTTCACAGAGAATTTTCAGATTTCAGATTTTCAATATAAAGATTTCAGAGTTCAGAACCCAGAACCCAGATATTTAGTAAGTAGTTTTCAGAAACCAGATTTTCAAAAACATATTTCAAAAGAAATAAAGTTTCTATAAAAGATATTTCTAAAAGTATGATTTTAAAGTTAAAGGACTTTTATTTCAGTTTTCGATTTTAGTCCACTCACTTAGATTGCATAGCAATCGAACCCCCCCACCAGTCTTAGTTTGTCTTGCAGGGATTCCAGGAGGACAAGCTCGGGAGGATGGATACTGATGCAGTCACCAGGGTTAGAGTCCACCAGTTTAAAGTCAGAGCAATATGGTCCAGTTAGAGTTGCATACATGCATTAGTGATGTAATAGTCATTACAAGTAATCCTGAAAGTGTTGTAAGAAAAGTATTCTAAGTGTGCATTAATAAAAATATTTTACGTTGTTTGAGTTATGGTCTGTATGCATAACATTTATACGGTTCAGAGTACAGTCAGATAGTCAGAGGCTTATGGGGTTAGCACATCTATCTCCTGGATTGGGGATGTTACAGGAATTGACAAACATGGTAATTCTTTGATATGACGCTTAATTTTCCTTATTATATCCGTGTGAACTAAGGTCCAAGGGTCTGGATTTTTCCTAAGCCTTTGGTATAATGGTTCACAAACTTGACGAAGATTTTGATAAAAATCTCCTAAATAATTGAGACATCCTAAAAATCGTTGTAATTGGGTCTTATCCTTGATTTCATCAGGGAATTTATCAAAAAAGGCTATTGCTCGGTCAATTGGTTTAATTGTGTTCTGAAAAATTTCATGACCAAGGAATTTGACCTTTGTTTGGAACAACTTCATCTGTGGTGCAGATACAACTAAACCATTTTGCTTGATGATGTTAAGAAACTTTTTTAAATGAACAAAATGTTGATGCAGACTTGATGAATAAATGAGAACATCATCTATGTAAACAATTGAGAATTGTGAAACTGGTTTAAGAATATCATTCATGATATTTTGAAATTGACTTGGAGCATTCTTTAACCCAAAAGACATAACATTCCATTCGTAGTGTCCAAATGGAACATTAAAAGCAGTTTTATACCTATCAGACTCAAGAATTTGTACTTGCCAGAAACCAGATTTCATGTCAAATTTTGAGTAAATTGAAGCATTGTGAAGTCTATTGAGCAAGTCTTTTTTATTTGGAATATGGTATCTTATCCATTGAAGAACTTTATTTAAAGGTTTATAATTGATAACTAATCTAGGAGCACCTCGTTCTATTTCAGCTTGATTCTGAACATAAAAGGCCGAACACGAACAAGGGGATTTTGAAGGTCTAATTAATTTTTTATTGAGAAGTAAGTCGATTTCATTATGACAATATTGCAATAACTCTTCATTCATTTTTATTGGTCTTGTCTTAGTTGGAATATTTTTTTCATCAAAATATTTTTCATAAGGAAGGGAAACAATATGTTTCTTTCGTGACCAAAAGGCAATAGGGAGGTCAGAACATACTTCAGAATTGAATAATTTTTCTAAATTTTTAATTTTTTCTTGAATATCAGGTGTTTGGAGACTTTGTTCTAGGTATTGGTTCTGAATTTATTTTGAAAGAAAATTGATATGTTTCTGTTTCTTTTGAATTGCAACATCTTGTAGAAGTTTAATGTCTTTTTCACGAGGAGGATGAATAAAGTCAAAGACAACCAATTGTCCACAAATATCTGTGGTTATTCCTTCATCGGAAACTTGAAATGGATATATAATAGTAAAAAAAAAGGGTTCCAAGAATTATTGGTTCTGTGAGATTTTTGACTAAAATGAAAGTAGATTTTATTTGAAGATTGCAGTTATTGGCACAAATTTTAGCTTTAGTTAATTTGTATTGAATATTTAATGGCTCACCACTAGCAGCATATAATTTTTCAGTTGTCTTTTCAAAAAATTGAGTAGGTATTAGTCCTTATTCGATACAATTTTCATCTTCCCCAGAGTCAACTAGAGCAATTGTGTCAATTTGTAATGAATCTATTGGGTTTGGTGCTCAGAGCGTCAATTCCCGGTTGTATTTCTTTGAGAATAATTCTGTAAAACATTATTATTATGAATAATATATGCAGTTTCTATAATATAATCTATCCTTTTATATGGTAAAGACGTAATGACCTTAGAATGATTAGTCATGGTACTGTTGCAAAAGCGTCGCAATGGACATTGAGTAGTATCATGACGTTGTCATTCTCAGACTATTCCTGGTCAAGGTTTACACTACTTGGTCAGTAAAGTAAACTCGTTGAGACTAGTACATGTCGTATACTGGAATATATGATTCCAATGGTTTCTCAATGAACCATAAGTCTTGGAAACTAGTATAGATGTGTAGGTGTTTATAGCGGATAAACACGGAACGACTCACCAAAGATTCTTAATGGATGGTACACCAACGTCAATAAGAATCTTCTCGGGTTGAGTAGCACTTGTGATTCTTAGACTTGAGATACCATTGTCGATGACAGTCACGTCACCGATCTATTTAGATCAGACCTCCGCATGTTCGTTGGGTGTAGATAGATCCTCAGGGTGTCCTATGTGTATCAAGATAGGATCCGTCAATTCTGTGTACCAGAGCATAGGTAGTCCATATGATTAGCAATCAGATAAAACCATTGGCCCGTGGTAAAGTTTAGAAGCTAGTTCTAAACATTCTTTTAGTGATTGCTAATAGAATAGTCGACTGGATAATCCCCGTAGGGATTTGATGTTTACATCTATATCTCTGGGATTTATCCGCATACCTGTGACAGAGGAATTATACATTTGCCATGACCTCGACCTTGATTCAGCGAGATTATCTGTGATCGTCATAATCTACGGGTGGATAGATTATGGACACGAAATTTGATTTCGTGACGGATATACATGAATCTAGAGAGTCTCAATAATGAAACATACTCGTAGAGCACTAGAGCAACAATTATAAATAATATTGATTATTTATAAAGTCGTTTAAATGTTAAACGCAAGATACGTGCTAAAGGGACCCGATAGTCATTTGATTAATTATTGTGTATTTACATTTAATACTTGATTAATTTAAATACACATTAATTAATAGTCAAGTTGAGATATTTTACTTATATCCTAAATGAATATATGTATTTGATATTTAATGTAAATATAATACGTATATTTAATATATTTGTATTTAATTAATTAATTAATTATTTAATTGTTAAATGATTAAATTAATTAAAATATAAATATCTTACATTAGGATATTTGGTTTAAATGATTAAGTTACCTTTGTTGACTTAAAATAAATATCAATAAAGTTGTTATTAGATATTTGTATTAAGATAAGCAAATTTAATTGAAATGAAATTGGTGTATATGGTTTACACATTTTCGGCCAAGGAATTTTTTGTGCACATTTATGTATTGTTTTCATTTCATTTCATTTCTAACCTAATACACTTTTTGACATAAACTCCATTAAAAGAAACAAAGAAAGCTTGAGAGGAAGAAAGGCTAAAACAAAGAAAAGCTTGGATTTTAGTAAGTTTCTTCAACTTACTATTAGAAAGGAAAATGTTCCTTAGGATCTAGGCTACATCTTGTGATGTTCTTATGTTATTCTTTTCTTTATTCTTTGTGTTTTTGATAATGGAAGTTTTGTTGAAAGTGATGAGCATGTATAATGATGGAAGCTTATGACTATTGTAGTAATAAGTATTCTTTAATGGTTTTGGAAACCTTGTTGCTAATCTAGAGTCGTTGACCCACTCTACGATGACCTAGATTTGATCTTGAGTTGTTTCATTGTGTTGAGACTTTGATTGGATGGAAGAATGATGATTAAAGTAATTGATTTAACCAATTTGGTCTAATTTGTCCAATTTGAAGAAATTGAAAAATTAGGGTTCATGACCACTTCCAAATTTGGGGTTTTTCATTTATGTTGTGTATTTGGATGTGTATATGATGCATATAAAATTTCATATTGATTGGATTACATCTTGATGTGTTTTGAAGCATGAAATGACAAAGTGCACATTTTGGCACCTTAATGGTGCATTCGGCCAAGGGTTGGATTTTTGGGATTTTTGGTTGCCTTGGTGTTTTGATGTTTTGAACATGCTAAGTTCATCTTATAAATGATTTAGAATCATTCAAAATTGATTTGATCAATTTCGGACTAAAATGGACAACGTACCAAGTGTAAGGGCAATTCGGTAAATTCACTTAAATATGATTTATTGAATTTTATTTTCATAATTTGATTATTGGAATATTAAATAAATATTTTTATTTAATTAATCCGAGAAAAATTTTTGAAATCAAAAAATTCGATTTTCCACCGCTTCCGCTGTTTTACCGGATTTTGCCCCTAAAACCCCTTCAAAATGGTATCAGAGCGAGTCTGATTCTAGGCCACTTAAAATGATTAGTCTTTATTAAATCAATGTTTAATCATGTTTTCTTGACTTTATACATGCTTATTAGAATCTAAATCGGTTAGATTTAGGGTGTATGATTTATGAATACTTCTCCCTGACTACATCCGAGATTGTGCCTCTGCTGTGAGGGTGTAGCCGATAGAGATTTATTTATACCAGATGTATATCAAATACTAGATAAATTCAAGTGAAAGAGGAATTCTGATCGTGCCCTAGTTGTCAGGATTACGTAAGTAACTTGAGTTTATCATTGACGAGTTTAACCTTGGTACGTCTCATTGTGGGCCTGCCTTCACAGCGACAACGAGAAACGACCAGGACCGGAAACCCAGGAGTCATTAGTGAATGATTAAAAAATAAGTTGTCTACCTGATGAATATACGTAGGTGAGACCGTGCCTCTGCTGTGAGCCAAAATATATTCACGTGATCCACCTTTCACTATTTGTATTTAATTTAAATATTAAATTTTTGTATTCTGTTTGGGGATTACAGTATTGCATGATTTAGTGGGAGGGGCATATTAGATTAAAAATCCATGATCTAGTTTATGCTTTTGATATTATATGAAACTGCTTAATTTATGCTAACCGTTTTTCGTGATCTATATGATAGATTTGCGATGGCGGCACCATCCACAAATCAGTTTGCGCGTATGCTTGATGCGAACAAACTGAAAGGTACTGAGAAATTTGTTGACTGGGAATTGGATTTGAGGATTGTCCTCGATTCTGAAAAGCTGGGTTATATTCTTGAGGGTCCATTGCCCCTTGCTGTGGGTGTGGATACTACGGAGGAGGAATGCCAAGTTTACGAAACTTGGAAGGATGATGATTTAAGGGTGAAATCATACATCATTAGTTCACTGTCTCCGAAACTCAAGAAACAGTACTATGGTATGCTAGATTCTTATAGTATGAAGACGCGATAGAGACAATCGTTTGAGAACCAAGAACAAGTGATTGTTCACAAAGTCGCAATGGAACTGTTCCATGCGCGTCTGGATGAGGGGCAAGATGTTAGCCCACATGTTCTTCAGATGATCGATTTGATCGATCAATTGAGGCAACATAATCTCATCTTGAATGACATTCTCGGTAGGAGTGTCATTCTTGGTTCGCTTCCAGCTTCATATCGCCAGTTTGTGATGTACTTTAACATGAATGAGACTGTCTGTACCTACCAGAAGCTACATAGGATGTTGCTCACGGCAGAAGAGTACCTTAAGAAGGGAGTACCGACTCGGCCTCCTAAATCTACTTCTCTTTTTGCTTCTTCCCAATGATGGTCCAAGGGAAAGAAGAAGAAAGGAAAGAAGAAGGCTTTTGGTCCTCAACAATAGGCGAAGATTGCTGTAACATCCCAGATTTTCAGGAATGTTCTAGAAGTTTTCCGGAGCGATGTTTTAGTCTCGGATCGTGATAATAATGAAAAAAAAAGAGTTTGAGCGAAGTTATATGAGTTGGAATATTACTTTATGAATTTTCGTCGCGTTGGAAAACGCGAGGGATCAAAAGTCGGTTACCCGATTTTCGTAAAACGCATAAAGTTTTTTATTTTGACCACAGAATGAGCAAAAGAACTCCGAACGAGCTGATATTAGGACCATTGGACTCGTTTTTCCGAGATGAACAACTTTCATGTTGTATACTTTTCGAGAATCGCATCAGAAGGGCTCTGAAATTATAATATTCCAGAAGAGTCTGGAACATGGGCTGTTTTGTTATTTTCACGGGGACTAAAATGATATTTTCCAGTTCATTATATAAAGCCTTGAAGTTTTGAGAAATTACAAAATGGCATAAACCCAAATGTTTCCCTCACCCGACCCCCTCCCCACGTTTTCTGCCCTTGTCGCGCCGACGACCTGCTGGGCGTCGCCGGCCGGCGCGACAGTGCAGGGGGTGCGCCGGCCACCCCTCCACCTTGTGGTGGCCGGCGGCAGCCCCAGATCGCCGGCAACGATGTGGATCGACACAAAATCGATAGGCGCAATGGGTTAACCGGTTCCGGCTCGTCGGTTCGTTTCATGGCCCAAACCACCCGCCAAATCGAAGCCCTCGACGAGTACTACGAGTGTGTGGAGTCGGTTTTGCCGAACAACGGCCGGAATCACGTGAAACGAGGAAGAAAGTCAATGTGAACAGTAAACCCACGATGAACAGTAGCTCCGATCGGAATTCCGTCGACACCAGCGCGTTCGTATGGCCGTCAGGAGTCCGAATATGGCCTCGGAATTTCGGTACGACTTTCCGTTCAAAATTTCATATTTTAAAGTGTATCGATTTGTATTCGGATGTTTCCGGTAGTTTCGTAGTGTAACGAATTTGGATGAAATGAATTGGATATGTTTTTATATGCTAAAGCTATAAATGTGGTAGAATCCGGGGTGAATCGGATGAGATATGATCGATCTGGTAGAATTAGCGAGATTCCGGTAAAATGGTGTTTCTTGCGCGATTGAGTGTAGATGATCGAAAACATAGTTAAGATGTAAATATGGCATTGCGAGGGTAATTAGGTAATTTTGGGTTAGTTCGGAGGGTTCGAGATCCTCCCGTAGCGTTTGCGGAAACTTTTCCGCAAGTTTTGCCGCAAACGCGTAGAGTGAGAATCTGAGCCATCTAGCTAGTTTAGAATAGCGAGTGAGCATGTGTTAGAGTAATTAAGTTTAGATCGTAGTATTAGAGTCGATTCGGGTGTTCCGGGGAAAGCCCGTAGTTATTTTAGATAAGTTAGAAGTTCCGCAAATAGCGGTACTAACCTTGCGTTGTTACTTGTTTGACAGATCGGACCCGGATCGCGGGCATTCGCCTAACCAGGTAAGTAACTCATGCTTTGATTTCTTAAGAAGTTATCGTTGTACGAAAGTAGTACTATAATAAAGTTATATATAATCATATGTATGAAACTAGTATATATATATAAAGATGATCGTAGAAGAAAGAAGCTAGTGAATTGGTACACAGATATAGATAAGAGCAAGCAATTATAAGTAGTGATATAAGTTAAAGATAAACAGAAGCATTCAGAAGAAAAAAGAAACATACGTAGGTATAGACCAGTATATATATATATATAGATGGAGCATGTGAATGATGTTATATTCATGAATATAATTTAATAAGACTTGAGTATGGGGGATGTAGAAACTACACCCTAGGGAATGGGATTAAGTTGTAAATAAGATAAACTTATATGAACTAGGGTTATGAAGAAAAAGTTTGTAATTATGCATTGCATAAGAATAATAACAACATGAGTAGAGATATAAATATGTAATGTGATAAGAGCATAAATGAGTAGTTTATGCATAGTATGAGAAAGTATAACGAGTTATGACATGAGATGTTTGAGTACGAGTAATTAGTTAGAAATTAGCGAATCAGTTTAAGAACTGAGATATTGAAACTCTTTCATATTGATGTTTAATGTAGTAGTAGAACTTTAATTTTGCCTGTATGAATTTGATTTATGCAATATATGATCGTGAGCCACTAGCACGGTAAGCTATAGAGGTAAGTTAAGTTATGATGTTTGAATGTGTGTATATATATAGAAAAATGTAGCATGGTCTGGTTTGAACAAGCATTTTGATGATAGTTGAGCATATAGTTAGTAAAATCATTATAGAGGAAATCATGACTAGAGTATAGGGAGGCATGAGACATGCATTTACGCAAGTGTATGCGTGTGTGTGTTTAAGTTTTCAGCAGTTGAGCAATGATAAAAAAAGTGTCTTCAATAATTCCAAATTTTTTAAAGAAAGATTTCAAATGCTTTTGAAAAGAATTGTATTTTAGAAAATGTTTTACAGTTTGAGTTGCAGATTATGATTTTATGGTTTTCGAGGCATGAGGTAAAAACTCACCCCAGTATGTAACTTGAGATATAGTTCGAAATTGACGGATACTTGGGATTCGGGACTTGGGGTTTGACTCATCCCAGTTGTACAGTTTGGAATTGACGGTTAGACGCATGTGCACATGTGGAGGACTGATGGGGACACTCTCAGATCCTCGAGCAGGACTAGAGGCTACAGGGTCTCGAAATCCTGATTTCATAGATGCCCAGTTGAGTTATGGTCCTGGGCATCAAGTACACCCAGTTGAGTTATGGTCCTGGACGTAGAGTTTTCTTCAATTTTCAGACATACAGAACACAGTTTTTCAGGTTTTTAATACCCAGTTTTCAGGTTTTTAGATTTTTAGTATACGGTTTTCAGAAATAGTTTTTCAGATTTCGATTTTTGGTTTTCAGAGATGCCGCAGTTGAGTTATGGTCCTGGGCATCAAGTATTTTCAGTTTTTAGTTTTCAGATTTTTAAGATTCAGACTTCAGAACTCAGACTTTAAGTAAAAGTTTTCATAAATTGTTATTTTAAAAACAGTTTTAGAAAGATGAAGTTTTTTTAGAAACTGAGTTTTCAAAAAGAATTTTCAAAGAGAATTTTCTAAAGACATAGCATATTGAGTAAAATATAATTTACATTTAGTACATATAAATCATGTATTCCAATAAGTTATTTAAGATGCATATGGTTGATGATAATGCATCATAACATGAGTACATTTAGATGCATATAGCCAACTTGGGTACATGGTATCATCATTATGCTTATATGTATTTGTTGATAATGCTGGTATGAGATGTAGGACGGTATGAGAGAGTCTCCTTGAGAATGTTTAATGTGTGATAACTATTTGTAGGAAATAACATGTTACAATGGTTGTATGTGCATGTATGCATGATCAACGATAGTAAGTTAAGCATCTTACATAGATAATATTGTAGTACAACCGATTCGATGATATTTCAAAGAAAGTAAGAATAAAAGGTTTTAAATTAAAGGCCGGAATTAGATACAAGTAAATATATAGAAAGGTAGTAAGATATTAAAATAACGTAGTGGATACGTAATGAATCTTGGTTCAATAGATAAATATATATAGAGTTAAATGACCATAGCATAGATATTCAAAGTTTAAGTTTGAAACAGGATGTGAGGGTGTGTAAGCTAGAACATAAATCTTGTAATAAGTGGTATCATTTAACTTCAATGAGAGTTTTGCAATTAACTTAGATTTGAGAATTACGTAAGACTATATAGACAATTTAAGTCAACAATGTATTAAGAAATAAGCCTTGTATGATGTTTGTATGTTTAATCTAGAAGCATAGTTACTTACTGAGTCATTATGACTCACACCACCACATTTTGCAGTTTTGCAGGACACTAGTTGTCTTATGGGATCAGCAGATGCTCGGTGAAGACTTTGAAGACGGTGGATCGCCCCAATTGCAGTCATGGGAGTCCTGGTTCGAGTTATGGGTCCTCACGGCCCTTTGTATAGTTTTTGGTATTTTGCATTTGTATTATATGAGTAAAGGATATGTAATAACTTAGATTAGTTTGAGTTCTATCCGGAGGCCAAGTACATGCATTTTATTTATTGAGTTTAGGCCTGAGGCCTTGATATTGATATTCCGGCCTTAGGCCGAGGTGTTTGGTTTTGTTGTATAGTGCTGGCTACAGGCCAGGTTGCATGATGTTACGAATACATCATGCCGAAATTTCGGTGGATTCAGAGGCTTATGGAGATGGGTTTAGCCTGTCTCCTGCCGGTAGCACCCTGGCCTAGGCGGGATGTTACAATTACTAAGCCCAAAAGGGCTTCTGAAGATAAATGCCACCACTGCGGCAAAGTCGGGCACTTGAAGAGGAACTGTCCTGATTACATCGCCCAGCTAAGGAGAGATAGAGCATCTACTTCAGGTACATTTATTTTTCCAGTTATTGATTTATCTTTGGCTTGTGAAGCCGTTACATCCAACTGGATTTTAGATTCTGCTTATCCCATTCACATTTGCAATTCGTTGCAGGTGCTGAAGGAAAGTAGAAGGCTGAAGCCCGGAGAGATGTAGTTGCGATTCGGGAGTGGAGACTCTTTGGATGCAGTTGCAGTGGGAGTATGCGAGATCTCATTGCCGAATGAGACACTTTTGTTAAATGAATGCCATTTTGTACCTGGATGTGTAGCTAATATTATATCACTTTTTGTATTGGATATAGAAGGCTTTTGTATTAATATTAAGAATAGTTCTTTATATTTATATGATAGAAATAATATTCAGATCATTTGTTGTCCAAACCAGCATGGTCATTATAAATTGCAAACTTCAAAAGATATATTAAATACTGGAGTTAATAAACGTAGTTTACTTGTAATTAATAATACTGAACTTTGGCATATGAGACTTGGTCACATTGGCGTTAAACGCCTTACCCAATTGGTTAGGAATGGTTTGATACCAGATCTTACCATTGAATCATATCCAACTTGTGAATCCTGTATTCAGGGTAAGATGACCAAAGCCCCATTTTCTGGTGTTGGACATCGTGCCACTAACTTGCTGGAACTCGTATATTCTGATGTATGTGGTCCACTAAGTCAAACTGCTCACAGTGGTTATTCGTACTTCGTTACCTTTATCGATGATTTGTCACGGTACGGTTATGTCTATTTGATGCGACATAAATCGAAAACCTTTGAAAAGTTTAAAGAATTCCGAAATGAAGTAGAAAAACAGACTGGTAAATATATTAAATGCCTACGATCTGATCGAGGCGGTGAATATATGAGTGGTGAGTTCATGGATTATATGAAGGAGAATGGGATTCTTGCTCAATATACTCCTCCAGGTACCCCACAGCACAATGGAGTATCTGAGAGGAGAAATCAGACTTTATTGGATATGGTCCGATCAATGTTGAGTTTCACAGATTTGCCCTATTACTTATGGGGCTACTCTCTCTTAACAGCCGCACATCTTTTGAATAAGATTCCTTCAAAGGCTTGTAACATCCCGCCTAGGCCAGAATGCTACTGGCAGGAGACAGGAAAACCCATCTCCATAAGCCCCTGATTCTAACGAAATTTCGGCATGATGTATTCGTAACATCATGCAACATGGCCTGTAGCCAGCATCCAAATACAACAAGAACACAACAAGCTCGGCCTCTGGCCGGTAACTCAACATCAATGCACTCATCTTCAAGGCCTCAGGCCTGGACTCAATAAACAAAATGCAAATGCTTGGCCCCCGGCCAGAACTCAAAATAAACTATACTATTACATATTTTATACATATATGATACAAATGCAATAGACAAGGGCCGTGAGGACCCATAACTCGACCCATGACTCAGCACTCTCTCGACTGCAATTGGGGTGATCCACTGTCTTCAAAGTCTTCTCCCAACCACTGCTACTAACCTGTAAAACTGCAACTGAAAAAATGTGAGTCATATTGGCTCAGTAAGTAACCATGCAAACATTAAAAAATTATATTTAACTTAGTATCGCACATCCATTTATTTCCATATTACTTGCTATAAGTCTTTTCATCTGAACATACACATACGTTCATTAACTATGCTCATTCTTTGATTTGCAGTCAAACATAAATTCTGAATTTTGTTTCTTTCATGATTTAAGCTAGTCTCTGCTCTTAACCATTTTAATCAATTATGCAACCCTACTATAGATTTCTTTTAATCTGGTCTTTTATGCTTCATATCATGTGTACTATTAATCTTTTCATACATTTGTAATATACTTTTCAAGTTTCTATATCCACATTCGTCAAATCAAATTCCATTATGCTTCTGCTGCACTATTCGAATATCTTGTTTCTTACCTTCTTACTTTTTTTTTCTAATCCAGTTCAGGAATTTATTATAATTATTTATCTTTTATTTCATTGAAATGTCATCAAATCGGACTTACAAATTATTCTTTTCCTTAAACAATTATCAACTGTATATATATGTGAGTGTGTGTATCTATATATATATATATATATATATATATATATATATATATAATCATATCATCGTACATTACCATTCACATGAGTTTCTCATATGAAAACATACAATTCATATCAATATTAATTATATACCAATACCAATCACACATGCATATGGATGTAAAAATACTATCATGCATTAATATAAGCTGTATATAACTCAAGTAATATCTAGGATATATAATCTACATATATAAATTGTAAACTAGTCTTACTTATCCATGTTACACTTATATAATGCATGAAAACCCTTTTCTGAAACACCATTTTTCTGAAAACTTCTTTCAAAAAAACTCTTTCTGAAAGCTTTTTGCTGAAAATGCTATTTTACCTTTTCTTTTCAGAAAATGTTTTTGAAAACTGTACTTGAAATCTGATATTTCTGTCTAAAATCTGTGTTTCTGGAGTCTGAAATCTATATCTTTTGAAAACTGAAAACTTCTGAAAACTGACATATGTATCTTTTGAAAACTGAAAACTTTCTCTGAGTTTTGTGTCTCTGTCTGAAAATCTGGACGTATGAGGGCGTTACGTATCGCCGTCCCCCCATACGCCTATCTGGAGGCAGAAGTGCAAATCCATGACTTTGGGGCGTTACGTATCGCCGTCCCCCAAAGCATGCCACTATTGTCTCATATCTGGTGGTCTTGGGGCGTTACGTCTCGCCGTCCCCCAAGCCACAATCTGGAGGATCTGAGAGCGTCCCCTCAGTCCTCAACATGTGCACATGTTTCTGAATCCGTCAATTCCAACAATGTACCACCGGGATGGGTCAAATCCCAAATCCCGAATCCAATGTATCTTTCAAGTCCATACTGTGTCTCAAGTTACATACTGGGGTGAGTTTTTACCTCATGCCCCGAAAACCATAAAACCATATACTGTATCTCTAAACGGAAAGAAAAATTTTCTGAAATATATTGTCTTTCAAAACATCTGAAACTTTTCTTTGAAACCTTTGAAATCTTTGAAAATATTTTTATCTTTTGCTCGACTACTGAAAACTTTAACATACACACACATGCAGATGCTTTCTCATGATCTTTGCTACCTTAACCATGTTTAACTATATGCTTATTCCATACTATCACATATGTTCATGCACATGTTTATGCATATATGCAAGTAATGAATTATGTATTCTATTCCTTATATGCTTATATTTTGAATCATCTCACATTAAATATGTTTCTACTATTCTCGGTGTACTTACACATTTATACCATCATAACTAGGCTTACCTCTATAACTTACCTTGCCGGTGGCTCACAATCAATATATTGCGTAATTTGTACTCGTACACATACAATCGAAACTCTATAACTATATTAGACCTCGAACGTATATGAATTCCATTATCTTAGTTCTTAAACTGCTTTGCCATTTTCTAACTATCAACTTGTACTCAAGAATCTCATGTATGCATATTCTATTCATTCAGGCTCTTTATCACTTTATATACTCGTATCCTTATGTTACTAATATTCTTATATAACGCATAAATTACAACTTTCCTTCATATCTCTAGTCCATATCTGTTATTTCATTTATAACTCTAATCCCATTCCCTAGGGTGTAGTTTCTACATCCCTCAAACCCAAGTTTCACTAAATTACATTTATGACCTTATTCATATGTTCTTATCTAAATATATTTACTGGTTTATACTTACTCAAGTATCTCTATTCTTCTATATACTCATACTTATCTCTTACTCATACTTCTTCTTATAATCGCTTATTTTTGTCTATATGAGCATCTCATTACAACTGCTTCTTCTTCCACACTCATCTTTATATATAAATATATATATGTTTCAAGCATATATTATACATATCTTTACTACATAACTAATTTCAGACATTACTAAATCTTTTAAGTATTAGAAGCATGAGTTACTTACCTGGCTAGACGAACGCCCGCGATCCGAGTCCGATCTGTCAAAACAAAACACATCATCTGTCAGAACCGCTATTTACAGAATTTCTAACTTATCTAAAACAACTACGGCTTTCCCCGGAACACCTGAATCGACTCTGATACTACGATCTAAACTCCATTACTCTAATACATACTTACTTGCTATTCTAGATTAGCTAAATGGGTCTTATTCTCATTTTACACATGTGCGGCAACACTTGCGGAAAAGTTTCCGCAAATGCTACGGGAGGGTCTCGAACCCTCCGAACTAATCCAAAATTACTTAATTACCCTCGCAATACCATATTTACATCATAACTATATTTACGGTCATCTTCGCTCAATCACGCGAGAAACTCCGTTTTACCGGAAACTCGCTAATTCTACCGGATCGATCATATCTCATCCGATTCTCCCCGGATTCTACCACATTTATCATTTTAACACATTATATCATATTCAATTCATTTCATTTCATGCAAATTCGTTACACTACGAAACTACCAGAAATATCCGAATATAAATCGATATACTTGAAAATAACAAAATCTAAACGGAGAGTCGTACCGAAATTTAGAGGCCATATACAGACTCCCATCGGCCATACGAATGCGCTGGTACGATCGGAATTCCGATCGGAGTTACTGTTCACATGGCTATACTATTCATCTGCCACTTTCTTCCTTGTTTCACGTGCTTCCGGCCGCTGTTCGGTGAAACCGACTCCGCACACTCGTAGTACTCGTCGAGGGCTTCGATTCGGTAGGTGGCTCGGGCCGTCAAATGAGCCGATGATCCGGATCCGGGTGACCCACGTGCGCGACTTCTTCGCCCATTTTCTCACCAATTCCGACGACCACAGCACCGAGGCCGGCCACCGGCATGCTCCCCATCGCCGGACGAACAAAACCCTACCGGTGCGCCGCCCCAAATCCGGCCGGATCGTCGCCAGCGTTTCCCTCTCTCTCCCACTCGTGCGCTGCACGATCTCCACTTTTTTTTTTGTATATCCTCATAATAATAATAATAATAATAATAATAATAATAATATAATAATAATAATAATAATAATATAATAATAATAATAATAATAATAATAATAATAAAATATAATAACAAATATCTATTTCGGAAATTACCAATATGCCCCTACTAATAAGGTTGTTTTCGGAAATCTATAATTTTAAAGCCCTTCTGGCGTGATTCGTGAAAAGTATTCAACACGAAAGTTGTCCGTCTCGGAAAAACGAGTCCGTTGGTTCAATAATCAACTTGATCGGAGTTTGGTTGCTAATTTTGTGGTCAAAACAGTAAACTTTACGCGTTTTACAAAAATCGCGTAACCGGCTTTTGATCCCACACGTTTTCCAACGCGAATAAAATTCATAATCTATTATTCTAACTCATATAACATCGCTTGAACTCCTATTCTTCATTATTGTTCTGTTTCCGAGACTATAACGTAAGTCCGGAAATCCTCTAGAACGGTCCCGAAAATCTGGGATGTTACAAGGCTGTTCCTACGACACCGTATGAGATATGGTTCGGTAGGAGACCAAATCTTAATTACATTAAGGTTTGGGGTTGTCCTGCCTATGTCAGGGTGACTCAGCAAGATAAGCTTTCGCCTCGAGGGAAAAAGTTTAGGTTTGTCGGATATCCTTCGAATACGATGGGATATCTGTTCTATGATACCGAGCATCGAAATGTGTTCGTAGCTCGCTTCGAAAAATTTCTAGAAGTAGAATTTTTGTCAGAAGGTGGTAATCATTGACAGGTTGAGCTTGATGAAGTCCAACCTAAAAACAACGAACCAACGGAGGAACCTGAAGTTCAAGTAGATAAATGACCTTTAACACACACACTCCGTAGGTCGCAAAGGATATCTAGACCTCCTGAACGCTTGTATTTGATACAAGAAAAGAGTCTAGATGTTCTCTTAGTTGAAGAGACAGATCCTTTCACCTATAGAGAATCAATGTTAGACATTAACTCCGTGAAATGGCAATGTGCCATGAAATCCGAGATAGACTCAATGCATGAGAATCAAGTTTGGGACTGAAGGGGTTATTTAGGGGGTGAATTCGGTAACGCAGCGGAAGCGGTGAAAATCCGATTTTCAGATTTCAAAACTTTTTCTCGGAGAAATTAAATAAACATATTTATTTAATTACCCAATAATCAAATAATGAAATAAAATTTCAAATGAATCAAATTCAAGTGAAATTACCAAATTACCCTTATATGGTATTTTGTCCATTTTAGTCCGAAATTGATCCAATCAATTTTGAATGATTCTAAATCATTTCTAAGATGAACTTAGCATGTTCAAAACATCAAAACACCAAAAACCACAAAATCCCCATAATTCCATATCTTGGCCGAGAGCCTCCATTTGGGGCAACATTGACCATTTGGTCATTTCATGCTTCAAAACTCATCTTAATGAAATCCAATCAACATGAAACTTTGCATGCATCATATATACACACCCAAATTCTCAACATATATGAAAACCCCCAAATTGGAATTAGTTAGAAACCCTAATTTTTCAATTTCCACAAAATGAACAAATTAGGCTAATTACATTAAATCAAATGTTTCAATCATCAATCTTTCATCCAATTCAAGTCTCAACACAATGAAACAACTCAAGATCAAATCTAGGTCATTTAAGAGTGGGTCAACAACTCTAGAATAGCAACATGGTTTCATAAACCTTAAAAGAATACATATAACTACACTAGTTACATTCTTTGTTCATCATACATGCTCAACACTTTTCACAAATTTCCATCATCAAAAACCACAAGAAATAAAGAAAAGAATAACTTAAGAAACTCAGAGATAGTAGCCTAGATCATAGGAACAAATTCCTCTCTAATAGTAAGTTTAAGAAACTTACAAAATCCAAGCCTTTTCTTTGGTTTTTCTTTTCTTCCTTCACTTTCTTTCTTTGCCTTTCTTCAATGGAACTTTGTTTGTGATAAAGTGTATTAGGTTAATGAAATGAAAAATGAAAAAACAATTTATACTTGCCAAAAAAGTGTCTTGGCCGAAATTTGCATACCAAATGCAACAAATTGTAATTTCAATTTCATTTACATTATTAGTAAATCAACTTGCATAAATATCTTTTATAACCTTTATTAGATATTTATTTTGGTCAACAATTGCAACTAATGTCATTTACTTTAATTTTCCTAACATAAGATATTTATATTTTAATTAATTTAATCATTTAACAATTAAATAATTAATTAATTAATCAAATACAAATATATTAAATATATGTATAATATTTACATTAAATATTAAAAACATATATTCATTTAGGAAATAAGTCAAATAACTCATTTTGACTATTAATTAATGTGTATTTAAATTAATCAAGTATTAAATGTAAATACACAATAAGTAAGTAAATGACTATCTAGTGCCTTTAGCATGTATCTTGCGTTTAACCATTAAACGACTTTATAAATAATCAATATTATTTATTTACGTTGCTCTAGTGCTCAACGAGTATGTTTCATTATTGAGACTCTCTAGGTTCAGGTATATCCGTCACGAAATCAAATTTCATGTCCATAATCTATCCACCCGTAGATTATGACGATCACGGATAATCTCGCTAAACCATACAGGTCGAGGTCATCGCAAATGTATAATTCCTCCGTCACAGGTATCCGGATAAATCCCAGAGATATAGATATGAACGTCAAATCTCTATCGGGATTATCCAGTCGACTATTCTATTAGCAATCTCAAAAAGAATGTTTAGAACTAGCTTCTAAACTTACCACGGGCCCATGGTTTTATCTGATTGCTAATCATATGGACTACCTATGCTCTGGTACACAGAACTGACGGATCCTATCTTGATACACATAGGACACCCTGAGGATCTATCTACACCCAACGAACAGGCGGAGGTCTGATCTAAATAGATCGGTGACGTGACTGCCGTCTAAGTGTAGAAGATGTCTCATGTGCCCACAATGGCATCTCAAGTCTAAGAATCACAAGTGCTACTCAACCCAAGAAGATTCTTATTGACGCTGGTGTACCATCCATTAAGAATCTTCGGTGAGTCGTTCAGTGTTTATCCGCTATAAACACCTACACGTCTATACTAGTCTCCAAGACTAATGGTTCATTGAGAAACCATTGGAATCATATATTCCAGTATACGACATGTACCTGTCTCAACGGGTTTACTATACTGACCAAGTAGTGTAAACCTTGACCAGGAACTGTCTGAGAATGACAACGTCATGATACGACTCAATGTCCGTTGCGACGCTTTTGCAACTGTATCATGACTAATCATTCTAGGGTCATTACGTCTTTACCATATAAAAGATTAGATTATATTATAGAAACTGCATATATTATTACTAATAATAATGTTTTACAGAAGTATTTAACAAAATACAACCGGGAATTGGCGCTCTGAGCACCAACCCCTACAAAATCTCCCACTTGCTCTAGTGCCAATATCGATTGTATCTAATACCCATCGACTCCACGTGTTTATCAAACAACTTCGGAGGTATGGCCTTCGTCAGCGGGTCTGCTACGTTGTCTTCACTCGGTACCTTGCACACGACAATATCCCCTCGCGACACGATCTCTCGAATGATGTGGTACTTGCGTTCCACATGCTTCGACTTCTGATGCGCCCTCGGTTCCTTTGCTTGCGCAATGGCTCCAGTATTATCACAGTATAACGGAATCGCATTCTCGATACTTGGGACAACTCCCAATTCTGTGATAAAGTTCTTTATCCACACAGCCTCTTTTGCGGCTTCAGAAGCTGCAATATATTCCGCCTCAGTGGTGGAATCAGCTGTAGATCCTGTTTGGAACTCTTCCAACATACTGCACCTCCGTTAAGGGTAAAGACAAATCCAGATGTAGACTTTCTATCATCGGGATCCGATTGAAAATCGGAGTCTGTATACCCGTTAACCTGCAGTTCGTTTCCTCCATATTAATCAACTTATCCTTAGTACCTTTAAGATACTTTAGGATATGTTTAATGGCCATCCAATGGTCATTACCTGGATTGGACTGATATCGACTGGTTACGCTAACAGCGAAACTGATATCAGGCCTCGTACATAACATGGCATACATTATGCTACCCAAACACGAAGCATAAGGTTGGTTAGACATTCTAACCTTCTCATCTTCTGTTTGTGGACACATCTTCTTAGAAAGATGAATCCCATGTCTGAACGGTATGTTTGCTGTCTTACAGTTACCAAAGCTATACCGTTCCAAGATCTTATCTACGTACGTTGATTGGGATAACCCAATCAGCCTCCTTTGTCTATCTCGATAGAGTTTTATCCCTAAAACATAGGAAGCTTCTCCCAGGTCCTTCATGGAGAAATTCTTACAGAGATATGCTTTAACGCTTTGTAACATACCTAAATCATTCCCAATGATTAGGATGTCATCAACATACAGGACTAAAAATACGACCATGCTCCCACTGGCCTTCTGATACACACAGGATTCTTCCGAATTCTTAAGAAAACCAGACGATCTGATAATCTCGTCGAATCGAAGATTCCAACTTCGTGAAGCTTGTTTAAGTCCATAAATGGACTTCTTAAGCTTACGAACCATACCCGAGGTTTGGCTGGATGTGAAACCTTCCGGCTGTTCCATATAGATTTCTTCATCAAGAACCCATTTAGAAAAGCCGTTTTGACATCCATTTGCCAAATCTCGTAGTCATGATACGCAGCTATAGAAAGCAAAATCCGGATAGACTTAAGCATTGCCACCGGCGAAAAAGTTTCATCGTAGTCGACGCCAGGTCGCTGCGTGTAACCTTTTGCTACCAGTCGGGCCTTGTAAGTTTCAACCTTACCGTCAGGCCCGCGCTTCCTTTGTAAACCCATTTACAACCGATAGGAACAATTCCTTCGGGAAGCGGAATCAAGTCCCAAACTTGATTTTCATGCATTGAATCTATCTCGGATTTCATGGCACTTTGCCATTTCACGGAGTCGATGTCCAACATCGATTCTCTATAGGTGAAAGGATCGGTCTCTTCAACTAAGAGAACATCCAGACTCTTTTCTTGTATCAAATACAAGCGTTCAGGAGGTCTAGATACCCTTTCCGACCTACGGAGTGTGTGTGTTGAAGGTCCTTCATCTACTTGAACTTCAGGTTCCTCCGTTGGTTCGTTGTTTTCAGGTTGGACTTCATCAAGCTCAACCTGTCTATGATCACCACCTTCTGACAAAAATTCTACTTCTAGAAATTTTGCGAAGCGAGCTACGAACACATTTCGATGCTCGGTATCATAGAACAGATATCCCCTCGTATTTGAGGGATATCCAACAAACCTAAACTTTTGCCCTCGAGGCGAAAGCTTACTTTGCTGAGTTACCCTGACATAGGCAGGACAACCCCAAACCTTAATATAATTAAGATTCGGTCTCCTACCGAACCATATCTCATACGGTGTCGTAGGAACAGCCTTTGAAGGAATCTTATTCAAAAGATGTGCGGCTGTTAAGAGACAGTAACCCCATAAGTAATAGGGCAAATCTGTGAAACTCAACATCGATCGGACCATATCCAATAAAGTCCGATTTCTCCTTTCAGATACACCATGTGTGTGCTGTGGTGTACCTGGAGGAGTATATTGAGCGAGAATCCCATTCTCCTTCATATAATCCATGAACTCACCACTCATATATTCGCCGCCTCGATCTGATCGAAGGCATTTAATATTTTACCAGTTTGTTTTTCTACTTCATTTCGGAACTCTTTGAACTTTTCAAAGGTTTCCGATTTATGTCGCATCAAATACACATAACCGTACCGTGATATCATCGGTAAAGGTAACGAAGTACGAATAACCACTGTGAGCAGTTTGACTTAGTGGACCACATACATCAGAATGTACGAGTTCCAGTAAGTTAGTGGCACGGTGTCCAACACCAGAAAATGGGGCCTTGGTCATTTTACCCTGAATACAGGATTCACAAGTTGGATAGGATTCAATGGTAAGATCTGATATCAAACCATTCCTAACCAATTGGGTAAGGCGTTTAACGCCAATGTGACCAAGTCTCATATGCCAAAGTTCAGTATTATTAATTACAGGTAATCTACGTTTATTAACTCCAGTATTTAATATATATCTTTTGAAGTTTGCAATGTGTAATGACCATGCTGGTTTGGACAACTAAGGATCTGAATATTATTTCTATCATATAAATACAAAGAACTATTCTTAATATTCATACAAAAGCCTTCTGTATCAAGTACAAAAAGTGATATAATATTAGCGACACATCCTGGTACAAAATGACAGTCATTAACAAAAGTGTCCCATTCGGCAATGAGATCTCGCATACTCCCACTGCAACTGCATCCAAAGAGTCTCCACTCCCGAACCGCAACTGCATCTCCCCTGGCTTCAGCCTCCTACTTTCCTTCAGCACCTGCAACGAATTGCAAATGTGAATGGGACAAGCAGAATCTAAAATCCAGCTGGATGTAACGGCTTCACAAGCCAAAGATAAATCAATAACTGGAAAAATAAAAGTACCTGATGTAGATGCTCTGTCTCTCCTGATCTGAGCAATGTAATCTGGACAGTTCTTTCCAGTGCCCGACCTTGCCGCAGTGGTGGCATTTGTCTTCAGAAGCCCTTTTGGGCTTGGCTATCTTCGCCTGCTGTGGAGGACCGAAGGCCTTCTTCTTCTTCCCTTTCTTCTTCTTTCCCTTGGACCATCCTTGGGAAGAAGCCGAAAGAGAAGTAGATCTAGGTGGGCGAGTCGGTACTCCCTTCTTCAGATCCTCTTCTGCCGTGAGCAACATCCTATGTAGCTCCTGGTAGGTGCAGACTGTCCCGTGCATGTTGAAGTACATCACAAACTGGCGGAATGAAGCTGGCAGAGAACCAAGAATGACACTCCTACCGAGAATGTCATTCAGGATGAGATTATGTTGCCTCAATTGATCGATCAAATCGATCATTTGAAGAACATGTGGGCTAACACTTTGCCCCTCATCCAGACGCGCATGGAACAGTTCCATGGCGACCTTGTGAACAATAACCTGTTCCTGGTTCTCGAACGATTGTCTTAATCGCGTTATCATACTATAGGAATCTGATGTTCCATAGTATTGTTGCTTGAGTTTCGGAGAGAGCGAACTAAGAATGTATGATTTAACCCTTAAATCATCATTCTTCCAAGCTTCAAAAACTTGGCGTTCCTCCTCCGAAGCATCCTCACCCACTGCAAGGGGTAAAGGACCCTCAAGAACATAACCCAACTTTTCGGAATCGAGGACAATCCTCAAATCCAATTCCCAGTCTGCAAAGTTCTCAGCGCCTTTCAGTTTGTTCGCATCTAACATACGCGCAAACTGGTTTGTGGATTGACCCGCCATCGCAAATCTATCATATAGATCACGAAAAACGGTTAGCAGAATTAAAGCAGTTTCATATAATATCAAAAGCATAAACTAGATCATGGATTTTTAATCTAATATGCCCCTCCCACTAAATCATGCAATACTGTAATCCCAAAACAGAATACAAATATTTAATAATTAAATTAAATATAAATAGTGAAAAGTGGATCCCGTGAATATATTTCGGCTCACAGCAGAGGCACGGTCTCGCCTACGTATATTCATCAGGTAGACAACTCATTTGTCAATCATTCACTAATGACTCCTAAGTATCCGGTCCTGGCCGTTTCTCGTTGTCGCTGCGAAGGCAGGCCCACAAGGAGACGTACCAAGGTTAAACTCGTCAATGATAAACTCAAGTTACTTACGTAATCCTGACAGCTAGGGCACGTTCAGAATTCCGCTTTTACTTGAATTTATCTAGTATCTGATATACATCCGGTATAAATAAATCTTTATCGGCTACACCCTCACAGCAGAGGCACGGTCTCGGATGTAGTCACAAAGAAGTATTCATAAACCGTATTGACAAGACGGACCATATAACATGCATCAAATACAAATTACATTAAACCTTATTATTAGGGATTTTCCGCTAAGTGTCATACACCCTAAATCTAATCAAATTAGTTCCTAATAAGCATGCATAAATCAAGAAAACATGATTAAACATTGATTCAATGTAGGCTAAGCATTTTAAGTGGCCTAGAATCAGACTCGCTCTGATACCATTTTGAAGGGGTTATTTAGGGGGTGAATCCGGTAACGCAGCGGAAGCGGTGAAAATCCGATTTTCAGATTTCAAAACTTTTTCTCGGATAATTAAATAAACATATTTATTTAATTACCCAATAATCAAATAATGAAATAAAATTTCAAATGAATCAAATTCAAGTGAAATTACCAAATTACCCTTATATGGTATTTTGTCCATTTTAGTCCGAAATTGATCCAATCAATTTTGAATGATTCTAAATCATTTCTAAGATGAACTTAGCATGTTCAAAACATCAAAACACCAAAAACCACAAAAAATCCCCATAATTCCATATCTTGGCCGAGAGCCTCCATTTGGGGCAACATTGACCATTTGGTCATTTCATGCTTCAAAACTCATCTTAATGAAATCCAATCAACATGAAACTTTGCATGCATCATATACACACCCAAATGCTCAACATATATCAAAACCCCCAAATTTGGATTAGTTAGAAACCCTAATTTTTCAATTTCCACAAAATGGACAAATTAGGCTAATTACATTAAATCAAATGTTTCAATCATCAATCTTTCATCCAATTCAAGTCTCAACACAATGAAACAACTCAAGATCAAATCTAGGTCATTTAAGAGTGGGTCAACAACTCTAGAATAGCAACATGGTTTCATAAACCTTAAAAGAATACATATAACTACACTAGTTACATTCTTTGTTCATCATACATGCTCAACACTTTTCAACAAATTTCCATCATCAAAAACCACAAGAAATAAAAAAGAATAACTAAGAAACTCATGAGAGATAGCCTAGATCATAGGAACAAATTCCTCTCTAATAGTAAGTTTAAGAAACTTACAAAATCCAAGCCTTTTCTTTGGTTTTTCTTTTCTTCCTTCACTTTCTTTCTTTGCCTTTCTTCAATGGAACTTTGTTTGTGATAAAGTGTATTAGGTTAATGAAATGAAAAATGAAAAAACAATTTATACTTGCCAAAAAAGTGTCTTGGCCGAAATTTGCATACCAATGCAACAAATTGTAATTTCAATTTCATTTACATTATTAGTAAATCAACTTGCATAAATATCTTTTATAACCTTTATTAGATATTTATTTTGGTCAACAATTGCAACTAATGTCATTTACTTTAATTATCCTAACATAAGATATTTATATTTTAATTAATTTAATCATTTAACAATTAAATAATTAATTAATTAATCAAATACAAATATATTAAATATATGTATAATATTTACATTAAATATTAAAAACATATTCATTTAGGAAATAAGTCAAATAACTCATTTTGACTATTAATTAATGTGTATTTAAATTAATCAAGTATTAAATGTAAATACACAATAATTAAGTAAATGACTATCTAGTGCCTTTAGCATGTATCTTGCGTTTAACCATTAAACGACTTTATAAATAATCAATATTATTTATTTATGTTGCTCTAGTGCTCAACGAGTATGTTTCATTATTGAGACTCTCTAGGTTCAGGTATATCCGTCACGAAATCAAATTTCATGTCCATAATCTATCCACCCGTAGATTATGACGATCACGGATAATCTCGCTAAACCATACAGGTCGAGGTCATCGCAAATGTATAATTCCTCCGTCACAGGTATCCGGATAAATCCCAGAGATATAGATATAAACGTCAAATCTCTATCGGGATTATCCAGTCGACTATTCTATTAGCAATCTCAAAAAGAATGTTTAGAACTAGCTTCTAAACTTACCACGGGCCCATGGTTTTATCTGATTGCTAATCATATGGACTACCTATGCTCTGGTACACAGAACTGACGGATCCTATCTTGATACACATAGGACACCCTGAGGATCTATCTACACCCAACGAACAGGCGGAGGTCTGATCTAAATAGATCGGTGACGTGACTGCCGTCTAAGTGTAGAAGATGTCTCATGTGCCCACAATGGCATCTCAAGTCTAAGAATCACAAGTGCTACTCAACCCAAGAAGATTCTTATTGACGCTGGTGTACCATCCATTAAGAATCTTCGGTGAGTCGTTCAGTGTTTATCCGCTATAAACACCTACACGTCTATACTAGTCTCCAAGACTAATGGTTCATTGAGAAACCATTGGAATCATATATTCCAGTATACGACATGTACCGGTCTCAACGGGTTTACTATACTGACCAAGTAGTGTAAACCTTGACCAGGAACTGTCTGAGAATGACAACGTCATGATACGACTCAATGTCCGTTGCGACGCTTTTGCAACTGTATCATGACTAATCATTCTAGGGTCATTACGTCTTTACCATATAAAAGATTAGATTATATTATAGAAACTGCATATATTATTACTAATAATAATGTTTTACAGAAGTATTTAACAAAATACAACCGGGAATTGGCGCTCTGAGCACCAACCCCTACAGGGACTTGGTTCCGCTTCCTGAAGGAATTCTTCCTATCGGTTGTAAATGGGTTTACAAGAGGAAACGCGGGCCTGACGATAAGGTTGAAACTTACAAGGCCCGACTGGTAGCAAAAGGTTACACGCAGCGACCTGGTGTCGACTACGATGAAACTTTTTCACCAGTTGCAATGCTTAAGTCTATTCGGATTTTGCTTTCTATAGCTGCGTATCATGACTACGAGATTTGGAAAATGGATGTCAAAATGGCTTTTCTAAATGTATTTCTTGATGAAGAAATCTAGATGGAACAACTTGAAGGTTTTGCGTCCAGCGAAAACTCGGGCATGGTATGTAAGCTTAAGAAGTCCATTTATGGACTTAAACAAGCTTCACGAAGTTGGAATCTTCAATTCGACGAGATTATTAGATCGTCTGGTTTTCTCAAGAATTCAGAAGAATCTTGTGTGTATCAGAAGGCCAGTGGGAGCATGGTCGTATTTTTAGTCCTATATGTTGATGGCATCCTAATCATTGGGAATGATTTAGGTATGTTACAAAGCGTTAAAGCGTATCTCTGTAAGAATTTCTCCATGAAGGACCTGGGAGAAGCTTCTTATGTTTTAGGGATAAAACTCTATAGAGATAGACAAAAGAGGATGATTGGGTTATCCCAATCAACGTACATAGATAAGATCTTGGAACGGTATAGTTTTGGTAACTGTAAGACAGCAAACATACCGTTCAGACATGGGATTCATCTTTCAAAGAAGATGTGTCCACAAATAGAAGATGAGAAGGTTAAAATGTCTAACCAACCTTATGCTACATGTTTGGGTAGCATAATGTATGTCATGTTATGTACGAGGCCTGATATCAGTTTTGCTATTAGCATAACTAGCAGATATCAGTCCAATCCAGGTAATGACCATTGGATGGCCATTAAACATATCCTAAAGTATCTTAAAGGTACTAAGGATAAGTTGATTATTTATGGAGGAAACGAATTGCAGTTTAATTGGTATACAGACTCCGATTTCCAATCGGATCCCGATGATAGAAAGTCTACATCTAGATTTGTCTTTACACTTAACGGAGGTGTAGTTTGTTGGAAGAGTTCCAAATATGGATCAACTGTAGATTCCACCACTGATGCGGAATATATTGCAGCTTCTGAAGCTGCAAAAGAGGCTGTGTGGATAAAGAACTTTATCACAGAATTGGGAGTTGTCCCAAGTATCGAGAATGCGATTCCGTTATACTGTGATAATACTGGATCCATTGCGCAAGCAAAGGAACCAAGGGCGCATCAGAAGTCGAAGCATGTGGAACACAAGTACCACATCATTCGAGAGATTGTGTCGCGAGGGGATATTATCGTGTGGAAGGTACCAAGTGAAGATAATGTAGCAGACCCGCTGACAAAGGCCATACCTCCGAAGTTGTTTGATAAACACGTGGAGTCGATGGGTATTAGATACAATCTTTATTGGCACTAGAGCAAGTGAGAGATTTTGTTGGGGTTGGTGCTCAGAGTGTCAATTCCCGGTTGTATTTCTTTGAGAATACTTCTGTAAAACATTATTATTATGAATAATATATGCAGTTTCTATAATATAATCTATCTTTTTATATGGTAAAGACGTAATGACCTTAGAATGATTAGTCATGGTACTGTTGCAAAAGCGTCACAACGGACATTGAGTAGGATCATGACGTTGTCATTCTCAGACTGTTCCTGGTCAGGGTTTACACTACTTGGTCAGTAAAGTAAACCCGTTAAGACCAATACATGTCGTATACTGGAATATATGATTCCGATGGTTTCTCAATGAACCATAAGTCTTGGAGACTAGTATAGACGTGTAGGTGTTTATAGCGGATAAACACTGAACGACTCACCAAAGATTCTTAATGGATGGTAGACCAACGTCAATAAGAATCTTCTCGGGTTGAGTAGCATTTGTGATTCTTAGACTTCAGATGCCATTGTGGGCACATGAGACATCTTCTACACTTAGATGACAGTCACGTCACCGATCTATTTAGATCAGACCTCCGTATGTTCGTTGGGTGTAGATAGATCCTCAGGGTGTCCTATGTGTATCAAGATAGGATCCGTCAGTTCTGTGTACCAGAGCATAGGTAGTCCATATGATTAGCAATCAAATAAACCATGGGCCTGTGGTAAAGTTTAGAAGCTAGTTCTAAAAATTCTTTTGGAGATTGCTAATAGAATAGTCGACTGGATAATCCCCGTAGAGATTTGACGTTTATATCTATATCTCTGGGATTTATTCGGATACCTGTGACGGAGGAATTATACATTTTCCATGACCTCGACCTGTATGATTCAACAAGATTATCCGTGATCGTCATAATCTACAGGTGGATAGATTATGGACACGAAATTGGATTTTGTGATGGATATACCTGAATCTAGAGAGTCTCGATAATGAAACATACTCGTAGAGCACTAGAGCAATAATTATAAATAATATTGATTATTTATAAAGTCGTTTAAAGGTTAAAAGCAAGATACGTGCTAAAGGGACCCGATAGTCATTTGATTAATTATTGTGTATTTACATTTAATACTTGATTAATTAAATACACATTAATTAATAGTCAAATTGAGATATTTGACTTATATCCTAAATGAATATATGTATTTGATATTTAATGTAAATATAATACATATATTTAATATATTTGTATTTAATTAATTAATTAATTATTTAATTGTTAAATGATTAAATTAATTAAAATATAAATATCTTACATTAGGATATTTGGTTTAAATGATTAAGTTGCCTTTGTTGACTTAAAATAAATATCAATAAAGTTGTTATTAGATATTTGTATTAAGATAAGCAAATTTAATTGAAATGAAATTGAAATGAAATTGGTGTATATGGTTTACACATTTTCGGCCAAGGCATTTTTTGTGCACAAATATATATTGTTTTCATTTCATTTCATTTCTAACCTAATACACTTTTTGACATAAACTCCATTAAAAGAAACAAAGAAAGCTTGAGAGGAAGAAAGGCTAAAACAAAGAAAAGCTTGGATTTTAGTAAGTTTCTTCAACTTACTATTAGAAAGGAAAATGTTCCTTAGGATCTAGGCTACATCTTGTGATGTTCTTATGTTACTCTTTTCTTTATTCTTTGTGTTTTTGATGATGGAAGTTTTGTTGAAAGTGATGAGCATGTATAATGATGGAAGCTTATGACTATTGTAGTAATAAGTATTCTTTAATGGTTTTGGAAACCTTGTTGCTAATCTAGAGTTGTTGACCCACTCTAAGATGACTTATATTTGATCTTGAGTTGTTTCATTGTGTTGAGACTTTGATTGGATGGAAGAATGATGATTAAAGTAATTGATTTAACCAATTTGGTCTAATTTGTCCAATTTGATGAAATTGAAAAATTATGGTTCATGACCACTTCAAAATTTGGGGTTTTCATTTATATTGTGTATTTGGATTTTTATATGATGCATAAAAAGTTTCATGTTGATTGGATTACATCTTGATGTGTTTTGAAGCATGAAATGACAAAATGCATATTTTGGCACCTTAATGGTGCATTCGGCCAAGGGTTGGATTTTTGGGATTTTTGGTTGTCTTGGTGTTTTAATGTTTTGAACATGCTAAGTTCATCTTATAAATGATTTAGAATCATTCAAAATTGATTTGATCAATTTCGGACTAAAATGGACAAAATACCAAGTGTAAGGGCAATTCGGTAAATTCACTTAAATATGATTTATTGAATTTTATTTTCATAATTTGATTATTGGAATATTAAATAAATATTTTTATTTAATTAATCCGAGAAAAATTTTTGAAATCGGAAAATTCGATTTTTCACCGCTTCCGCTGTTTTAGTGGATTTTGCCCCTAAAACCCCTTCAGAATCATCAATAATGATAGTAATTTTAACATGCCATTTTCGAAATATTTTTTTATTTATAATTTCCAAAAATTCGTAATCTTTTTTTTCATTTTGACTAGAGGTGGAGGCTTCATTGACATGAATCTTTAGTAGTGTTAATTGAATTTGTTTATTTTCTTCTTGAAGGATTTTAATTTCATCTTTGATTCTTTTAATTTCTTGGACAAAATCTTGAGTAGTAGTTGGTTGAGGGGTTTGAGAAAATCTTTGATATATTTTTTGCATGCTATAATTTGAGTCTCGGGAAGGAATTAATGACTTTTCTTCTTTAAATAAAATATTTTTTAATTTGAGTAAATATTCTTTTTGTTCTCAGGATTTTCAATTTTATCAATCATATCTAGAAGTGTTTCTTTATCTTGTCTAGTAATTGTATTTATTGAATGCCTACAATCACAATTATCGCTTTCATATTCTGAGGAATTGGAAGAATTTTCTTGAATTTCAAATACTTGATCATCAGAGGAATCATAAATATCTGATTCCTCTGCACTTGATTCAATAAGAAGATTGATAAGTTGAGATTGAAGTTCTTCTGATATTTTTATATTTTGAATTTTTTGTTTCATTTTGCATTCATTTTTATAATGTCCAGGTCTGCCACATTTGTTGCAAATTGGAGTAGTTTGACTGGTAGATGTTCGTCCTGGATTCTTACGTTTATGTTTCTTAAATTTTTTATTTTTATATTTATCCTTTTATGTTTTATCATAATGATAATCTCTATTCTTTTTCTTGAAATATTTCTTTTATTTTCGTTTATATCTTTTATTTGATGGTGCAGTAATAGGTTGATATCCATACTGAAGACACCAATCTCCTAATTCTCTTTTACATTGTTTGATTTCACTCTTAATTTTAGATTGAATTCTTAAATCTGTGCAAAGTGTTAGACCAGTATTATTGATGTAGTTTATTATTTCGCCATAAGTTAAAGTTTCATAAGGAATATCTCCATTAAACCTAATCCTAATATTGGTTCTAACTTTTTCAGCAAATAATTTGGGTAAACCACTTATGAACTTTTCTTTCTAATATGTACTTTTACAATCTGTTCGTAAATATAACTTTGACAAAAAAAAATCTTTATACCACCTAAAGTCTTGCATTTTAGGACACCTAAGGTTTTGGAGTATTTCTGATGACCTTTCTTGAAAGTGAATAGGTTCTCCAATAAAGTATTTAGTTATTGCAAAAACAAGAGTATTTACAGCATCTTGTTCATCATTTATTGGTTGATTATTTTGATCTCTTTTAACTGCTGTCAAAATTTGCATTTTTTCTTGTTTTGTGAGAAAATTATCCCACCATCTTTTTAATTGGCCTGTGAATCCTGTGGTTAATATGACTGCAATAGCATGATCATTATTTCTAGCAATTTTATAGACTTGAGCTGCCATTAGCATTTCATGGAAAGTATTGAGGATTTGAGCTTTTGCCTTTCCATCAATATTCCATTCATAAATACTATGACCATCATAATAACTTTGTGAATATTGATTTCTTTCTTCAAAATGAATATCCGGTGGTGTTGGTCTTGGGTAGTAATTTCTTGTTTTAGGTCTTTGCGGTTTACTATGATATTTAGCTATTCTTTGTGAGTGATTTTCTAAAAATTCTAAAAGTTCTTCTTGAAGTAATTCTTCATCATTATTGTTATTGATTGGTAATATATTTTATTTTGAAGAAGATGGTACATCTTTTGAAATATTTAATTGTTGTAATTGCTTTTGGATTTTATCTAAAACAACTTCTGAAGATTGATTGAATTCAAATTTTTTATCTTCCTTAAGTTCTATTGGTGGTTTAAAAAGGGGAGTTTTTGGATCAAGTTTTGTATATAATCTTTCCCCGTTGTCGGTTGTAGTTCCGGGCCGAGATGCGTGCCCATGGTCGAGATTCGTACCCACTACATCATATTCAGGGCGAGGTCCCTCTTGTCAGCGGTATTGGGTCGAGATGCGTACCCAGGGCCGAGATGCGTGCCCCCGTTGTCGGTTGTAGTTCCGGGCCGAGATGCGTGCCCAGGGTCTAGATGTGTACCCACTACATCATATTCAGGGTGAGGTCCCTCTTGTCAGCGGTATTGGGTCGAGATGCGTACCTAAGGTCGAGATGCGTGCCCCCGTTGTCGGTTGTAGTTCCGGGTCGAGATGCGTGCCCAGGGTCGAGATGCGTACCCACTACATCATATTCAGGGCGAGGTCCCTCTTGTAAGCGGTGTTGGGTCGAGGTCCGTACCCAGGGTCGAGATGCGTGCCCCTTTGTCGGTTGTAGTTCCGGGCCGAGATGCGTGCCCAGGGTCGAGATGCGTACCCACTACATCATATTCAGGGCGAGGTCCCTCTTGTCAGCGGTATTGGGTCGAGATGCGTACCCAGGGCCGAGATGCGTGCCCCTGTTGTCGGTTGTAGTTCCGGGCCGAGATGCGTGCCCAGGGTCGAGATGTGTACCCACTACATCATATTCAGGGCGAGGTCCCTCTTGTCAGCGATATTGGGTTGAGATGCGTACCTAGGGCCGAGATGCGTGCCCCCGTTGTCGGTTGTAGTTCCGGGCCGAGATGCGTGCCCAGGGTCGAGATGTGTACCCACTACATCATATTCAGGGCGAGTTCCCTATTGTCAGCGGTATTGGGTCGAGATGCGTACCCAGGGCCGAGATGCGTGCCTCCGTTGTCGGTTATAGTTCCGGGCCGAGATGCGTGCCCAGGGTCGAGATACGTACCCACTACATCATCAGTTCGAGGGTCGAGGTGGCCCATTGTCATTAGTAGTTTTGGGATGCGACCCAGGGCCGAGGTGCCCATCACACAATCAACTCAGTTCGAAGCAGCAGGCAGACCAGGTGGCAGCTGGCGAGCCAGATAAGTAAAAATGCATTGCATGTACTTTGATAGGATTGTCATTGTTGTTGGGGTTTTTAGGGGCAGAATCCGGTAACGCAGCGGAAGCGGCGGAAGATCGTATCTTCCGATTTCAAAACTTTTTCTTGGATTAATTAAATAAACATATTTATTTAATTGCCCAATAATCAAATTATGAAACAAAATTTCAAATGAATCATATTCAAGTGAAATTACCAAATTACCCTTATATGGTATTTTGTCCATTTTAGTCCGAAATTGATCCAATCAATTTTGAATGATTCTAAATCATTTCTAAGATGAACTTAGCATGTTCAAAACATCAAAACACCAAAGCAACCAAAATCCCCAATTTTTGACCCTAAGGCCGAATGCACCATTTGGTGCCCAAATTGACCATTTGGTCATTTCATGCTTCAAAACTCATCCAAATGAAATCCAATCAACATGAAACTTTGCATGCATCATATACACACCCAAATGCTCAACATATATGAAAATCCCCAAATTTGGAATTGGTCATGAACCCTAATTTTTCAATTTCATCAAATTGGACAAATTAGACCAAATTGGTTAAATCCAATACTTCAATCATGTTTCTTCCATCCAATCAAAGTCTCAACACAATGAAACAACTCAAGATCAAATCTAGGTCATCTAAGAGTGGGTCAACAACTCTAGATTAGCAACTTGGTTTCCAAAACCTTAAAAGAATGCTTATAACTACAATAGTCACAAACTTCCTTCATCACACATGCTCAACACTTCCATCAAAACTTCCATCAACAAAAACACAAAGAATAAAGAAATGAATAATCTAAGAACATCATATGTTAAAGCCTAGATCCTAAGGAACATTTTCCTTTCTAATAGTAAGTTGAAAAAACTTACTAAAATCCAAGCTTTCTTTGATTTTGTCTTTCTTTCTCACAAGCTTCTTTGGCTTCATCAATGGAGTTTTTCTTTTAAAGTGTATTAGGTTAACATTTCAAATGAAATGAAATCAATATATACTTGCTTATGTTTGTGCTTGGCCGAATTTGGCCTTAAAATAAACAAGACAATTAATTTCATCTTCATTTGATTTACATTTGATCAACTTGACATAAATATCTAAAACAACTTTAAAGACATTTAATAAAGTCAACAAATGCAACTAAGAAAAAAATATCTCTTATATTTAAGTGTTATGGCCGAAAATTTGAAGAAAAATAAAGAAAAATGATATTTGAATTTTAAACATTTTAAACAAATATCAAAGAAGTCAAATCCAATTTGACTACCATTTCCTTTACTTTAAAGTCAACATTAAACACTTATAATCATTTCCTAACTTTATCATTTGGTGATATATTTATATTTTAATTATATTAATCATTTAACAATTAAATAATTAAATAATTAATTAAATACAAATATATCAAATATATGTATTATATTTACTTTAAATATCTCAAATACATATATTGATGATATATGTCAAATACCTTTATTTGACCATTTATTAATGTGTATTTAATAATATCAAATATTAAATACAAATACACATTAATTAGGAAATGAAGGTTCGGCCCGTTCGCATGTATTTTTCGTTTAACGATTAAACGATTTATAAATAATCATCATTATTCATAAATGTTGCTCTAGTGCTCTACGAGTATGTTTCATTATTGAGACTCTCTAGATTCAGGTATATCCGTCACGAAATCCAATTTCATGTGCATAATCTATCCACCCGTAGATTATGACGATCACGGATAAACTAGCTGAATCATACAGGTCGAGGTCATTGCATACGTATAATCCCTCCGTCACAGGTATCCAGATAATCCCAGAGATATAGATGTAAACGTCAAATCTCTATAGGTATTATCTCGTCGACGTATCTATTAGCAATCTCTAAATAACACTCGGAACTTACTTCCGATGTATACTGTGGCCACAGATTTAACAGACTGCTAAATATATATGGACTACCTATGCTCTGTACACAGAACTGACGGATCCTATCTTGACACACACAGGATATCCTGAGGATCGATCCACACCCAACGAACAGGCGGAGGTCTGATCTAAATAGATCGGTGACGTGACTGCCATCTAAGTGTGGAGGATGTCTCATACATCCACAGTGGTATCTCAAGTCGAAGGACCACTATGCTACTCAACCCGAGAAGATTCTTATTGACGTTGGCGTACCATCCATTAAGAATCTTCGGTGAGCCGTTCAGTGTTTATACACTATAAACACATACACGTCTATACGAGTCTCCCCAGACTCATGGTTCATTGGGATAAACCATCGGACCAAGTCTCGATATACGACATGTACTGGTCTCAACGGATTTGACTAACCGACCCGTGTTAGCAAATCTTGACCAGGAACTATGTTTGATAATATACATATAGCAGTGACACTTCCCAATGTCAATTACAAACTAACTTTGTAACTGTGTACTGCATTATATATTATCGGGCCTTTGTCTAATATATACATATCACTAAACCACATTTAGTTTCAATCTAATCGTAATCAGATCGAATACGTATATAAGAACAAGAGGTACAACCATAAATAAGTAATATTATGGAATAAGGGGATGTTCGTATTCATGAATCAGACATAAATACGGTCCGGATTGGCACTCTGAGCACCAACCCCAACAATTGTCACACACTGCACAAGTCCCATCAAAGTGGGGGCGACTGTAGACATTTCATTTTTTCATTTTAAGTCCCGATGATGAGTCTCGTATGGAGGCACTACTTCTTTAGTTGTGAAAGCCGCGGGAAACGGACGTTGGAAGGGTAAAGTTGGAAAATAGAATTTTGTTGGATTCTTATCTCGTTGTTTAGCTTCGATTGCTTGTTGGACTTCCGTTTCAAAGCTTATCTAAGGCCCAAAACCCAAACCAAACCCAAACCAAACCCAAAATACCCAAGTCAAACCAAGTCAAACCAAGCTCATGCCCAAGGAAGGTGATTCACGCCTATAATGTCTTTGTTTAGGTAAATGCATATTTATCACATGCCTAAATCAATTCAAATCCCTTCCTAAATTAGAAGAAATCAAATCAAATCTCTACCAAATCAAATCCAATCACCTCCCCAAATAGGGAGATCTATTCCTTATGAAGAACCAATTAGGAGATTCTTTCCTATTCAAATTAGGAAAGTCTTCTCTCTTTGCCTATAAAAAGAGGCCTTCACCCCCCATTCAAAACCTAGCTCATATACTTCCCCAAGCACGTCCCAAACACTTTCTCAAGCCTCATTGCACGTCCAAAAACCTCATTGAAGCCTCCATTGTCGAATCATTAAACCTAAGAACCCTCCATTGCCGCATCTTTCATCTTTCACCAACACCCTTCACGCCTAAGCCATTTTCACTGCCCTCCATTGCCGAATTTTAGCCACCATTCACAGCCCTAAAACACACCAAAATAAGCCTCAAATAAAGCCCTAAAGTCGCACTAAACACTCTCCAAACACAACCCCATTCGCAGCCCCAAAACAGTCCCCAAAAACGCCCCCACTGCACCTTGAACTGCCGCATCTTCACCTTATGTTCTGGTCAGTTTTGGCTGCGACTTTAGCCAGAAAAACAGCCCTAAAATCACCTAGAAAACCCCTCAAAAATCTCCATAAAGTTTCCCTAAAAAACCATTAAAAACGCAACCCCCTAAGCCACCAAAATCACCCAAAACAGTCCACAAATCGACCAAAACAGTGACCTGAAACGGAACAGCGAAACAGCAGCAAAACGGACTTAAAACAGCAGCCCAAGCATCAAAACAACGAGGGAAAACGTTGAGTAGACGAATTGGAAAAGCATCGGATCAATCTCCCTTCCAACGGACGTGTAACGCCCTTTCTTAGACGACAAAAGAGGTTAGACCTGAGGGCACCTTTTTTACTTATCTTCTTTATCTTTGTTTTATTTATTTTGATATATAATTGCATGAGAGTCGTTTGAAGCATGATGTGATTGTTGGATGAGCAGGATATGTGTTCCCTTTTGTGGTATATCGGATGGAAACCCGGACGTAAATTCCATAGCCGATTCCGAATGGACGGTAGTATGGTCTGCACTCGGGATACAATGCCACGTACCACTTAAGATACACATATCTCGTCTCATCCAAATTTGTATTTGAGCATGTTATAGTCTTTAGGTTATTTGTTTATTATTTAAAGCATGGTTTAATTTAATTTGTCATTTATTTGTTAAAACATGTTTAGGTTGTTCTTTATGCATGTTCTTAGTTTATGATGCGTTTGGGTAATGATTTATACATGTTGATTTAATGGTTCAATATGCTTGTTATGTTACATTGCGTGAAATTAATTGGATGAAAACATGTTAGATCTAAGTACCCTTGAGCATGAATGTTGAATAGATTCGGTTAGTTTATTGCACAAATTATATCATTACAAGTGACATAAGTAAGGGACCATTCCGAACCCAACGATTTGAGGTCTTCCCTTGCGAGGGGTGAGTGCGGCCTTAAACCTTTGTCCCGGTTCACACCGGGTGGCGACTCCATGTTATTTCGGACTCCCAACTAGGCCGCGAGCCTAGAACAACGTCGTCAAGTTCTGTTGTCTACAATTACTTGGTCAATAAAGTAAACCCGTTGAGACCAGTACATGTCGTATACAGGAATATATGATTCCAATGGTTTCTCAATGAACCATTAGTCGTGTAGATGTGTAGGTGTTTATAGCGGATAAACACTGAACGACTCACCGAAGATTCTTAATGGATGGTACACCAGCGTCAATAAGAATCTTCTCGGGTTGAGTAGCACTTGTGATTCTTAGACTTGAGATGCCATTGTGGGCACATGAGACATCTTCTACACTTAGATGTCAGTCACATCAACGATCTATTAAGATCAGACCTTCGCATGTTCGTTGGGTGTAGATAGATCCTCAGGGTGTCCTATGTGTCCTATGTGTATCAAGATAGGATCTGTCAGTTCTGTGTACCAGAGCATAGGTAGTCCATATGATTAGCAATCAGATAAAACCATGGGCCCGTGGTAAAGTTTAGAAGCCAGTTCTAAACATTCTTTTAGAGATTGCTAATAGAATAGTCGACTAGATAATCCCCGTAGAAATTTGACGTTTACATCTATATCTCTGGGATTTATCCGGATACCTGTGACGGAGGAATTATACATTTGCTATGACCTCGACCTGTATGGTTCAGCGAGATTATCTGTGATCGTCATAATCTACGGGTGGATAGATTATGGACACGAAATTAGATTTCGTGACAGATATACCTGAATCTAGAGAGTCTCAATAATGAAACATATTCTTAGAGCACTAGAGCAATATTAATAAATAATATTGATTGTTTATAAAGTCGTTTAAAGGTTAAACGCAAGATACGTGCTAAAGGGACTTGATAGTCATTTACCTAATTATTGTGTATTTACATTTAATAGTTGATTAATTTAAATACACATTAATTAATAGTCAAAATGAGATATTTGACTTCTATCCTAAATGAATATATGTTTTTTGATATTTAATGTAAATATTATACATATATTTAATATATTTGTATTTGATTAATTAATTAATTATTTAATTGTTAAATGATTAAATTAATTAAAATATAAATATCTTACATTAGGATATTTGATGTAAATGATATTAGTTGCCTTTGTTGACTTAATTAAAATATCTAATAAAGTGTTTTTTGGATATTTAATCAAGTTGACTAAATTAAAGTGAAATGAAAATGAAATTACAAAACTTGTATTTGCTTTAGTGATTTTCGGCCAAGGCATAATTGATACAAGTGTATATTGTTTTTCATTTCATTTTATTCTTAACCTAATACACTTTACAAAGACAAACTCCATTGAAGAAACAAAAAGAAAGCTTGTGAAAAGAAAGAAAAATCAAGAAAGCTTGGATTTTAGTAAGTTTCTTCAACTTACTATTAGAAAGGAAAATGTTCCTTAGGATCTAGGCTTTAACATATGATGTTCTTAGGTTATTTCGTTCTTTATTCTTTGTGTTTTGTTGATGGAAGTTTTGATGGAAGTGTTGAGCATGTGTGATGAAAGAAGATTGTGACTATTGTAGTTATAACCTTTATTTTAAGGTTTTGGAAACCATGTTGCTAATCTAGAGTTGTTGACCCACTCTTAAATGACCTATATTTGATCTTGAGTTGTTTCATTGTGTTGAGACTTGGATTGGATGGAAGAATAATGATTAAAGTAATTGATTTAAACTATTTGGTCTAATTTGTCCAATTTGAAGAAATTAAAAAATTAGGGTTCATGACCAATTCCAAATTTCAGGCTTTTCATTTATGTTGTGTATTTGGATGTGTATAAGATGCATATAAAGTTTCATGTTAATTGGATTACATCTTGATGTGTTTGAGACATGAAATGATCAAATGGACAAAATGCCCACCTAATGAGGCTCACGGACAAGAATGGAATTTTGGGATTTTGTGTTGTCTTGGTGTTTTAATGTTTTGAACATTCTAAGTTCATCTTATAAATGATTTAGAATCATTCAAAATTGATTTGATCAATTTCGGACTAAAATGGACAAAGTACCAAGTATAAGGGCAATTCGGTAAATTCACTTAAATATGATTTATTGAATTTATTTTCATAATTTGATTATTGGAATATTAAATAAATATGTTTATTTAATTAATCCGAGAAAAAGTTTTGAAATCGGAAAATTTTGATTTTCCCGCTTCCGCTGCGTTACCGGATTCTGCCCCTAAAAACCCCTACAAAATGGTATCAGAGCGTGTCTGATTCTAGGCCACCTAAAATGATTAGCCTTCATTGAATCAATGTTTAATCATGTTTTCTTGACTTTATACATGCTAATTAGAATCTAAATTGGTTAGATTTAGGGTGTATGACACTTAGGGGAAAATCCTTAATTAATAAGGTTTGAATGTAATTATGTATTTGATGCATGTTATATGGTCCGTCTTGTCAATACGGTTTATGAATACTTCTTTGTGACTACATTTGAGACCGTGCCTCTGCTGTGAGGGTGTAGCCGATAAAGATTTATTTATACCAGATGTATATCAGATACTAGGTAAATTCAAGTAAAAGCGGAATTTTGAACGTGCCCTAACTGTCAAGATTACGTAAGTAACTTGAGTTTATCATTGACGAGTTTAACCTTGGTACGTCTCCTTGTGGGCCTGCCTTCGTAGCGACAACGAGAAACGACCAGGACCGGAAACCCAGGAGTCATTAGAGAATGATTGACAAATGAGTTGTCTACCTGATGAATATACGTAGGCGAGACCGTGCCTCTGCTGTGAGCCGAAATATATTCACGGGATCCACCTTTCACTATTAGTATTTAATTTAATTATTAAATCCTTGTATTCTCTTTGGGGATTACAGTATTGCATGATTTAGTAGGAGAGGCATATTAGATTAAAAATCCATGATCTAGTTTATGTTTTCGATATTATATGAAACTGCTTTATTTCTGCTAACCGTTTTTCGTGATCTATATGATAGATTTGCGATGGCGGCACAATCCACAAATCAGTTTGCGCGTATGCTTGATGCGAACAAACTGAAAGACACTGAGAACTTTGCTGACTGGGAACTGGATTTGAGGATTGTCCTCGATTCCGAAAAGCTGGGTTATATTCTTGAGGGTCGTTGCCCCTTGCTGTGGGTGCGGATGCTACGGAGGAGGAACGCCAAGTTTATGAAACTTGGAAAGATGATGATTTAAGGGTTAAATCATACATCCTCAGTTCACTGTCTCCAAAACTCAAGCAACAGTACTATGGTATCCTAGATTCTTATAGTATGATGACGCGATTGAGACAATCGTTTGAGAACCAAGAACAAGTGATTGTTCACAAAGTCGCCATGGAACTGTTCCATGCGCGTCTGGATGAGGGGCAAAATGTTAGCCCACATGTTCTTCAGATGATCGATTTGATCGATTAATTGAGGCAACATAATCTCATCTTGAATGACGTTCTCTGTAGGAGTGTCATTCTTGGTTCACTTCCAGCTTCATTTCGCCAGTTCGTGATGTACTTCAACATGAACGGGACTGTCTGTACCTACCAGGAGCTACATAGGATGTTGCTCACGGCAGAAGATGATCTTAAGAAGGGAGTACCGACTCGCCCACCTAGATCTACTTCTCTCTCTACTTCTTCCCAAGGATGGTCCAAGGGAAAGAAGAAGAAACGGAAGAAGAAGAAGGCTTTCGGTCCTCAACAGCAGGCGAAAATTGCGAAGCCCAAAAGGTCTTCTGAAGATAAATGCCACCACTGCGACAAAGTCGGGCACTGGAAGAGGAACTGTCCTGATTACATTGCCCAGCTGATGAGAGATAGAGCATCTACATCAGGTACTTTTATTTTTCCAGTTATTGATTTATCTTTGGCTTGTGAAGCCATTACATCCAGCTGGATTTTAGATTCTGCTTGTCCCATTCACATTTGCAATTCGTTGCAGGTGCTGAAGGAAAGTAGAAGGCTGAAGCCTGGAGAGATGTAGTTGCGATTCGGGAGTGGAGACTCTCTGGATGCAGTTGTAGTGGGAGTATGCGAGATCTCATTGCCGAATGAGACACTTTTGTTAAATGAATGCCATTTTGTACCTGGATGTGTAGCTAATATTATATCACTTTTTGTATTGGATATAGAAGGATTTTGTATTAATATTAAGAATAGTTCTTTATATTTATATGATAGAAATAATATTTAGATCCTTTGTTGTCCAAACCAGCTTGGTCATTATATATTGCAAACTTCAAAAGATATATTAAATACTGGAGTTAATAAACGTAGTTTACCTATAATTAATAATACTGAACTTTGGCATATGAGACTTGGTCACATTGGCGTTAAACGCCTTACCCAATTGGTTAGGAATGGTTTGATACCAGATCTTACCATTGAATCCTATCCAACTTGTGAATCCTATATTCAGGGTAAAATGACCAAAGCCCCATTTTCTGGTGTTTGACACCGTGCCATTAACTTACTAGAACTCGTACATTCTGATGTATGTGGTCCACTAAGTCAAACTGTCACAGTGGTTATTCGTACTTCGTTACCTTTACCGATGATCTGTCACGGTACGGTTATGTCTATTTGATGCGACATAAATCGGAAACCTTTGAAAAGTTCAAAGAATTTCGAAATGAAGTAGAAAAACAAACTGGTAAATATATTAAATGCCTTCGATCTGATCGAGGCGGCGAATATATGAGTGGTGAGTTCATGGATTATATGAAGGAGAATGGGATTCTCGCTCAATATACTCCTCCAGGTACCCCACAGCACAATGGAGTATCTGAGAGGAGAAATCAGACTTTATTGGATATGGTCCGATCAATGTTGAGTTTCACAGATTTGCCCTATTACTTATGGGGCTACTCTCTCTTAACAGCCGCACATCTTTTGAATAAGATTCCTTCAAAGGCTGTTCCTACGACACCGTATGAGATATGGTTCGGTAGGAGACCAAATCTTAATTATATTAAGGTTTGGGGTTGTCCTGCCTATGTTAGGGTGACTCAGCAAGATAAGCTTTCGCCTCGAGGGCAAAAGTTTAGGTTTGTCGGATATCCTTCGAATACGAGGGGATATCTGTTCTATGATACCGAGCATCGAAATGTGTTCGTAGCTCGCTTCGCAAAATTTCTAGAAGTAGAATTTTTATCAGAAGGTGGTAATCATAGACAGGTTGAGCTTGATGAAGTCCAACCTGAAAACAACGAACCAACGGAGGAACCTGAAGTTCAAGTAGATGAAGGACCTTCAACACATACACTCCGCAGGTCGGAAATGGTATCTAGACCTACTGAACGCTTGTATTTGATACAAGAAAAGAGTCTGGATGTTCTCTTAGTTGAAGAGACAGATCCTTTCACCTATAGAGAATCGATGTTGGACATCGACTCCGTGAAATGGCAAAGTGCCATGAAATCCGAGATAGACTCAATGCATGAGAATCAAGTTTGGGACTTGGTTCCGCTTCCCGAAGGAATTGTTCCTATCGGTTGTAAATGGGTTTACAAGAGGAAGCGTGGGCCTGATGGTAAGGTTGAAACTTACAAGGCCCGACTGGTAGTAAAATGTTACACGCAGCGACCTAGCATCGACTACGATGAAACTTTTTCACCAGTTGCAATGCTTAAGTCTATTCGGATTTTGCTTTCTATAGCTGCGTATCATGATTACGAGATTTGGCAAATGGATGTCAAAATGGCTTTTCTAAATGGATTTCTTGATGAAGAAATCTATATGGAACAGCCGGAAGGTTTTGCTTCCAGCGAAAACTCGGGCATGGTGTGTAAGCTTAAGAAGTCCATTTATGGACTTAAACAAGCTTCACGAAGTTGGAATCTTCGATTCGATGAGATTATTAGATCGTCTGGTTTTCTCAAGAATTCGGAAGAATCCTGTGTGTATCAGAAGGCCAGTGGGAGCATGGTCGTATTTTTAGTCCTATATATTGATGACATCCTAATCATTGGGAATGATTTAGGTATTTTACAAAGCGTCAAAGCGTATCTCTGTAAGAATTTCTCCATGAAGGACCTGGGAGAAGCTGCCTATGTTTTAGGGATAAAACTTTATAGAGATAGACAAATTAGGCTGATTGGGTTATCCCAATCAACGTACATAGATAAGATCTTAGAACAGTATAGTTTTGGTAATTGTAAGACAGCAAACATACCGTTCAGACATGTGATTCATCTTTCTAAGAAGATGTGTCCACAAACAGAAGATGAGAAGGTTAAAATGTCTAACCAACCTTATGTTTCGTGTTTGGGTAGCATAATGTATGCCATGTTATGTACGAGGCCTGATGTCAGTTTCGCTGTTAGCGTAACTAGTCGATATCAGTCCAATCCAGGTAATGACCATTGGATGGCCATTAAACATATCCTAAAGTATCTTAAAGGTACTAAGGATAAGTTAATAATTTATGGAGGAAACGAACTGCAGGTTAATGGGTATACAGACTCCGATTTCCAATCGGATCCCGATGATAGAAAGTCTACATCTGGATTTGTCTTTACCCTTAACGGAGGTGCAGTTTGTTGGAAGAGTTCCAAACAGGGATCGACAGCAGATTCCACCACTGAGGCGGAATATATTGCAGATTCTGAAGCTGCAAAAGAGGCTGTGTGGATAAAGAACTTTATCACAAAATTGGGAGTTATCCCAAGTATTGAGAATGCGATTCTGTTATACTGTGATAATACTGGAGCCATTGCGCAAGCAAAGGAACCGAGGGCGCATCAGCAGTCGAATCATGTGGAACATAAGTACCACATCATTCGAGAGATTGTGTCGCGAGGGGATATTGTCGTGTGCAAGGTACCGAGTGAAGATAACGTAGCAGACCCGCTGACAAAGGCCATACCTCCGAAGTTATTTGATAAACACGTGGAGTCGATGGGTATTAGATACAATCGATATTGGCACTAGAGCAAGTGGGAGATTTTGTTGGGATTGGTGCTCAGAGCGCCAATTCCCGGTTGTATTTCTTTTGAATACTTCTGTAAAACATTATTATTATGAATAATATATGTAGTTTCTATAATATAATCTATCTTTTAATATGGTAAAGACGTAATGACCTTAGAATGATTAGTCATGGTACAGTTGCAAAAGCGTCGCAACGGACATTGAGTAGTATCATGACGTTGTCATTCTCATATTGTTCCTGGTCAAGGTTTACATTACTTGGTCAGTAAAGTAAACCCGTTGAGACCAGTACATGTCGTATACTGGAATATATGATTCCAATCGTTTCTCAATGAACCATTAGTCTTGGAGACTAGTATAGACGTGTAACGACTCACCGAAGATTCTTAATGGATGGTACACTAGCGTCAATAAGAATCTTCTCGGGTTGAGTAGCACTTGTGATTCTTAGACTTGAGATGCCATTGTGGGCACATGAGACATCTTCTACACTTAGATGACAGTCACGTCAACGATCTATTAAGATCAGACCTCCGCCTGTTCGTTGGGTGTAGATAAATCCTCATGGTGTCCTATGTGTATCAAGATAAAAGTATGGGCCCGTGGTAAAGTTTAGAAGCCAGTTCTAAACATTCTTTTAGAGATTGCTAATAGAATAGTCGACTGATAATCCCTGTAGAGATTTGACATTTACATCTATATCTCTGGGATTTATCTGGATATTTATGATGAAGGAATTATACATTTGCTATGACCTCGACCTGTATGGTTCAGCGAGATTATCCGTGATCGTCATAATCTACGGGTGGATAGATTATGGACACGAAATTAGATTTCGTGACGGATATACATGAATCTAGAGAGTCTCAATAATGAAACATACTCGTAGAGCACTAGAGCAACATTAATAAATAATATTGATTGTTTATAAAGTCGTTTAAAGGTTAAACGCAAGATACGTGCTAAAGGGACTTGATAGTCATTTACCTAAAGGGACTTGATAGGTTATCGCATGTATTTTTTGTTTAACGTTTAAACGATTTATAAATAATCACCATTATTCATAAAAGTTGTCATAGTTCTCTACGAGTATATTTCATTAGTGAGACTCACTAGATTCAGGTATATACGTCACAAAATCTAATTTCGTGTCCATAATTTACCCACCCGTAAATTATGACGACCACTGATAAACTAGTTGAATCATACAGATCGAGGTCATTACATACGTATAATCTCTCCGTTACAGGTATCCGGACAATCCCAGATATATAGATGTAAACGTCAAATCTCTATAGGTATTATCCTGTCGTCGTATCTATTATCAATCTCTAAATAACATTCGGAACTTACTTCCGAAGTATACTGTGGCCACAGATTTAACAGACTGCTAATCATATATGGACTACCTATGCCTCTTTTTTTTTGGAAACGATGGAAACCCCACCACCAAACCACCAATTCTGGGCCGCAGCGCAGGTAAAACCACCAGCTGTCCCAGGCTCTTACAAGAAGTGCACCCCCTGGATTCGAACCCAGAACCTCAAGGTGAGATCCTAGACCCTACACCACCAAGCCACACCCCTTGGGGACGCCTATGCTCTGTACACAGAACTGACGGATCCTATCTTGATACACACAGGATATCCTGAGGATCAGTCCACACCCAACGAACATGCGGAGGTCTGATATAAATAGATCGGTGACGTGACTGCCATCTAAGTGTGGAGGATGTCTCATACATCCACAGTGGTATCTCAAGTCGAAGGACCACTATGCTACTCAACCCGAGAAGATTCTTATTGACGTTGGTGTACCATCCATTAAGAATCTTCGCTGAGTCGTTCAGTGTTTATGTATTATAAACACATACATGTCTATACGAGTCTCCCTAGACTCATGGTTCATTGGGATAAACCATCGGACCAAGTCTCGATATACGACATGTACTGGTCTCAACGGATTTGACTAACCGACCCGTGTTAGTGAATCTTGACCAGGAACTATATTTGATAATATATATTTAACAGTGACACCTCCCAATGTCAATTACAAACTCCCTTTATAACTGTGTACTATATTATATATTATCGGGCCTTTGTCTAATATATACATATCACTAAACCACATTTAGTTTCGATCTAATCGTAATCAGATCGAATACGTATATGGAAACAAGAGGTGCAACCATAAATAAGTAATATTATGGAAAAAGTGGATGTTCGTATTCATGAATCAGACATAAATACGATCAGGATTGGTGCTCTGAGCACCAACCCCAACATGAATTAGCACATTGATCTGTAGAGGTGGCTTCATCAGTCAATTCTGTGTATAGGTGTAACATCCCGGGTCATTATAGCGAGTTGTGTAAATTTTATTTTACTTTTTTCGGCGCGTGAGGTCTCGTCCGAATGCGAGATTAAATTTTTATTGTAGAATATGAACTTTTCATGGAATTATTATAAGTTTTTATTAAATTAAAATTTAAGGGTTAAAATTGGAATTAACAATTAGAGTAAATAGACTTAGAAAATTCTAGATATTTTTATATATAAACCACATTTAATTATTCTAGAAACATACAACACATAAGTATTATATATATATATATATTACTCATAGGTATTACACTTAACACACACGTGGGGGCACTTGACAGACACACACATGTCATATACTCAACACAGACAGAGTCACACAGGATACGCAAAGGAGGGAAACAGAAGAGAGGTGAGAGGGATCGAGAGAAGAGAAAGAAGCAGAGATCGAAATAGTGAAGAGGAAGAGAGATTGAGAGTGAAACCGAGAAAGTGAAGTAGAGAAGTTGAGATAAAGACCGAGAATGAGTGAGAGTTGAAGAGAAAAAGAGAAAGAGAGAGCTGACCAAGGGAAGCAGACCGAGAAAGAGAGGAAAAAGCAGAGAAAGATGAGAAGAAGGAGAGAGAGTGACCGAGAAAAACAGAGAAGAAGAATTGAGCAGAGGCAGAAAATTGTAAGTACACTATTACCGTGAATCCCTTGAGAAAGATTAACTTTGTTAATTGGGTGTTGATTAGATCTTGAAATTAGGTAAGGTAATAAAATTAAAATATGTTATATGTAATTTAAATTTGATAATTTGTATGAAATCAGAAGAAATTTTGAGAATGAAGAGACTGTAATTTGGAAAAAAAAAATAAAAAAAAAAAATTTACACAACTCGCTATAATGACCCGGGATGTTACAATAGGAAAAATTGATCTTAAATATAAGTTGCAATATAAAAGAGGATTGAGAAAAAAAAAATTGTAACAATTACAAGAAAGTTATCTCTCTCAAAATCTGCATGTTGATCCATTGAGCCAACTTCATTTGGCGTTGTTGGCCCTAGAAAAGAAAGAAAAAATATATTTATATTAAAAAATATTACGTAAGTTAAAAAAAAACACACATTTATTTGGACCATATTTACCTATATCTAAATAAGTACAATTTGTAGAGATGGCTTCATCAGTCCGTTTGGCATATACGAAAATAATAGACATTATATATATAAGTTGCATGTTATAAATAAGATGATTGAGAATTTACGAAAAAACAATAACAATTATATGAAAGCTACCTCTCTCTATATCTACATGTTAATCTATGGGGAGAACTTGTTGATCCATGAAGCCAACCTCATATATATATATATATATATATATATTACAAATTTTTTTTATATATATACACGGGTGACATGACTATTGTAACAATCAATAATGTTTTTATATATCAGATTGTAGCAATCAATAAAGTAACAGAAGAAGTAAAGATTTTATTTTTATTATTTTTTTTTACAATTATCTAATTATCTTTCAATTAATTATGTAAATTTTTTTCAGAAAATTAATATATTTATTTGTTGGATGATTATTTTACCCTCATGACATCACGTTTTGATTATCTATGTTATTTTCAATGATTTTTTTGTTTTGTTTTTATTTTTAAATAATTTAATATCTTGTGGTAGGCTGGCGAACATTTCTCAAATTTTTGGGTAGAATCTTCCCAAGATTGTCATTTTTGGGCATTGAGACCCAAATTTTTGGATTAATTAAAAACATTCCCCAAAAAAAAGCTGAAGAAGAATTGTGGGTTCAAAATAACTTCAATATACTAATAATTCTTTTAGTCCGGCTGTAATAACCTATTAATTAAGTATTTATGAGGTTTATAAGAGTAAATTATAAGTTATAAGTTATAAGTCGGTTTAATATTTAGTTTGGTGGTCGCCTCTTTTTTTTTCCCTTAAAAGTTTTTACTATTAATTAGAATGGTGAAATGATGGTTTAATAATATTGTTGTATTTGGTTGGAACGTACTAAGATTAAATATAAAAATACAAAATTACCCTTCTATGAAAATTTTTATTTATTCATTTTTAAGATTTTGCTTTTAATTTGAAAAAAAAAATTAAATGAAAACGGCTTTCACTCTTCATCAACATATATAAACCCCAAAAAAATTAGGTTTTGTCTCTTCATCTCTATTCTCTCCATTCCCCCCTTTTCTCTAATACCATGCGCCGACTTCCACTCTTCTTCTCTGAATCTCTCCTTTGTAATTTCTAAACCTAAGCATTGACTCCCTAATTCTTAGAATAGAAATATCACTCTCTCTTAAGACCACGATTTCCTCTTCCTATCAAGCTTCTTCACGCCATTTTTGGGTCAAGAACAACACAGCCATAGACCTCAAAATTTTGCTTCCTTAAGCCACCAATCTCCGTTCCTTTAGATCTCTGAATAGTAGTTGTGATCTATTTGTGCAAGGAAGACAAGCAAATCCAAGCCCTAAATCTCTCTCCCACGGCGATAATTGATGAGAATTTGGGGTTTTTGATCAGATCAGCAACCCTAACATGACAATCTGATAAATCAAAATCCTAAGCCGCTTTACTCAGAAATGAAAACCACTCCAATTCTCTTCTCTTCATTTGCTTCAACAAGATCTGATTTCTCATCTTCACACACGTTCTCTCGGAAACCCGTAACTTCAACTTGTAAAAAAAAAAAGAAGAAAAAAACTCGCAACTTCAACGACTATCACAGCGATTCGCCGCTGACAGTTAAAAACCGAACCTCACTTGAAAATTTTCTTAAAGGTAAATCATATATTTAACATCTAGTGTTTCATTCTTTTAATATATTATTCAATATTTTGTTTAATGAGCTTGCTAAGTATAATAAGATAAGATACTGATTTTTTTTTTTTGCCTGCTGTGTGATTATATAATAAGATCTTGAGTTTAAATATATGATTTGAAGAAATATCCTCTCTCACCAACTACTATTACAGAATCTGGTATAGCAATTATTTGTCAAGTTCAAGATTCATGATATGGCATTTGGGTAAATATTTTAGATATCTGTATTAAATTGTTATTTATATGTTTTGTTAGCGATGAGAGAAATGTGAAAATAAAAAATAGAAAGGGAAATTTTGTTTTGGAAAACTGTTATGGGTTAGTATATGCTGTGTTAGCAAATATTACATATTAGGGTGTGGGATTCATAGGAAGTCTGTTGTTAAATTAGAAATATGAAGAAGTGAAAATTTTTAGTTGTTGCTAAATTAAAATAAAAAAATTTAATGGTGACTTATGTGGAGTTATAATTTGGTAGCAGGGGAGTTAATTTTGATCTAAATTTTATGTATGAAGGGGTGTTATTGTTATGTTAGAAAGCAAGGAAATTATGGATTTATGGCTGAAGTAAATGGCTTAGTTAGGGCTATAAATTAAGGTGTTTGGCAGTAAGCTTTGTTCCTGTGTAGTCTAGACAAGCTGAGATGTTTTAGCTATAACTTGAATTCTAGATCTCTGATTGCCGAATTGTAAAATTCTGAATAATCTAGACACTATGAGGTTCAATATATCAAAAAATCGGAATTGTTGGACTTGGAATAAAACCAAAACGAATTTTTGAAGTTGAGTGACATGTTGCCACTGCTTCCAGTTTTTTTTTTTTTTTTTTTTTTTTTTTTTTTTTTTTTGCTGAACAGCCCCTGAATTTCGCTTTAGAACTTGAGTTTTCGAAATTGAAAACTGAAATCTTATATAGGGCAAAATTTCGATTTCACTGTAAATAAGATTTCAGTAAAAATTTGCTAGCTAATTTGCCTAACTTTTGTGTTTGTATTTTTTTTTTTGGATGAACTTATATAGGGCAAAATGTTGGAGGAGGAGCATAATTACCTGAAATTTGTTCCGGTATATTTTCACTTCCTTTGATTCTCTCACTCATTAAAATTACTCTAGATAGATATAATGTATACAATTGTGTTAATTTGTGTGTCATGCATGTATTGGATAAGATTTTAGATGTAAATCTAAAATGCTAGCAGTGCCACTAAATTAAAATGCTACATTTAGTTATAACTCTTTCTAAAAGCCAATATTTTTGCACAGTTGTGAAAATTTGAAATATATACACACTCACACTACTTGACATGTTGGTTGAAACTTGATACTAAAATTAAAAAAAAAATGGAGAAGAGAAAAATGATTTCAAGAAATAAAAATTTCAAAGAAGGATTCTGAAAATTGTTATCTAATTTCGAGCCCCATTAATAATGCTCGTTTTATAAATTAATAAGATATATAAAACCCTCCAGCTTCTTCAGAAAATTTCAGTGTGAATATGATTTCCGATCCAAATAGTTTTGGGAGTGCGGTATATATAATTTTATGTTGCTAGGTTTTGTCCTAATTAGGTTCGAGTTATAGGATTTCCTAAGTCTGTAATCGAGCTGAAAAGACCGCATATTTACATCATTGTGATATTTTGTTTATGAAACTTTCACCGTCCTTAAAATATGTATATCATTTGGGTGTAAACTCATGATTATTATTTCCCAATAAGAGCACAGTGAAACCAACAGACAATATATATATTTTAACTTTCAAACCAGATTTGTCAATAAACTGCTCTTTAATTTTTTTTCCTTTTTTGGGTGAGCCAAGTGTTCAAGGATACCTTCATGAGGTAATATTTTTAGTATGATCGAATATTATTTATTTAATTTCCTTTTTTCAATATGAACACTCACACAGAACCTCAGCAATGAAATTGATAGAATCAAGAAAGAGAATGCCAGTATACCTTCATGAGGAAATATTTTTAGTATGATCGAATATTATTTATTTAATTTCCTTTTTTCAATATGAACACTCACACAGAACCTCAGCAATGAAATTGATAGAATCAAGAAAGAGAATGCCAGTATACAGATCAATCTCAGGTAAATTCTTCAGTTTGCTTCCTTGCAAATCTCTCTCTTTCTTCCATAAAAAATGTTACAAATGTACATGATGTGTGTTTCAGGCACCTCAAGTGAAAGGGTGTCACATCTTTGAACTACAAAGATCTTATGTCCTTCAAGAATGCCCTCGAAAATGGTCTCACCGGCATTCACAGTAGACAAGCTAGTACATTAATTTATAAGCCCTTGCTAGGGTTTTAATGAAGAATATTGTCTAATCTTTCTATTATTTGTCTTGTTTCCCTTGTGACAGAACGAGTTGCTGGACAGTATGAGGAAAAATGCGTGTGTGTGTATTAAAAAATACAATAATTTAAATTTAATATATTTTTCTATAAGATTTTTATTTCAGTTTGCTTGTTTAATACTAGTACAAATGGAAGGTTCTTGATGTTCTTATATTATTAGTTAAAATTTTCTAGCTAATTTGCCTAACTTTAATGTTTGTTTGTTTTTGTTTGAATGAACTTATATAGAGCAAAATGTTGGAGGAGGAGCATAATTACCTCAAATTTGTTTTGGTATATTTTCACTTCCTTTAATTCTCTCACTCACTACAATTACTTTAGATAGATATATATAATGTATACAATTGTGTTAATTTGTGTGTGTCATGCATGTCTTGGATAAGATTTTAGATGTAAATCTAAAATGCCAGCCACAGTGCCACACTAAATTAAAATGCTACATTTAGTTATAACTCTTTCTAAAAGCCAATATTTTTGCACAGTTGTGAAAATTTGATAAAATATATACACACTTACACTACTTGACATGTTGGTTTAAACTTGAAACTAAAATTAAAAGAATGGAGAAGAGAAAAATGATTTCAAGAAATTAAAATTTCAAAGAAAGATTCTGAAAACTGTTATCTAATTTCAAGCCCATTAATAATGCTCGTTTTATAAATTAATAAGATATAAAATTTGTATCACAACTAATGAGACATCAATTAGAATTTTTCTTATTATTAATTAACAAGAACTGAATTCAATTAACCACAAGGGATTGTCTTAGTAGTAAAAGTATTGGGTTTGAGTGGTTTGCTCTCTCTTAGATTCAAGGTTCTAATCCCAATAAATATATTTCCTTGGGGTCATACCCTCGGGATACCTTGGATACAAAAAAAAAATTGCATGTTCCAAATTAGTTGATGTAAAAATTAATCGCCAAGAGCTAATTAAAACTGTCTTTAAACTTAAAAAAAAAACAGTGATGTATTTTAAATTTTTCTGATTTGCAGCTGCAACAAGAGATAGCTAAGCAGCAACAACAGATGGTTATGGAGAATAATGTGATAGAGATTGAAAAAGGATACCATCTGCATTATCACCAGTGAGAGAATGAGTATAATTGGCCCTCATCAAGTTATTAAGGCAAATGATGATCTTAGTCCTGAGTACTATCAGTTTTTCTTGTACCAGCTCCTTCGTGGTCTGAAATATATACATACAGGTTGGTGCAATGCAGTGTGTTTTGGCATTTATGTTTCTTTGCATTGACTGATTTATCCGAGGTTCATGCAGCAAATGTGTTTCATCGAGATTTAAAGCCAAAAAATATCCTTGCCAATGCTGATTGCAAATTGAAGATATGCGCTTTTGGGCTTGCTCGAGTTTCTTTCAATGATGCTCCGTCAGCTATTTTCTGGACTGTACGGTGCTCTATTTTCCGTCAGCTATTTACAAATTGCTTATTTTTTCATTTTTTATTTCGAGTCACAAAATTCATGCCTCTAAACTGCAATGTGCTAAATAAAATGTTTAAAATTTGCAAAGGACTGTAGCAACTAGATGGTATTGTGCTCCTGAACTTTGTGGATCTTTTTTTTCTCCAAAGCTCCTTTTCTATCATCAATATGATTTTTTCTTCCTTTATTGCATCATTGTTTCTCTGAATTCTTTGCATTGTCATTTTGATCTCTGCATCTCATTGGTATTGCCTATGCTGAAAGATGAGATGTTTTCTATACTACATGCTTTTAAAATTGTATAAGTTGATCGATCTGCTATTATCAGCTAACATTTATTATGTACATATTGCTATAGTAGAGTTAAGAATTTTATGTATGTACCTCGCACCTAACCTAACTCGTTTGGCTTTGATTTTAGCTTCTAGTTAAACCGTAAGCTTATGAACTATCAGTGTCTTTTAGAATCAATCATTTCTCTCCTCTTTCTATTAAGATCTTGTTTTAGAATTATTAGGGTTATTTCATATTTTCATGTTAAGATTGATAAATAACAAATTTTTGTTTTGATAAATTTGCTTGTATCTTTTGGTTAACATACAAGGGCTATTTCCTCATTCTAGACAAGTCACTTTTATTGATCTGTTTCCTTTTCTTCTCTTCCTTATTCAATCTTATATGAACAATATCCTTAGTTAATGTTTTGGATAGTTTTTATTTTTGAATTGGATGATCTATGGCTGCTTGTCAATGAGAAGTGCATCTCGTTCTCACATTATACACAAGTGAACTTTCCCCATTTCTGCCGTAGTTTTATCAACTTTTGGAGATCTGTAGTTTACCTTCTTGAATGTCACCTAAAAAAGTCAATTCCATGATGCCTTATATCCTAAATGAATAAATTTTTTTAATATTTAATGTAAATATTATACATATATTTAATATATTTGTATTTAATTAATTAATTAATTAATTAATTAATTGTTAAATGATTAAATTAATTAAAATATAAATATCTTACATTAGGATATATTAAGTAAATGATGTTAGTTGCAATTGTTGACTTAAATAAATATCTATAAAGTAGTTTTAGATATTTATATTAAGATAACAAATGCATTTGTAATGAAAATGAAATGAAAAACTTGTAATTTCATGCTTGTTGAATTCGGCCATAGGCTAATTTGCACAAGTATAAATTGTTTTCATTTTCTTTTCATTTGGTTAACCTAATACATTTCACAAAACATAAATCTCCATTGAAGAAGCTAAAGGAACCTTGAGAAAAAGAAAGACAAAATCAAAAAGCTTGGAAATTTAGTAAGTTTCTCAAACTTGCTATTGGTAAGGAATTTGTTCCTTAGGTTCTAGGCTTTAATATATGATATTCTTAGGATGTCTCTTTCTTTGTTCATTGTGGTTTTTGTTGATGGAAGTTTTGGTGAAGTGTGAAGCATGTGTAATGAAGGAAGTGTATAACTATTGTAGTAATAAACTTTCTTTTAAGGTTTGAGAAATCATGTTGCTAATCTAGAGTTGTTGACCCACTCTTAAATGACCTAGATTTGATCTTGAGTTGTTTCATTGTGTTGAGACTTGGATTGGATGGAAGAATGATGATTGAAACATTTGATTTAACCAATTTGGTCTAATTTGTCCAATTTGATGAAATTGAAAAATTAGGGTTCATGACCAATTCCAAATTTGGGGATTTTCATATATGTTGTGTATTTGGGTGTGTATATGATGCATATAAAGTTTCATGTTGATTGGATTACATTAGGATGTGTTTTGAAGCATGAAATGACCAAATGGCCAAAATGTGCACTAATGAGTGCATTCGGCTTTGGATAAGAAATTTGGGATTTTTGGTGCTTTTGGTGTTTTGATGTTTTGAACATGCTAAGTTCATCTTAGAAATGATTTAGAATCATTCAAAATTGATTAGATCAATTTCGGACTAAAATGGACAAAATACCAAAGTAAGGGTAATTTGGTAAATTCATTTAAATATGATTTATTGAATTTTATTTCATAATTTGATTATTGGAATATTAAATAAATATGTTTATTTAATTAATCCGAGAAAAAGTTTTGAAATCTAAAAATCGGATTTTCACCGCTTCCGCTGCGTTACCGGATTCACCCCCTAAAAACCCCTACACGATGATGGTGCAAGCCGATGAGACGGGAGTAGAGCATGCAGTTTACTACCTCAGTAAGAAGCTGCTTCCGTATGAAGCCCGCTATCAAGAAGTGGAGAAGATTTTTCTAGCAGTAGTATTGGCGTCCAGGAAATTACGCCACTACTTCCAGTCTTACAAGATCCAAGTGGTCGCAAAGGAGAATCCTTTGAAGTATCTACATTCGGTACCTTCACTAGCTGGAAAGCTGGGCAGATGGTTAGTACTGTTGACTGAATTCGACATCGAGTACCTCACTTCAAAGGTAATCAAAGGGCGAGCCGTGGCAGAATTCCCGGCCTTGCAACCTGTTGAAGGGGATCAGTACAAGTTTGAGTTACTCGATGAAGAAATCCAAGCTATAGCAGTCCAAGGATGGAGGATGTATTTTGACGGAGCAGTGAACTGTAAAGGAGCCGGGATCGGGATTGTAATAGTCACCCGTGAGGGAGAAACTTTGCCTATGGCCAAGCGGTTGACATTCGGAGTGACTAACAACATGGCTGAATATGAAGCGTGTGCATTCAGATTGACTGCATTGATAGCCTTGAGAGCTACGAACGTAGAGGTTTATGGAGACTCGATGTTGGTGATCCGACAGATGCAAGGAGAATGGGAATTAAAGGAAGAACGGTTGAAGCCGTACTTATTCCACCTCAAGAACCTAACGCAGGCTATCCTTAACTGCAAGTTTCAGCACTTGCCGCGGGAAGAAAATCAGATGGCAGATGCATTGGCCACACTAGCCGCAACTTGGGAGAATCCAGAGAAATTGGTAATGAGACCACTTGTGTTGACGACGGCGAGTAAACCAATATATGAGATAGAGCGGGTATCGGAAATAGAGGTCAACGATGGAAAACCTTGGTATCATGATATTCAGAGGTATCTGGAGCATAGGGAACTCCCAGAGGAAGCTAGTAGAAAAGACCGAATAGCCATTCAGAAATGGGCTTCTCAATATGTGAGTCTGAATGGAGAACTCTACAAGAGGCAGACCAATGGTATTCAGCTAAAATGTTTGAGGGATGAAGAAGCTCAGAAGATAATGGAAGAAGTACATGCTGGTGTCTGTGGACCGCATATGAACGGATTGAACTTGTCCCGCAAGATTGTGAGACAATGCTTTTACTGGTCAACCATGGAAGCCGACTGCGCGAAGCTGGTAAAGCACTGTCATGATTGTCAAGCGCATGGGAATTTGAATCATTTGCCGCACACAGAATTGCACGGGTTGTCAGAACCGTGGCCTTTCTCAGCATGGGGAATTGATATGATTGGAGAGATTCGGCCGAATGCGTCAAACGGACATCACTTTATAGTGGTAGCGGTGGACTACTTCTCGAAATGGGTAGAAGCCGAGTCGTTCCGCAATGTTACAGCAAAACAGATGGCTAAGTTCATAGCCCGGAACCTCATATGCCGATACGGTATGCCGCATCACGTGGTTACAGACAATGGAGTCCAGTTTCAGGGAGAGACCAAGGCGATGTCACAGAGGTATGTGATAGGTCACCATAAGTCTTCACCATACAGATCGCAGGCTAATGGGGCGGTCAAGGCAGCCAACAAGATGATAAAGTTGATTCTGGCGAAGATGACAGAGAATTACAAAGATTGGGCTGATAAGCTACCATATGCCCTGTGGGGGTACAGAACTTCTGTAAGGACAGCAACAGGAGCTACGCCTTACTCTTTGGTCTACGGAATGGAAGCGGTATTGCCGGTGGAAGTTGAAATATAGTCCATGCGGGTATTAGCAGAAACGGAGTTACCTGAACAAGAATAGACCTCGCAGAGGTTTGAGCAGTTAGCATTGATGGATGAGAATAAGATGAAGTCCTTGCATCACATGCAGATATATCAGAAGAGGTTGGCCCGAGCATTTAATAAGAAGGTGCGTCCTACCAAGATCAAGAAAGGTGATCTGGTACTTAAGCAGTCGAAGCCGTCGACGACAGACCCAAGAGGGAAGTTCAGACCAAATTGGGAAGGACCATACATTGTTCAGAAGGTAATGGGAAATGGAGCAGTGAGACTGTCGGACTTGGAAGGGAATGAGTTCACCGAGCCGATCAATGTTGACAGATTGAAGTTGTATTTTGCCTGAGGGACAGAAGACTGAATAGTCACCCGCAGAAGACCTAACCCAACGGGATAAAGAAAACTCATGCATGCATGCACACATATAACCCATTATTGCATTTTTTTTTTGCGTGTTTTGTGTTTTTGTTTTAAATTCACGGGTATCGAAGAAGAAAATAGAAAGCGGCAAAGACAAGCCAAATCAGAAACAGCGAAAGCACTATATTGAATTTGGGTAGAAATCCTAAGACTGGGGTCCACGTCGGTGTTAAGATTCAGATGGTGATCTGAGGGTTGATGCCCATTTTGAGTTTGAATTTCGGGTCTGGATCCCGGGGGCGAAGCCCACATGGTCAGCAGTAGAGAGGAAGAGTTCCTTGGAATGAGTGAGTGAGTTAAAAAAAAAGAGAAAGAAAAGAAAGGAAAAGAAAAGAGAGAGAGAGAAGAATCTTTGGTAGTTAGACATATGTCCAGTGATAACATTATGTGCTGTAAGGGAGAAGCCTTAGAAACGAGAAGTGCGAGACGTGCTCTTATCCGGTATTATGAATGGATTGATCTTGGCTAGACTCATGAAGCACTGGATAAAAGGTATCTCCACAGTAGAAGCCTGAGCGGTTGATGAGATGACTAGTTGAAGAGATGGTGGATCGGTGAATGACCGTTGCCTGGATGTCCACACTGATTTGCCTTTGCTACGATACATGATATGGTTGGAAATAAAGAAAGAAAAGCCTCTGTAATGAAAAGAAAAAGAAATAGACCGCCTATAACCGATAAGCGTGAAGCTACCCATGGGTGAGTATTAGGACCACCATGAGGAGAAATGCTACCTTAAAGGGTAGGTGAGTCAGAAAAGAGAAAAAAAAAAGAAAAAAGAGAAAAGAAAAGAAAAAGAAAAATGAAGGAAAATAATGAAAAGACAAAGACGATGCAATAAAAGAAGACCATATCATGTTGAGTATGCCGAAGTGATCATAGAGTGTGACCTAGACATCTAGGTCGGTTAGACCCATCAGTCTGATTCTCCGAAGCGAAATCATCAAGTTGGTTTGCTTTAGGAATAAGCTGTAAAAGAGCTTTTGCACACACTCACTAGGAGTCTAGTTTAGATCACCTGTTCAGATGATCAGGTTTGAGTATATCGAGTACTTCAAAGGTTCTCGGGTTTTGACATAAAGCATTCGTTGAGGACGAAAATATGTTTAGCTACCAAGGGTATCTCGAGGAGAAGCAATACAATAGATGGAAATATAAACGTCAGTATTAGTTTGAAGGCGAGGCCCACAACGACATCAGATAGAGGGCGAGGCCCACATCAGTATCAGTTTGAGGGGCGAGGCCCACAACCGTATCAGTTTGAGGGCGAGACCCACATCAGTCTAGGGGCGAAGCCCACATCACTCTGGGGTGAGGCCCACATCAGTATCAGTTTGGGGGCGAAGCCCATGTCAGTATCAGATTGGGGGCGAGGCCCATATCAGTATCAGTTTCAGGGCGAGGTCCCTATTATCAGCGGTATTGGGTCGAGATGCGTGCCCCCGTTGTCGGTTGTAGTTCCGGGCCGAGATGCGTGCCCAGGGTCGAGATTCGTACCCACTACATCATATTCAGGGCGAGGTCCCTCTTGTCAGCGGTATTGGGTCGAGATGCGTACCCAGGGCCGAGATGCGTGCCCCCGTTGTCGGTTGTAGTTCCGGGCCGAGATGCGTGCCCAGGGTCGAGATGTGTACCCACTACATCATATTCAGGGCGAGGTCCCTCTTGTCAGCGGTATTGGGTCGAGATGCGTACCCAGGGCCGAGATGCGTGCCCCCGTTGTCGGTTGTAGTTCCGGGTCGAGATGCGTGCCCAGGGTCGAGATGCGTACCCACTACATCATATTCAGGGTGAGGTCCCTCTTGTCGGCGGTATTGGGTCGAGATGCGTACCCAGGGCCGAGATGCGTGCCGCTTTGTCGGTTGTAGTTCTGGGCCGAGATGCGTGCCCAGGGCCGAGATGCGTACCCACTACATCATATTCAGGGCGAGGTCCCTCTTGTCGGCGGTATTGGGTCGAGATGCGTACCCAGGGCTGAGATGCGTGCCCCTGTTGTCGGTTGTAGTTCCGGGCCGAGATGCGTGCCCAGGGTCGAGATGTGTACCCACTACATCATATTCAGGGCGAGGTCCCTATTGTCAGCGATATTGGGTCGAGATGCGTAACCAGGGCCGAGATGCGTGCCCCCGTTGTCGGTTGTAGTTCCGGGCCGAGATGCGTGCCCAGGGTCGAGATGTGTACCCACTACATCATATTCAGGGCGAGGTCCCTCTTGTCGGCGGTATTGGGTCGAGATGCGTACCCAGGGCCGAGATACGTGCCGCTTTGTCGGTTGTAGTTCTGGGCCGAGATGCGTGCCCAGGGCCGAGATGCGTACCCACTACATCATATTCAGGGCGAGGTCCCTCTTGTCGGCGGTATTGGGTCGAGATGCGTACCCAGGGCTGAGATGCGTGCCCCTGTTGTCGGTTGTAGTTTCGGGCCGAGATGCGTGCCCAGGGTCGAGATGTGTACCCTCTACATCATATTCAGGGCGAGGTCCCTATTGTCAGTGATATTGGGTCGAGATGCGTACCCAGGGCCGAGATGCGTGCCCCCGTTGTCGGTTGTAGTTCCGGGTCGAGATGCGTGCCCAGGGTCGAGATGCGTACCCACTACATCATATTCAGGGCGAGGTCCCTCTTGTCGGCGGTATTGGGTCGAGATGCGTACCCAGGACCGAGATGCGTGCCGCTTTGTCGGTTGTAGTTCTGGGCCGAGATGCGTGCCCAGGGCCGAGATGCGTACCCACTACATCATATTCAGGACGAGGTCCCTCTTGTCGGCGGTATTGGGTCGAGATGCGTACCCAGGGCTGAGATGCGTGCCCCTGTTGTCGGTTGTAGTTCCGGGCCGAGATGCGTGCCCAGGGTCGAGATGTGTACCCACTACATCATATTCAGGGCGAGGTCCCTATTGTCAATGATATTGGGTCGAGATGCGTACCCAGGGCCGAGATGCGTGCCCCCGTTGTCGGTTGTAGTTCCGGGCCGAGATGCGTGCCCAGGGTCGAGATGTGTACCCACTACATCATATTCAGGGCGAGGTCCCTCTTGTCAGCGGTATTGGGTCGAGATGCGTACCCAGGGCCGGGATGCGTGCCTCCGTTGTCGGTTATAGTTCCGGGCCGAGATGCGTGCCCAGGGTCGAGATACGTACCCACTACATCATCAGTTCGAGGGTCGAGGTGCCCCATTGTCATTAGCAGTTTCGGGATGCGACCCAGGGCCGAGGTGCCCATCACACAATCAACTCAGTTCGAAGCAGCAGGCAGACCATATGGCAGCTGGCGAGCCAGGTAAGTAAAAATGCATTGCATGTACTTTGATAGGATTGTCATTGTCACACACTGCACAAGTCCCATCAAAGTGGGGGCGACTGTAGGCATTTCATTTTTTCATTTTAAGTCCCGATGATGAGTCTCGTATGGAGGCACTACTTCTTTAGTTGTGAAAGCCGCGGGAAACGGACGTTGGAAGGGTAAAGTTGGAAAATAGAATTTTGTTGGATTCTTATCTCGTTGTTTAGCTTCGATTGCTTGTTGGACTTCCGTTTCAAAGCTTATCTAAGGCCCAAAACCCAAACCAAACCCAAACCAAACCCAAAATACCCAAGTCAAACCAAGTCAAACCAAGCCCATGCCCAAGGAAGGTGATTCACGCCTATAATGTATTTGTTTAGGTAAATGCATATTTATCACATGCCTAAATCAATTCAAATCCCTTCCTAAATTAGAAGAAATCAAATCAAATCTCTACCAAATCAAATCCAATCACCTCCCCAAATAAGGAGATCTATTCCTTATGAAGAACCAATTAGGAGATTCTTTCCTATTCAAATTAGGAAAGTCTTCTCTATTTGCCTATAAAAAGAGGCCTTCACCCCCCATTCAAAACCTAGCTCATATACTTCCCCAAGCACGTCCCAAACACTTTCTCAAGCCTCATTGCACGTCCAAAAACCTCATTGAAGCCTCCATTGTCGAATCATTAAACCTAAGCACCCTCCATTGCCGCATCTTTCATCCTTCACCAACACCCTTCACGCCTAAGCCCTTTTCACTGCCCTCCATTGCCGAATTTTAGCCACCATTCACAGCCCTAAAACACACCAAAATAAGCCTCAAATAAAGCCCTAAATTCGCACTAAACACTCTCCAAACACAACCCCATTCGCAGCCCCAAAACAGTCCCCAAAAACGCCCCCACTGCACCTTGAACTGCCGCATCTTCACCTTATGTTCTGGTCAGTTTTGGCTGCGACTTTAGCCAGAAAAACAGCCCTAAAATCACCTAGAAAACCCCTCAAAAATCTCCATAAAGTTTCCCTAAAAAACCATTAAAAACGCAACCCCTAAGCCACCAAAATCACCCAAAACAGTCCACAAATCGACCAAAACAGTGACCTGAAACGGAACAGCGAAACAGCAGCAAAACGGACTTAAAACAGCAGCCCAAGCATCAAAACAACGAGGGAAAACGTTGAGTAGACGAATTGGAAAAGCATCGGATCAATCTCCCTTCCAACGGACGTGTAACGCCCTTTCTTAGACGACAAAAGAGGTTAGACCTGAGGCCACCTTTTTACTTATCTTCTTTATATTTGTTTTATTTATTTTGATATATAATTGCATGTGAGTCGTTTGAAGCATGATGTGATTGTTGGATGAGCAGGATATGTGTTCCCTTTTGTGGTATATCGGATGGAAACCCGGACGTAAATTCCATAGCCGATTTCGAATGGACGGTAGTATGGTCTGCACTCGGGATACAATGCCACGTACCACTTAAGATACACATATCTCGTCTCATCCAAATTTGTATTTGAGCATGTTATAGTCTTTAGGTTATTTGTTTATTATTTAAAGCATGGTTGTAGACAACAGATCCTGGGCGACGCCGTTTCTAGGGGGGATAGCTATTAGGAAAAGTATGCATGAAATCTAATGAAGAGGACTCAGTTCAGTGGGTGCGCATTCGCGTATCGTTCGAGAACGCGTGCGAACGGTAAACAGAAGGTTCGCGTTTGTGTAGCGTCCGAGAACGCGTTCGAACGGAACCAAACCTGATACATTATGAAACTGAGTAAGTGCGTGCGCGTTCGTGTAGCGTTCGTAAACACGTTCGAACATAAATGAAACAGAATGCTCGAGTTCGTGTGGCGTTTGATAACGCGTTCGAACGGAAATGAAACAGAATGCTCGAGTTCGTGTGGCGTTTGATAACGTGTTCGAACGGAAATGAAACAGAATACTCACGTTCGTATTGCATTCGTGAACCCGTTCGAACAGAGGTAAGACCTGATGCATGGCGAGGCAAAAATACATGCACGTTCGAGTTTCGTTCGTAAACGCGTTCGAACGGGAACATAGCTGATGCATGAAATGGGACGCAATATATAAATGACAAAATAAAGAGGCGCGGCGAAGTACTTCCGTAAAGGTGGCCTTTTGGGGCTCTTGGTCTCTCAAAGAGAAAACCTTTAGACCAACATATTAAGCCCATGCGCTCGACTGAGTCATGCATACAAGAATAAAGACAATCATATCAAACTAAGTGTGCTCGATTGAACGTATCTCGCATTCAACCGAACACATATCAACTGGTGCGGCAAAGCATCGTGGTAAAGGGGTTTAGCCCATCCCCCTAGGGGATCTCACATCACACTTACTAAGCCCATGCACTTGGTTGAATCATGCATACGAAAATAAAGACAATCATATCAAACTAAGTGTGCTCGATTGAACGTATCTCGCATTCAACCGAACACACATCAATCGGTGCGGCAAAGCATCGCGGTGAAGGATTTCAACCCCTCCAATTAGGGGATCTTTCATCGCACTTACTAAGCCCATGCGCTCGATCGTATCATATGGGAATAAGCAACATACAGAATTTAAATGACGAGAAATAAATAAACCAAAGCAACACAAAACAAGAGAAGGTGCCGTTTACTCAAGTGGTACGTGGAGTTGTGTCCCAAGTACAGACCGCACTACCGTCCATTCGGATTCGGCTACGGAATTTACGTCTGGGTTTCCATCCTATATACCACAAGAGACGGCACTCTTCCATTCATCCAATACCCACAACACACATCATACACACAACAAATGCCACAAATACAAAAATATAATTAAAATAAATGATCAGAAATTAAATAAGAATGAGTGTGAAAGATACCCTCAGGTCTAACCTTTTAAGCTATCTCTCGGACTCGCGTTTCACGAAGATCGGAAGGGGGTAAAGCTCCGCAACTTTTCTGGTTCACTGGTTTGCCTCTTCCTTCGCTGTTTGGCCGCTCAAGCTACTGTTCCGACTCCGTTTTGCTGTTGTTTCCTTGCGGTTTTGCTGTCGTTTCCTCTGCGTCCTCTGCTTACTGTTTGTGGACTGTTTTGGTGTTCTTGATGGACTGTTTTGTGTTTCTTTTTGGTGTGGTTTTGTGTGGTTATTTCGAGGATTGTAAGTGTATTTTATGTCAATGTTTTAAGGGATCTTAGGGATTGTTTTGAGAGTGGTTTAGGCTGCTGTGTTTGGTGTGATTTTCGGTGATGTATGGAGGTTTAAAAGGGGGTGATTTTCGGTGGTGGTAGTTTTAGTGATGTGAGGGTAAGGATGAATGGGGTGGTTTGCTTGTGATGTCTAGTATTTCTTACTATGATTTTTGTGTGAATTCTATGTCTGAGCTAGAGAGATTCGAGAGGAGGGGTGGCTAGGTTATGGGTTGTTTATATAGAGAAGGGCTAGGGCTTCACCTTGTCTCACAAGGAAGGGATTTGGCATTCAATTTAGGATTTTATTTGGTGTTGGACAAGGAAAGCAAGGGATTTGATTTGGTTTGGTTTAGGAATACAATATTTTAGATTAGGAAGTCAAATATTTGATTGGTTTTAATTGGTTAGGATTGACTTTAATTAGGCATATCTTCTTTTTAATTTAGTATGTGATTTGTTTAGTTAGGAAGTTAATATATTTGATTTATCTTTAATAGGTATGGTTATATTTTGTGTTTTATTTAATTGGTAAATGGTTTAAATATTTTATTTAATGTTTAATGTTTAATTTAATATTTATTTATTTAATTTGGGATGTGGTTTATGGGCTTTGGGGGGCTAAATGGGCTGGGGTACGAGGCTAGCAGCAAAACCAGAAATACCGACTCCGTTCGAACGCTAGTTCGAACGAGGCACGAACGTCCGCAATCTCCCTGACGTTTGAACGAAGTGACGAACGCAGCACCAACGAAGACAATGAACTTGTGGAATGAACTTGATGACGTACTTATTCCGAATTTCCCCTTCCGACCTTCGTTTCCCGCAATATCCTTAGCTAAAAGGGTAGTGCCTCCAATTGAGACTCATCATCGGGTTTCACATGCGAAAATGCAATGTCTACAGTCGCCCCCACTTTGATGGGACTTGTGTAGTGTGTGACTTTGAACAATCCTATCAAAGTTATGCAATGCATTTTTACTTACCTGGCTCGGCTGCCGCCTCGAGTTGAGTTGGTACTGCAGCGGACCTCGATCCTGGGACACGTCCCAATAATTGCAACTGACAACGGGGGCACCTCGACCCTGGGCACCTCGACCCAACACCGCTGACTATAGGGACCTCGCCCTTGAATTAATGATGTAGTGGGCACCTCGACCCAACACCGCTGACTATAGGGACCTCGCCCTTGAACTGATGATGTAGTGGGCACCTCGACCCTGGGCACCTCGACCCGGAACTACAATTGACAACGGGGGCACCTCGACCCTGGGCACCTCGACCCAACACCGCTGACTATAGGGACCTCACCCTTGAACTGATGATGTAGTGGGCACCTCGACCCTGGGCACCTCGACCCGGAACTACAACTGACAACGGGGGCACCTCGACCCTGTGCACCTCGACCCAACACCGCTGACTATAGGGACCTCGCCCTCGAACTGATGATGTGTCTCCATACCTGGAGATGACATGATATGGGCCTCGCCCCCAAGCTGATATGGGCCTCGCCCCTTGGGACCCATCTCAAAACTGAAATTGCGTTGACGTTGCTTGGCTCATTCCTGCCGCTTTCTTCTTTCTTTGAACCTGCGAACACAAAACAGAAACAAACACAAAAGAATGCAATGTTACGTGTATGCATGAATGATTTTCCTATTCCGTTGGGTTAGATCTTCGGCCAATTCTCGTGGTGACTGCTCAGTCTTCTCTCCCTCAGGCAAAATACTGCTTCAATCTGTCTACGTTGATCGGCTCGGTGAACTCGTTTCCTTCCAAGTCTGATAGCTTTACTGCTCCATTTCCCATTACCTTCTGCACTATGTAAGGTCCTTCCCAGTTAGGTCTGAATTTTCCTCTCGGATCTGTAGTCGACGGCCTCGACTGCTTAAGTACCAAATCCCCCTTTCTGATTTTGGTGGGGCGTACTTTCTTGTTGAATGCCCGAGCTAGTCTCTTCTGATACAACTGCATGTGATACAAAGACTTCGTTCTCTTCTCATCCAATAGTGCTAACTGATCAAACCTCTGTGCGGCCCATTCCTGTTCTGGTAACTCTGCCTCTGCTAATACCCTCATAGACTGTATTTCCACTTTTACTGGCAGTACTGCTTCCATTCCGTAGACCAAGGAGTAAGGTGTGGACCATGTTGCTGTTCTTACTGATGTTCTGTATCCCCACAAAGCATACGGTAATTTCTCGGCCCAATCTCTGCAATTTTCTGTCATCTTGGCTAAGATTGTCTTTATAGTCTTGTTGGCTGCCTCAACTGCCCCATTTGCCTGCGGCTGGTACGGTGATGACTTGTGGTGGCCTATCCCATACCTCTGTAACATTGCCTTCGTCTCTCCTTGAAACTGGACCCCGTTGTCTGTCACTACATGATGCGGCATACCATACCGACAAATGAGGTTCCGAGCTATAAACTTTGCCATCTGTTTTGCTGTAACATTACAGAATGATTCGGCTTCCACCCACTTCGAGAAGTAATCTACTGCCACTACTATGAAGCGATGCCCATTTGATGTATTTGGTCGAATTTCCCCAATCATATCAATCCCCCATGCTGAGAAAGGCCACGGCTCTGACAACCCGTGCAATTCTGTGTGCGGTAAGTGATTCAAATTACCATGTGCTTGACAGTCATGACAGTGCTTTACCATCTTCGCGCAGTCTGCTTCCATGGTTGACCAATAAAAACCTTGTCTTACTATCTTGCGGGACAGATTCAACCCGTTCATGTGCGGACCACATACCTCGGCGTGTATTTCTTCCATTACATGCTGAGCTTCTTCCTTTCCCAAACACTTCAACTGAATACCGTTTGCCTGCCTCTTGTACAGTTCCCCTTTCAAAGTCACATACTGGGAAGCTAACTTCTGAATGGCTATTCTGTCTTTTTTGCCCGCCCCCTCCGGGAATTCACCATGTTCCAGATACCTCTGAATGTCATAATACCAAGGTTTACCGTCGTCAACCTCAACTTCCAGAATTCTTTCTGTCTCATAAACAGGTTTACTTGCTGTTGTCAGTATCAACGGTTTCATCACTAACTTCTCTGGATTTTCCCAAGTCGCTGCTAGTGTAGCCAATGCGTCTGCCATCTGATTCTCTTCTCTCGGTAGGTGCTGAAACTTACACTCGGGGATAACCTGTGCCAATTTTCTGAGGTGAAAAAGATAAGGCTTCAACCGTTCCTCTTTCAATTCCCATTCTCCTCGCATCTGTTGGACTACCAAGATAGAATCTCCGTAGATTTCCACACTCTCGGCCTTCAAGGCCATCAATGCTGTCAAACCAAAAGCACATGCTTCGTACTCGGCCATGTTGTTAGTCACTCTGAATGTCAACCTCTTGGCCAAAGGCAAAGTCTCTCCCTCGGGGGTCACTATCACGATCCCGATTCCGGCTCCCTTGTAATTCACTGCCCCGTCAAAATACATCTTCCATCTCTGAACTGTTATTGCTTGGATCTCTTCATCTGGAAACTCAAACTTATACTGATCCCCCTCAACAGGTTGCAATGCCAGAAACTCCGCTACTGCTCGCCCCTTGATCACTTTGGAGGTGAGATACTCAATGTCAAACTCTGTCAACAATGCCAACCATCGGCCCAGTTTTCCCACTAGTGAAGGCACTGAATGAAGATATTTCAGAGGATTCTCCTTTGCCACCACTTGGATCTTGTAAGACTGGAAGTAATGTCGCAACTTTCTGGAAGCCCATACCACTGCAAGACAGATCTTCTCAACCTACTGATATCGAGCCTCATACGAGAGCATCTTCTTACTCAGATAATAAACTGCATGTTCTGCTCCTGTCTCATCTGCCTGTACCATCATAGCCCCCAATGATTCTGATTCTATAGCCAAATACAATATCAAAGGTCTACCCGGCCTCGGAGGTTTCAATACAGGTGGCTTCACCAAGTACTCTCTGATTCTGTCGAAGGCAGTCTGACACTGTTCATTCCATCTCACTGGCTGATCTTTTCTCAACAGTTTGAAGATAGGCTCACATACCGATGTCAACTTGGCAATAAACCGACTGATGTACTGAATCTTCCCCAAGAATGCTCTGACTTCCTTTTCTGTCTTTGGTGCAGGCATTTCTGTGATTGCCTTGATCTTTTCGGAGTCCACCTCTATTCCGCCCATTCCCACTGTATGACCAAGAAATTTCCCTGATGTCACCCCAAACACACATTTCTTGGGGTTAAGCCGCAGGTTATATCTGTCAACTCTCTGAAGGAACCTTTCCAATACCTCAATATGCCCAACTCTGGTTTCTGATTTCACCATCATGTCATCCACATACACCTCAATCTCTTTGTGCATCAAGTCATGGAAAAGTGTAGTGGCCATCCGCTGATAAGTAGCTCCCGCATTCTTAAGCCCAAACAGCATTACCTTGTAACAATAAGTACCCCACTCGGTAACAAATGTTGTCTTGTGTTTATCTTCCCCAGCCATGAGAACCTGATTGTAACCTGAAAATCCATCTGCAAATGAATACATAGCGGATAAAGCCGCGCTATCAACCAGAACATCTATATGCGGCAAAGGGAAATCATCTTTCGGACAAGCTTTATTGAGATCTCTGTAGTCTACACACATTCTGACCTTCCCATCATTCTTCGGTACCGGTACTATGTTAGCCAACCATTCATGATACTTTACCACTTCCAGGAACCCCACATCTATCTGTTTCTTAACTTCCTCTCTGACTTTCTCAGCCCATTCTGGTCTCATCCGTCTGAGTTTCTGCTTTACTGGCCTCATATTCGGATAAGTTGGTATTGTGTGCTGGGCAATGTTTCTATCTACCCCAGACATGTCTTCATAGGACCAAGCAAATACTCTAGCATATCTGACCAACACTTCTTCTAGTTTTTCCCTCTCTTCGGAGGTTACTTCACTTGCAATCAAAATTTCTTTGGGGTTCTCAAGTGTACCCAAGTTAAATGCAATAGTTCTGGCTGAGCTGATGTCAAATATGCTTGATTCATGCAGAGTAAATGGAAATGACTCAGGCAAGTAAGCAAAAGAAATGTCTTTATTACTGGATAATGCGGAAGTACATTCAAACAAATCAGGAAGGTAAATGTCTTCATCATCTATAGACACTTCTTCCTTTGCAATCAGGTCTTCCTCAGGCTTCTCATCCTCCCCCAGAGTCAGGCTCTCTAACTTCATCAATTCTTCTTCCCAAATCTCTGTTTCCACAGCTTCTTCAGTCAGTGGTTTCTTACCCAACAAATCCTGGAAGATCTCAAACCCAGGTACCACAATCCCATTGACTTCCACAGGTTCAGGCTCTCCTTGATACCCTGAAGCTTTCACAAAGCACTCCATCAGTCTCAAGCCCTTTTTCTTGACTTTTGACTTTTCTTCGTCAGATTTGTACCCCAAACCCTTCCGAGTAGTCTGTCCTCTGAAATCTGGCAGTTTTGAACCTTTTCCCGGCTCAAACTTCATCTTCTCCATAATCCTAGCCACCCTAGGATCCACCCATTCCTCGAAAGTAGCTGATACCTAAAACCTCGTGAAAGGTTGTATCTCCAAGGCAGCCACGGTATTATCTAACTCAGCCCGGATGCTAACAACTTCTCCCTCATACGGAAATTTGATCATCTGATGCAAAGTGGAAGGCACGCCCCCAAGTTTGTGAAACCAAGGCCTTCCCAACAATAAGGCAAAAGTGGCTGAGATGTCCAGCACTGTGAACTCAACCTCATCTTCAATCGGCCCTACCTTGACCATAGCCACAAAGGTACCCTCAACTCCCCGCTTACTGTCATCATAAGCTTTAATAGTCATACTGGAGGGGTCCAAGTCTGTTGCTTTCATACCCAATCTTGCCAGAATTTTCAACGGGCATACATTGATGGACGAACCGTCATCCACCATCACACATGAAGTTTTCTTGCCCCTCACCTCGGCCCTGATAAATAGAGGCCTGTTATGATTTCTTCCCTCCATCGGGAGTTCATCCTCAGAAAAGGATATCTGCAAAGCTTCTTTCTGAACCGACCCAACAAACATTGCGGGGTTGGCATCCTCCGGTACCACAATCTTGCTCAAGGCCTCAACCATAGCCTGCCTATGCTCCCGAGATGCACATAACAGTTCCCAGATACTCACTTGTGCTCTAGTCTTCCTCAATTGCCTCAGCACTATATCATTTTCAGTATTTTCTGCAGTCTCAACCACTTCTCTGCCATCTGTCAAAACTTCTTTACCCTTATCCGCCATATCATTGTAAAAACGACCGCTACGTGTCATTCCCCTTACTTCCTCCTCATCACTGCTAGAGAAATCAAGCCAAAAGTTTTTCTTCTGCTCAAACTCATCCTCACTAGTACTATCCCAGATTCCCAGGCAAAAGGCTTGAGGGTGAAAGGATTTCAAGACAAGGTCTTCTGGGAGGCCAGAATTGATCATGTAGGCTGGTGGTGGTACGACACGGTAGTTGGGTAAGGGGTTTCTGTGTGTGTCAGGCTGTTCTGTTTCTGGGTTGGGTATTTTCTTGGAGTCTATTAGGTCTTGGATTTCATGGCGGAGTCAGGCGCAGTTGTCGGTGTCATGGCCTTTTTGTTGGTGGAAGTGGCAGTAAAGGCTTAGGTTATACTGTGATGGTAGGGGATTGGGTAATGGTTTGGTATCCAAGGGTTTTAAGAGCCCTTGCCTCTTCAATTTCTCTAGCACCTTAGACAGGGGCCTTCCCAAGTTGGAAAACTGCCTGTTCCGGATAGCAGCAATTTCAGCAGAAACGGGCTTTGTTCCCGATGTTCCCCCAATGGGCCTCCTGTTCAGGCCATAGAATTTTCTATTCTCGGCCTCTTCCTCCTCAATATCCATGACAGTTTCCCTCAACTGCCGAAAGTCTGCAATCATGGAGGACATCCTCCTCAACTTGCCGTAAATGGAGGGCTTGGTGCCCTTGATAATCATCTTGATCTGATCCTTCTCCGAAGGCCTAGTCTGCATTTTCAATAACTGACCCCTCCACCGGTCCACATACTCCTTAAAACTCTCCTCCGCCTTCTGCTTAACATTCTCACGGAGTGACAGATCAATCTCCAAGTCAGTGACATATTGCTTCAGGAAAGCATCGGCCAACTCCCTCCAATCTTCCTTTACTTTCTTCTCCAAACTGTGGTACCATACCACGGGAGCTCCTTCAAGCGACATTCCAAACATTTTCTGTACCTGGCGCCGAGACAAGCCAACTGAACTCATGACTGATACAAACTGTCGGAGATGCACCCTCGGATCCCCATTCCCGTTGAACTTAGCCATATCCGGCATCTTGAACTGTGCCGGCAACTGTTCCTCGAAAGTCAGTGTGTCATAGTCCAGCAAATCCTCATTCTTACCCCTCATCTTGCGGGTAACCGACTCAACCTGATCCCGAAGTTTCTGTAACTCTGCCTGAGACCCAGATACTCTGCCCGCTGCATACTCTGCCATATCATCAAAAGTGGGGGTATCATCCCCCAATATGTTCGGAGGTTCCTCTTGCCTTGTATCCCCAGAACTACCCCCAGCATGAGATCCGGCTATACCAGCCACAGCAGTAGTCAAAGCCTGCAACTGTTCAGTGACCTTGGCGAGACTGTTCTCTAACTGATCCATACGGGACACCTCATTATCAGATTCACTCATACTTGTTCTTTTAGTGAGTCTTGTCTCTTCTCTAACCCAAACGGTATCTATGTTGTCTTTTAAGACATAGATAGTGTTAACATGATATATGTATGTATGAGGTGCATGAGATGCATGTGACATATATAACATACTAAATCAATTTGAAATTTTCAAACAAATCGGCCCGCTACCATTTTAGAATCTTTCGGGCTAATTGTCATAGGAGCGAACCCATTCCAGTTTAAATGGCCCAACGAGTTCACATCTTATGACAAAAAGCCCAACTAAATCCAAATGGTAATGTTCCGAACACAAACACAAGGTGGCCCATCAACACTTAGACGCCTTTTTCATGGAATACATCATTGTCCCAGTTTAAATGGCCCAACAAGTCCATATCCCATGACAAATGGTCCAAATGGATCCAAACGATGATGTTCCCAAACACAAGCATAGAAGGGAGATAATGCAAACATGACATAATAATTTTTACATGATGGGCCATCAACATTTCAGAAGCCTTGGGCCTAATAGTCATACAATACGAACTTGCCCCAGTTTAAATGGCCCAGCAAGCCCGCATTTCTGACAATAGTCCAACTGCATCCAAATGAGGATGGTCCATAAGCACAATCTCAAGGGAATAATTGTTACTTTAACCATATAAACCAGTCTATGGGTGGATTTGCAAGAGTATGGATAAAGGCTCTCACCGGCGAAGGATAGCCCACAACTAGGTCTCCCCACTCAAGGGTTCAAGCGACCAAGTGAGCGCATCCCTTTTTATACACTAAGGTACGTGCCAATGAGCTATGGTGTGTGACGGACTGTCAAATGGATTTCCCGTTGTAGATTCCCCAGAGGGAAGGTGGAGCGAGGCTCACTTAAGTACCCAAAGCCTCTTAGGCTCTTATCGCTTGGTGTCAGGAATAAACAACGAGTCCTCCAAATTAGTCCATCACAAAGGCTACGAGTAGATGGCCATATAGGTGTCCTCACAGCTTTTCCTTCTAGAAAGGTAGTGAGTGAAGGAAGACACCAAACCATTACCTAGCCTCAAAGTGCCCTTGATTAAACCCCCACTTTATCCACTATAGACATGGTCAATTAAAACATAAATCCAAACATTACAATACAATATTTCGGGGCCGATTCTTTATCCCCAGTGGAGTCGCCAGACTGTAGACAACAAAACCTGGGCGACGCCGTTTCTAGGCTCGCGGCCTAGTTGGGAAGTACGAAATAACATGGAGTCGCCACCCGGTGTGAACCGGGACAAAGATTTAAGGCCGCACTCACCCCTCGCAAGGGAAGACCTCAAACCGTTGGGTTCGGAATGGTCCCTTACTCATGTCACTTGTAATGAAAGGATTTATGTAATAATTTAATCAAGCTTAAGTAACACTTATTTCCAAGAGTATCATGCTTCTAAATTCCCATACACAAAATAAAACTTATGCACACATTTCACATTTATCTCACATCTAACATTGCATGCTTAAAAATATATCAAAGTAGCAACGAACATACAACTTCATTGGCATATTACATTCAAGAAAACACAAGCGCACATATTAACCATACAAGCACACATATGGGCACTTTTCCAAGTGGTACGTGGAATTGTATCCCAAGTACAGACCGCACTACCGTCCATTCGGAATCGGCTACGGAATTTACGTCTGGGTTTCTATCCGATATACCGCAAGAAATAATACTCAAATGTTATCATGACATAAGCATATGAATCGCAATATATTAACATATTTGAATTCATACATGTGGGGATAGCTATTAGGAAAACTATGCATGAAATCTAATGAAGAGGACTCAGTTCAGTGGGTGCGCGTTCGCGTAGCGTTCGAGAACGCATGCGAACGGTAAACAGAAGGTTCACGTTTGTGTAGCGTCCGAGAACGCGTTCGAACGGAACCAGACCTGATACATTATGAAACTGAGAAAGTGCGTGCGCGTTCGTGTAGCGTTCGTAAACGCGTTCGAACATAAATGAAACAGAATGCTCACGTTCGTGTGGCATTTGATAATACGTTCGAACGGAAATGAAACAGAATGCTCGAGTTCGTGTGGCGTTTGATAACGCGTTCGAACGGAAATGAAACAGAATACTCACGTTCGTATTGCGTTCGTGAACGCGTTCGAACAGAGGTAAGACCTGATGCATGGCGAGGCAAAAATACATGCGCGTTCGAGTTGCGTTCGTAAACGCGTTCGAACGGGAACAGAGCTGATGCATGAAATGGGACGCAATATATAAACGATAAAATAAAGAGGCGCGGTGAAGTACTGCCGTAAAGTTGGCCTTTTGCGGCTCTTGGTCTCTCAAAGAGAAAACCTTTAGACCAACATACTAAGCCCATACGCTCGACTGAGTCATGCATACAAGAATAAAGACAATCATATCAAACTAAGTGTGCTCGATTGAACGTATCTCGCATTCAACCGAACACACATCAACTGGTGCGGCAAAGCATCGTGGTAAAGGGGTTTAGCCCCTCCCCCTAGGGGATCTTACATCACACTTACTAAGCCCATGCACTTGGTTGAATCATGCATACGAAAATAAAGACAATCATATCAAACTAAGTGTGCTCGATTGAACGTATCTCGCATTCAACCGAACACACATCAATCGGTGCGGCAAAGCATCACGGTGAAGGATTTCAACCCCTCCAATTATGGGACCTTTCATCGCACTTACTAAGCCCATGCGCTCGATCGTATCATATGGGAATAAGCACATACATAATTTAAATGACGAGAAATAAATAAACCAAAGCAACACAAAACAAGAGAATGTGCCGTTTACTCAAGTGGTACGTGGAGTTGTGTCCCAAGTACAGACCGCACTACCGTCCATTCGGATTCGGCTACGGAATTTACGTCTGGGTTTCCATCCTATATACCACAAGAGACGACACTCTTCCATTCATCCAATACCCACAACACACATCATACACACAACAAATGCCACAAATACAAAAATTTAATTAAAATAAATGATCAGAAATTAAATAAGAATGAGTGTGAAAGATACCCTCAGGTCTAACCTTTTAAGCTGTCTCTCGGACTCGCGTTTCACAAAGATCGGAAGGGGGTAAAGCTCCGTAACTTTTCTGGTTCACTGGTTTGCCTCTTCCTTCACTGTTTGGCCGCTCAAGCTACTGTTCCGACTCCATTTTGCTGCTGTTTCCTTGCGGTTTTGCTACCGTTTCCTCTGCGTCCTCTGCTTACTGTTTGTGGACTGTTTTGGTGTTCTTGATGGACTGTTTTGTGTTTCTTTTTGGTGTGGTTTTGTGTGGTTATTTCGAGGATTGTAAGTGTATTTTATGTCAATGTTTTAAGGGATCTTAGGGATTGTTTTGAGAGTGGTTTAGGCTGCTGTGTTTGGTGTGATTTTCGGTGATGTATGGAGGTTTAAAAGGGGGGTGATTTTCGGTGGTGGTAGTTTTAGTGATGTGAGGGTAAGGATGAATGGGGTGGTTTGCTTGTGATGTCTAGTATTTCTTACTATGATTTTTGTGTGAATTCTATGTCTGAGCTAGAGAGATTCGAGAGGAGGGGTGGCTAGGTTAGGGGTTGTTTATATAGAGAAGGGCTAGGGCTTCACCTTGTCTCACAAGGAAGGGATTTGGCATTCAATTTAGGATTTGATTTGGTGTTGGACAAGGAAAGCAATGGATTTGATTTGGTTTGGTTTAGGAATACAATATTTTAGATTAGGAAGTCAAATATTTGATTGGTTTTAATTGGTTAGGATTGACTTTAATTAGGCATATCTTCTTTTTAATTTAGTATGTGATTTGTTTAGTTAGGAAGTTAATATATTTGATTTATCTTTAATAGGTATGGTTATATTTTGTGTTTTATTTAATTGGTAAATGGTTTAAATATTTTATTTAATGTTTAATGTTTAATTTAATATTTATTTATTTAATTTGGGATGTGGTTTATGGGCTTTGGGGGGCTAAATGGGCTAGGGTGCGAGGCTAGCAGCAAAACCAGAAATACCGACTCCGTTCGAACGCCAGTTCGAACGAGGCACAAACGTCCGCAATCTCCATGACGTTCGAACGAAGTGACGAACGCAGCACCAACGAAGACAGTGAACTTGTGGAATGAACTTGATGACGTACTTATTCCGAATTTCCCCTTCCGACCTCCGTTTCCCGCAATATCCTTAGCTAAAAGGGTAGTGCCTCCAATTGAGACTCATCATCGGGTTTCACATGCGAAAATACAATGTCTATAATGGTTTAATTTAGTTTGTCATTTATTTGTTAAAACATGTTTAGGTTGTTCTTTATGCATGTTCTTAGTTTATGATGCGTTTGAGTAATGATTTATACATGTTGATTTAATGGTTCAATATGCTTGTTATGTTACATTGCGTGAAATTAATTGGATGAAAGCATGTTAGATCTAAGTACCCTTGAGCATGAATGTTGAATAGATTCGGTTAGTTTATTGCACAAATTATATCATCACAAGTGACATAAGTAAGGGACCATTCCGAACCCAATGATTTGAGGTCTTCCCTTGCGAGGGGTGAGTGCGGCCTTAAACCTTTGTCCCGGTTCACACCGGGTGGCGAATCCATGTTATTTCGGACTCCCAACTAGGCCGCGAGCCTAGAACAACATCGTCAAGTTCTGTTGTCTACAATTACTTGGTCAATAAAGTAAACCCGTTGAGACCAGTACATGTCGTATACAGGAATATATGATTCCAATGGTTTCTCAATGAACCATTAGTCGTGTAGACGTGTAGGTGTTTATAGCGGATAAACACTGAACGACTCACCGAAGATTCTTAATGGATGGTACACCAGCGTCAATAAGAATCTTCTCGGGTTGAGTAGCACTTGTGATTCTTAGACTTGAGATGCCATTGTGGGCACATGAGACATCTTCTACACTTAGATGACAGTCACATCAACGATCTATTAAGATCAGACCTCCGCATGTTCGTTGGGTGTAGATAGATCCTCAGGGTGTCCTATGTGTATCAAGATAGGATCTGTCAGTTCTGTGTACCAGAGCATAGGTAGTCCATATGATTAGCAATCAGATAAAACCATGGGCCCATGGTAAAGTTTAGAAGCCAGTTCTAAACATTCTTTTAGAGATTGCTAATAGAATAGTCGACTAGATAATCCCCGTAGAAATTTGACGTTTACATCTATATCTCTGGGATTTATCCGGATACCTGTGACGGAGGAATTATACATTTGCTATGACCTCGACCTGTATGGTTCAGCAAGATTATCTGTGATCGTCATAATCTACGGGTGGATAGATTATGGACACGAAATTAGATTTCGTGACAGATATACCTGAATCTAGAGAGTCTCAATAATGAAACATATTCTTAGAGCACTAGAGCAACATTAATAAATAATATTGATTGTTTATAAAGTCGTTTAAATGTTAAACGCAAGATACGTGCTAAAGGGACTTGATAGTCATTTACCTAATTATTGTGTATTTACATTTAATACTTGATTAATTTAAATACACATTAATTAATAGTCAAAATGAGATATTTGACTTCTATCTTAAATGAATATATGTTTTTTGATATTTAATGTAAATATTTTACATATATTTAATATATTTGTATTTGATTAATTAATTAATTATTTAATTGTTAAATGATTAAATTAATTAAAATATAAATATCTTACATTAGGATATTTGATGTAAATGATATTAGTTGCCTTTGTTGACTTAATTAAAATATCTAATAAAGTGTTTTTTGGATATTTAATCAAGTTGACTAAATTAAAGTGAAATGAAAATGAAATTACAAAACTTGTATTTGCTTTAGTGATTTTCGGCCAAGGCATAATTGATACAAGTGTATATTGTTTTTCATTTCATTTTATTCTTAACCTAATACACTTTACAAAGACAAACTCCATTGAAGAAACAAAAACAAAGCTTGTGAAAAGAAAGAAAAATCAAGAAAGCTTGGATTTTAGTAAGTTTCTTCAACTTACTATTAGAAAGGAAAAAGTTCCTTAGGATCTAGGGACTTGGATTGGATTGGATGGAAGAATAATGATTAAAGTAATTGATTTAAACTATTTGGTCTAATTTGTCCAATTTGAAGAAATTACAAAATTAGGGTTCATGACCAATTCCAAATTTGGGGATTTTCATTTATGTTGTGTATTTGGATGTGTATAAGATGCATATAAAGTTTCATGTTAATTGGATTACATCTTGATGTGTTTTGAGACATGAAATGATCAAATGGACAAAATGCCCACCTAAGGAGGCTCACAGACAAGAATGGAATTTTGGGATTTTGTGTTGTCTTGGTGTTTTAATGTTTTGAACATTCTAAGTTCATCTTAGAAATGATTTAGAATCATTCAAAATTGATTTGATCAATTTCGGACTAAAATGGACAAAGTACCAAGTATAAAGGCAATTTGGTAAATTCACTTAAATATGATTTATTGAATTTATTTTCATAATTTGATTATTGGAATATTAAATAAATATGTTTATTTAATTAATCCGAGAAAAAGTTTTGAAATCGGAAAATTTTGATTTTCCCGCTTCCGCTGCGTTACCGGATTCTGCCCCTAAAAACCCCTACAAAATGGTATCAGAGCGAGTCTGATTCTAGGCCACTTAAAATGATTAGCCTTCATTGAATCAATGTTTAATAATGTTTTCTTGGCTTTATGCATGCTTATTAGAATCTAATTTGATTAGATTTAGGGTGTATGACACTTAGCGGAAAATCCCTAATTAATAAGGTTTTAATGTAATTATGTATTTGATGCATGTTATGTGGTCCGTCTTGTCAATACGGTTTATGAATACTTCTCTGTGACTACATCCGAGACCGTGCCTCTGCTGTGAGGGTGTAGCCGATAGAGATTTATTTATACCGGATGTATATCAGATACTAGGTAAATTCAAGTAAAAGCGGAATTCTGAACGTGCCCTAGCTGTCAGGATTACATAAGTAACTTGAGTTTATCATTGACGAGTTTAACCTTGGTACGTCTCCTTGTGGCCCTGCCTTCGCAGCGACAACGAGAAACGACCAGGACCGGAAACCCAGGAGTCATTAGAGAATGATTGACAAATGAGTTGTCTACCTGATAAATATACGTAGGCGAGACCGTGCCTCTGCTGTGAGCCGAAATATATTCACGGGATCCACCTTTCACTATTAGTATTTAATTTAATTATTAAATCCTTGTATTCTGTTTGGGGATTACAGTATTGCATGATTTAGTAGGAGAGGCATATTAGATTAAAAATCCATGATCTAGTTTATGTTTTCGATATTATATAAAACTGCTTTATTTCTGCTAACCGTTTTTCGTGATCTATATGATAGATTTGCGATGGCGGCACAATCCACAAATCAGTTTGCGCGTATGCTTGATGCGAACAAACTGAAAGACGCTGAGAACTTTGCTGTCTGGGAACTGGATTTGAGGATTGTCCTCGATTCCGAAAAGCTGGGTTATATTCTTGAGGGTCGTTGCCCCTTGCTGTGGGTGCGGATGCTACGGAGGAGGATCGCCAAGTTTATGAAACTTGGAAAGATGATGATTTAAGGGTTAAATCATACATCCTCAGTTCACTGTCTCCAAAACTCAAGCAACAGTAATATGGTATCCTAGATTCTTATAGTATGATGACGCGATTGAGACAATCGTTTGAGAACCAAGAACAAGTGATTGTTCACAAAGTCGCCATGGAACTGTTCCATGCGCGTCTGGATGAGGGGCAAAATGTTAGCCCACATGTTCTTCAGATGATCGATTTGATCGATTAATTGAGGCAACATAATCTCATCTTGAATGACGTTCTCTGTAGGAGTGTCATTCTTGGTTCACTTCCAGCTTCATTTCGCCAGTTCGTGATGTACTTCAACATGAACGGGATTGTCTGTACCTACCAGGAGCTACATAGGATGTTGCTCACGGCAGAAGAGGATCTTAAGAAGGGAGTACCGACTCGCCCACCTAGATCTACTTCTCTCTCTACTTCTTCCCAAGGATGGTCCAAGGGAAAGAAGAAGAAACGGAAGAAGAAGAAGGCTTTCGGTCCTCAATAGCAGGCGAAAATTACGAAGCCCAAAAGGCCTTCTGAAGACAAATGCCACCACTGCGGCAAAGTCTGGCACTGGAAGAGGAACTGTCTTGATTACATTGCCCAGCTGATGAGAGATAGAGCATCTAAATCAGGTACTTTTATTTTTCCAGTTATTGATTTATCTTTGGCTTGTGAAGCCATTACATCCAGCTGGATTTTAGATTCTGCTTGTCCCATTCACATTTGCAATTCGTTGCAGGTGCTGAAGGAAAGTAGAAGGCTGAAGCCTGGAGAGATGTAGTTGTGATTCGGGAGTGGAGACTCTCTGGATGCAGTTGTAGTGGGAGTATGCGAGATCTCATTGCCGAATGAGACACTTTTGTTAAATGAATGCCATTTTGTACCTGGATGTGTAGCTAATATTATATCACTTTTTGTATTGGATATAGAAGGATTTTGTATTAATATTAAGAATAGTTCTTTATATTTATATGATAGAAATAATATTTAGATCCTTTGTTGTCCAAACCAGCTTGGTCATTATATATTGCAGACTTCAAAAGATATATTAAATACTGGAGTTAATAAACGTAGTTTACCTATAATTAATAATACTGAACTTTGGCATATGAGACTTGGTCACATTGGCGTTAAACGCCTTACCCAATTGGTTAGGAATGGTTTGATACCAGATCTTACCATTGAATCCTATCCAACTTGTGAATCTTGTATTCAGGGTAAAATGACCAAAGCCTCATTTTCTGGTGTTGGACACCGTGCCATTAACTTACTAGAACTCGTACATTCTGATGTATGTGGTCCACTAAGTCAAACTGTCACAGTGGTTATTCGTACTTCGTTACCTTTACCGATGATCTGTCACGGTATGGTTATGTCTATTTGATGCGACATAAATCGGAAACCTTTGAAAAGTTCAAAGAATTTCGAAATGAAGTAGAAAAACAAACTGGTAAATATATTAAATGCCTTCGATCTGATCGAGGCGGCGAATATATGAGTGGTGAGTTCATGGATTATATGAAGGAGAATGGGATTCTCGCTCAATATACTCCTCCAGGTACCCCACAGCACAATGGAGTATCTGAGAGGAGAAATCAGACTTTATTGGATATGGTCCGATCAATGTTGAGTTTCACAGATTTGCCCTATTACTTATGGGGCTACTCTCTCTTAACAGCCGCACATCTTTTGAATAAGATTCCTTCAAAGGCTGTTCCTACGACACCGTATGAGATATGGTTCGGTAGGAGACCAAATCTTAATTATATTAAGGTTTGGGGTTGTCCTGCCTATGTTAGGGTGACTCAGCAAGATAAGCTTTCGCCTCGAGGGCAAAAGTTTAGGTTTGTCGGATATCCTTCGAATACGAGGGGATATCTGTTCTATGATACCGAGCATCGAAATGTGTTCGTAGCTCGCTTCGCAAAATTTCTAGAAGTAGAATTTTTATCAGAAGGTGGTAATCATAGACAGGTTGAGCTTGATGAAGTCCAACCTGAAAACAACGAACCAACGGAGGAACCTGAAGTTCAAGTAGATGAAGGACCTTCAACACATACACTCCGCAGGTCGGAAATGGTATCTAGACCTCCTGAACGCTTGTATTTGATACAAGAAAAGAGTCTGGATGTTCTCTTAGTTGAAGAGACAGATCCTTTCACCTATAGAGAATCGATGTTGGACATCGACTCCGTGAAATGGCAAAGTGCCATGAAATCCGAGATAGACTCAATGCATGAGAATCAAGTTTGGGACTTGGTTCCGCTTCCCGAAGGAATTGTTCCTATCGGTTGTAAATGGGTTTACAAGAGGAAGCATGGGCCTGATGGTAAGGTTGAAACTTACAAGGCCCGACTGGTAGCAAAATGTTACACGCAGCGACCTAGCATCGACTACGATGAAACTTTTTCACCAGTTGCAATGCTTAAGTCTATTCGGATTTTGCTTTCTATAGCTGCGTATCATGATTACGAGATTTGGCAAATGGATGTCAAAACGGCTTTTCTAAATGGATTTCTTGATGAAGAAATCTATATGGAACAGCCGGAAGGTTTTGCGTCCAGCGAAAACTCGAGCATGGTGTGTAAGCTTAAGAAGTCCATTTATGGACTTAAACAAGCTTCACGAAGTTGGAATCTTCGATTCGATGAGATTATTAGATCGTCTGGTTTTCTCAAGAATTCGGAAGAATCCTGTGTGTATCAGAAGGCCAGTGGGAGCATGGTCGTATTTTTAGTCCTATATATTGATGACATCCTAATCATTGGGAATGATTTAGGTATTTTACAAAGCGTCAAAGCGTATCTCTGTAAGAATTTCTCCATGAAGGACCTGGGAGAAGCTGCCTATGTTTTAGGGATAAAACTTTATAGAGATAGACAAATTAGGCTGATTGGGTTATCCCAATCAACGTACATAGATAAGATCTTAGAACAGTATAGTTTTGGTAATTGTAAGACAGCAAACATACCGTTCAGACATGTGATTCATCTTTCTAAGAAGATGTGTCCACAAACAGAAGATGAGAAGGTTAAAATGTCTAACCAACCTTATGCTTCGTGTTTGGGTAGCATAATGTATGCCATGTTATGTACGAGGCCTGATGTCAGTTTCGCTGTTAGCGTAACTAGTCGATATCAGTCCAATCCAGGTAATGACCATTGGATGGCCATTAAACATATCCTAAAGTATCTTAAAGGTACTAAGGATAAGTTAATAATTTATGGAGGAAACGAACTGCAGGTTAATGGGTATACAGACTCCGATTTCCAATCGGATCCCGATGATAGAAAGTCTACATCTGGATTTGTCTTTACCCTTAACGGAGGTGCAGTTTGCTGGAAGAGTTCTAAACAGGGATCGACAGCAGATTCCACCACTGAGGCGGAATATATTGCAGCTTCTGAAGCTGCAAAAGAGGCTGTGTGGATAAAGAACTTTATCACAAAATTGGGAGTTATCCCAAGTATCGAGAATGCGATTCTGTTATACTGTGATAATACTGGAGCCATTGCGCAAGCAAAGGAACCGAGGGCGCATCAGCAGTCGAAGCATGTGGAACGTAAGTACCACATCATTCAAGAGATTGTGTCGCGAGGGGATATTGTCGTGTGCAAGGTACCGAGTGAAGATAACGTAGCAGACCCGCTGACAAAGGCCATACCTCCGAAGTTATTTGATAAACACGTGGAGTCGATGGGTATTAGATACAATCGATATTGGCACTAGAGCAAGTGGGAGATTTTGTTGGGATTGGTGCTCAGAGCGCCAATTCCCGGTTGTATTTCTTTTGAATACTTCTGTAAAACATTATTATTATGAATAATATATGTAGTTTCTATAATATAATCTATCTTTTAATATGGTAAAGACGTAATGACCTTAGAATGATTAGTCATGGTACAGTTGCAAAAGCGTCGCAACGGACATTGAGTAGTATCATGACGTTGTCATTCTCATATTGTTCCTGGTCAAGGTTTACATTACTTGGTCAGTAAAGTAAACCCGTTGAGACCAGTACATGTCGTATACTGGAATATATGATTCCAATGGTTTCTCAATGAACCATTAGTCTTGGAGACTAGTATAGACGTGTAGGTGTTTATAGCAGATAAACACTGAACGACTCACCGAAGATTCTTAATGGATGGTACACTAGCGTCAATAAGAATCTTCTCGGGTTGAGTAGCACTTGTGATTCTTAGACTTGAGATGCCATTGTGGGCACATGAGACATCTTCTACACTTAGATGACAGTCACGTCAACGATCTATTAAGATCAGACCTCCGCCTGTTCGTTGGGTGTAGATAAATCCTCAGGGTGTCCTATGTGTATCAAGATAGGATCCGTCAGTTCTGTGTACCAGAGCATAGGTAGTCCATATGATTAGCAATCAGATAAAACCATGGGCCCGTGGTAAAGTTTAGAAGCCAGTTCTAAACATTCTGTTAGAGATTGCTAATAGAATAGTCGACTGATAATCCCTGTAGAGATTTGACATTTACATCTATATCTCTGGGATTTATCTGGATATTTGTGATGAAGGAATTATACATTTGCTATGACCTCGACCTGTATGGTTCAGCGAGATTATCCGTGATCGTCATAATCTACGGGTGGATAGATTATGGACACGAAATTAGATTTCGTGACGGATATACCTGAATCTAGAGAGTCTCAATAATGAAACATACTCGTAGAGCACTAGAGCAACATTAATAAATAATATTGATTGTTTATAAAGTCGTTTAAAGGTTAAACGCAAGATACGTGCTAAAGGGACTTGATAGTCATTTACCTAATTATTGTGTATTTACATTTAATACTTGATTAATTTAAATACACATTAATTAATAGTCAAAATGAGATATTTGACTTCTATCCTAAATGAATTTATGTTTTTTGATATTTAATGTAAATATTATACATATATTTAATATATTTGTATTTGATTAATTAATTAATTATTTAATTGTTAAATGATTAAATTAATTAAAATATAAATATCTTACATTATGATATTTGATGTATATGATATTAGTTGCCTTTTTGAATTAATTAAAATATCTAATAAAGTGTTTTTTGGATATTTAATCAAGTTGACTAAATTAAAGTGAAATGAAAATGAAATTACAAAACTTGTATTTGCTTTAGTGATTTTCGGCCAAGGCATAATTGATACAAGTATATATTGTTTTTCATTTCATTTTATTCTTAACCTAATACATTTTACAAAGACAAACTCCATTGAAGAAACAAAAAGAAAGCTTGTGAAAAGAAAGAAAAATTAAGAAAGCTTGGATTTTAGTAAGTTTCTTCAACTTACTATTAGAAAGGAAAATGTTCCTTAGGATCTAGGCTTTAACATATGATGTTCTTAGGTTATTTCTTTCTTTATTCTTTGTGTTTTTGTTGATGGAAGTTTTGATGGAAGTGTTGAGCATGTGTGATGAAAGAAGATTGTGACTATTGTAGTTATAACCTTTATTTTAAGGTTTTGGAAACCATGTTGCCAATCTAGAGTTGTTGACCCACTCTTAAATGACCTAGATTTGATATTGAGTTGTTTCATTGTGTTGAGACTTGGATTGGATGGAAGAATGATGATTAAAGTAATTGATTTAAACTATTTGGTCTAATTTGTCCAATTTGAAGAAATTGAAAAATTAGGGTTCATGACCAATTCCATATTTTGGGCTTTTCATTTATGTTGTGTATTTGGATGTGTATAAGATGCATATAAAGTTTCATGTTGATTGGATTTCATCTTGATGTGTTTTGAGACATGAAATGATCAAATGGACAAAATGCCCACCTAAGGAGGCTCACGGCCAAAAATGGAATTTTGGGATTTTGTGTTGTCTTGGTGTTTTAAAGTTTTGAACATGCTAAGTTCATCTTAGAAATGATTTAGAATCATTCAAAATGATTTGATAAATTTCGGACTAAAATGGACAAAGTACCAAGTATAAGGGCAATTCGGTAAATTCACTTAAATATGATTTATTGAATTTATTTTCATAATTTGATTATTGGAATATTAAATAAATATGTTTATTTAATTAATCCGAGAAAAAGTTTTGAAATCGGAAAATTTTGATTTTCCCGCTTCCGCTGCGTTACCGGATTCTGCCCCTAAAAACCCCTACAGTTATGATTTTAGAAAATAATTTTCTTGAAAACTAAATCTGAAAACTCTTTTGAAAACCTCTTTATAAAACTTGTATTTCTGAAGACATACTTTAAATTTATGATCTCTAAAAACTGATTCGAAAATATGTTTTCTGAAATCTTGTATTGAAAAGATGAAATCTGGAAACTGTAAATTGTGTACAGAAAAATCTGAAATCTGAAAACTGCTCTATGTCCAGGAAACCGACTCAACTGGACGTGTCCGGGAATAATCACCGGGTCTCTGAAACTGGTGACGCCCAGGAAAACGACTCAAATGGGCGTCTCTGAAACTGGTGGTGCCCTACGCCCAGGAAAACGACTCAACTGAACGTAGAGCTCTATGTCCAGGAAAACGAGTCAACTGGACATAGCCACCGCTAGAGTCCAGTTACACGAACCTAAGCCGCCATCCTGACTCCCTAAATGTGCACATGTCATCTGAATCCGTCAATTCCAACTGTATCTCAAGTTACATACTGGGGTGAGGTTTTACCTCATGCCCCGAAAACATAAAACCAGGCTTGTACTTCAAAACTATAAGAAACATTTTCTAAAATATTTCTTTCAAATGAAATCTCTTGAAACCTTTCTTTAGAATACTTTAAATTTCAAAAAGACTCTTTAATTTAATTTCTAAAAATGGTATCACACGTATGCATATTCCATACTATCTTATATGTTCGTACATATCTGTAATTTGATGACATATGCATTCTGTTACTTATATACTTTCGTTACTAACTATCTTATATCTCGTATGATTGTACCATCCTTAATACCTTACATATATCACGCATGCTAACTCAATAATTCCATATAATACTTTATACATATTTACTTCCATCACCGCTAGGCAATTTTTTTTAAAATTCCTTTCTTGCTTTCAACTCTGATATCAATTGTATACTCATATTAATGCACTCACCATTACATACACATACAACCAACATTAAAAAATGCATAGCTTATATGAATGTATATAAATACATGACATTAGCACTTAAATGATTCTTAATTTCTCTATATCATGACCCTATAAATATTTTCCAACACTTGCATACTTATAATTAGTGACATGCAAATTCCATTCATATCATACTTTTGTCTTTAACTACTTTATAGTCTATATATCATCTCTACCTTCAATATACTTGACATATAAATAAACAATTTCACTTACAATATTAATCACCACAATATTATAACATATGCAATCTAATATATATTTTATATGATAATGTATCCCGAACTTACTTGTGATAGTAATCAAATCGAGATTTAACGACAAACCCTTTAGTTCAAAGATATAGCTGGACAATAAACAAATTCTCATTATGCGAACTATCATTTTAAGAATCTAAAACAACTTTTTGGCTTAGAAAGAAGTATGATCCTTTCTAATAAAAATGAACATTGTATTCAAGTAGGAAATTAAATTTTGTATTCTCTCATTTATCCTAATCATCGACAATTGGAATTATCAGTCAATGAAATAATAATTAAAAAAATAAATAAACTTAAACACAAACATTATATTCACTGACGTCGAGAATGCACAATCTAATTCCATAATACCTAACCAAACTGTGATACACTGATCACTAAACCATTGACAGAACTTGTTAGACTCCCATTGAAGCAACTGCCAATTACTCACTATAACAACACATATATTTCCTTAACTTATAATCATACACGTTATATGATAAATGAAAATACCATATTAAATTCTAATTCCATTTAAATTGGAAAAGCCTATAAGATTTACAAAAAACATGATTATCCCAATTTCAGAGTCATCAATCGTACATGGCAAATGTAATTTTTCTCCACTAATTTTCTCGGTAACAAAACAAATAAGCATACCCCAACAAAGCTACTGACTTCAAACACTAAATTCATAAAAATTAACACACACTTACTTAAGCTTTTTTTGATTCAAGTGTTGAGCATGTGTGATGAAGGAAGATTATGACTATTGTAGTAATAAGCTTTCTTTTAAGGTTTTGGAAACCATGTTGCTAATCTAGAGTTGTTGACCCACTCTTAGATGACCTAGATTTGATCTTGAGTTGTTTCATTGTGTTGAGACTTGGATTGGATGGAAGAATGATGATTGAAACAATTGATTTAACCAATTTGGTCTAATTTGTCCAATTTGATGAAATTGAAAAATTAGGGTTCATGACCTATTCCAAATTTGGGGCTTTTCATATATGTTGTGTATTTGGATGTGTATAAGATGCATATAAAGTTTCATGTTGATTGGATTTCATCTTGATGTGTTTTAGGACATGAAATGACCAAATGGACAAAATGCCCACTAATGAATACATTCGGCCAAATGAATAGAATTTGGGGATTTTGGTTGTTTTGGTGTTTTGATGTTTTGAACATGCTAAGTTCATCTTAGAAATGATTTAGAATCATTCAAAATTGATTTGATCAATTTCGGACTAAATGGACAAAGTACCAATATGAGGGCAATTCGGTAAATTCATTTGAATATGATTCATTTGAATTTTATTTCATAATTTGATTATTGGATAATTAAATAAATATGTTTATTTAATTAATCCGAGAAAAATTTTTGAAATCGGAAAATTTTGATTTTCCCGCTTCCGCTGCGTTACCGGATTCTGCCCCTAAAAACCCCTACAAAATGGTATCAGAGCGAGTCTGATTCTAGGCCACTTAAAATGATTAGCCTTCATTGAATCAATGTTTAATCATGTTTTCTTGACTTTATGCATGCTTATTAGAATCTAATTTGATTAGATTTAGGGTGTATGACACTTAGCGGAAAATCCTTAATTAATAAGGTTTTAATGTAATTATGTATTTGATGCATGTTATGTGGTCCGTCTTGTCAATACGGTTTATGAATACTTCTCTGTGACTACATCCGAGACCGTGCCTCTGCTGTGAGGGTGTAGCCGATAGAGATTTATTTATACCGGATGTATATCAGATACTAGGTAAATTCAAGTAAAAACGGAATTCTGAACGTGCCCTAGCTGTCAGGATTACATAAGTAACTTGAGTTTATCATTGACGAGTTTAACCTTGGTACGTCTCCTTGTGGCCTTGCCTTCGCAGCGACAACGAGAAACGACCAGGACCGGAAACCCAGGAGTCATTAGAGAAAGATTGACAAATGAGTTGTCTACCTGATGAATATACGTAGGCGAGACCGTGCCTCTACCGTGAGCCGAAATATATTCACGGGATCCACCTTTCACTATTTGTATTTAATTATTAAATCTTTGTATTCTGTTTGGGGATTACAGTATTGCATGATTTAGTGGGAGGGGCATGTTAGATTAAAAATCCATGATCTAGTTTATGTTTTCGATATTATATGAAACTGCTTAATTTTTGCTAACCGTTTTTCGTGATCCATATGATAGATTTGCGATGGCGGCACAATCCACAAATCAGTTTGCGCGTATGCTTGATGCGAACAAACTGAAAGACGCTGAGAACTTTGCTGACTGGGAACTGGATTTGAGGATTGTCCTCGATTCCGAAAAGCTGGGTTATATTCTTGAGGGTCCGTTGCCCCTTGCTGTGGGTGCGGATGCTACGGAGGAGGAACGCCAAGTTTATGAAACTTGGAAAGATGATGATTTAAGGGTTAAATCATACATCCTCAGATCACTGTCTCCAAAACTCAAGCAACAGTACTATGGTATGCTAGATTCTTATAGTATGATGACGCGATTGAGACAATCGTTTGAGAACCAAGAACAAGTGATTGTTCACAAAGTCGCCATGGAACTGTTCCATGCGCGTCTGGATGAGGAGCAAAGTGTTAGCCCACATGTTCTTCAGATGATCGATTTGATCGATCAATTGAGGCAACATAATCTCATCTTGAATGACATTCTCGGTAGGAGTGTCATTCTTGGTTCACTTCCAGCTTCATTTTGCCAGTTCGTGATGTACTTCAACATGAACGGGACTGTCTGTACCTACCAGTAGCTACATAGGATGTTGCTCATGGCAGAAGAGGATCTTAAGAAGGGAGTACCGACTCGCCCACCTAGATCTACTTCTCTCTCTGCTTCTTCCCAATGATGGTCTAAGGGAAAGAAGAAGAAAGGGAAGAAGAAGAAGGCTTTCAGTCCTCAACAGCAGGCAAAGATTGCTAAGCCCAAAAGGGCTTCTGAAGACAAATGCCACCACTACGGCAAAGTCGGGCACTGGAAGAGGAACTGTCCTGATTACATTGCCCAGCTGATGAGAGACAGAGCATCTACATCAGGTACTTTTATTTTTCCAGTTATTGATTTATCTTTGGCTTTTGAAGCCGTTACATCCAGCTGGAATTTAGATTCTGCTTGTCCTATTCACATTTGCAATTCGTTGCAGGTGCTGAAGGAAAGTAGAAGGCTGAAGCCTGGAGAGATGCAGTTGCGATTCGGGAGTGGAGACTCTCTGGATGCAGTTGCAGTGGGAGTATGCGAGATCTCATTGCCGAATGTGACACTTTTGTTAAATGAATGCCATTTTGTACCTGGATGTGTAGCTAATATTATATCACTTTTTGTATTGGATACATAAGGCTTTTGAATTAATATTAAGAATAGTTCTTTATATTTATATGATAGAAATAATATTTAGATCTTTTGTTGTCCAAACCAGCATGGTCATTATACATTGCAAACTTCAAAAGATATATTAAATACTGGAGTTAATAAACGTAGTTTACCTGTAATTAATAATACTGAACTTTGGCATATGATACTTGGTTACATTGGCGTTAAACGCCTTACCCAATTGGTTAGGAATGGTTTGATACCAGATCTTACCATTGAATCATATCCAACTTGTGAATCCTGTATTCAGGGTAAAATGACCAAAGCCTCATTTTCAGGTGTTGGACACCGTGCCATTAATTTACTGGAACTCGTACATTCTGATGTATGTGGTCCACTAAGTCAAACTGATCACAATGGTTATTCATACTTCGTTACCTTTACCGATGATCTGTCACGGTATGGTTATGTCTATTTGATGCGACATAAATCGGAAACCTTTGAAAAGTTCAAAGAATTCCGAAATGAAGTAGAAAAACAAACTGGTAAATATATTAAATGCCTTCGATCTGATCGAGGCGGCGAATATATGAGTGGTGTGTTCATGGATTATATGAAGGAGAATGGGATTCTCGCTCAATATACTCCTCCAGGTACCCCACAACACAATTGAGTATCTGAGAGGAGAAATCAGACTTTATTGGATATGGTCCGATCAATGTTGAGTTTCACAGATTTGCCTTATTACTTATGGGGCTACTCTCTCTTAACAGCCGCACATCTTTTGAATAAGATTCCTTCAAAGGTTGTTCCTACGACACCGTATGAGATATGGTTCGGTAGGAGACCAAATCTTAATTATATTAAGGTTTGGGGTTGTCATGCCTAAGTCAGGGTGACTCAGCAAGATAAGCTTTCGCCTCGAGGGCAAAAGTTTAGGTTTGTCGGATATCCTTCGAATACGAGGGGATATCTGTTCTATGATACTGACCATCGAAATGTGTTTGTAGCTTGCTTCGAAAAATTTCTAGAAGTAGAATTTTTGTCAGAATGTGGTAATCATAGACAGGTTGAGCTTGATGAAGTCCAACCTGAAAACAACAAACCAATGGAGGAACCTGAAGTTCAAGTAGATGAAGGACCTTCAACACATACACTCCGTAGGTCGGAAAGGGTATCTAGACCTCCTGAACGCTTGTATTTGATACAAGAAAAGAGTCTGGATGTTCTCTTAGTTGAAGAGACAGATCCTTTCACCTATATAGAATCGATGTTGGACATCGACTCCGTGAAATGGCAAAGTGCCATGAAATCCGAGATAGACTCAATGCTTGAGAATCATGTTTGGGACTTGGTTCCGCTTCCCGAAGGAATTATTCTTATCGGTTGTAAATGAGTTTACAAGAGGAAGCGAGGGCCTGATGGTAAGGTTGAAACTTACAAGGCCCGACTGGTAGCAAAAGGTTACACGCAGCGACCTGACATCGAATACGATGAAACTTTTTCACCAGTAGCAATGCAAGTCTATTCGGATTTTTCTTTCTATAGCTGCGTATCATGATTATGAGATTTGGCAAACGGATTTTAAAACGGCTTTTCTAAATGGATTTCTTGATAAAGAAATCTATATGGAACAGCCGAAAGGTTTTGCATCCAGCGAAAACTCGGGCATGGTATGTAAGCTTAAGAAGTCCATTTATGGACTTAAACAAGCTTCACGAAGTTGGAATCTTCGATTCGATGAGATTATTAGTGTAGGGGTTGGTGCTCAGAGCGCCAATTCCCGGTTGTATTTTGTTAAATACTTCTGTAAAACATTATTATTGGTAATAATATATGCAGTTTCTATAATATAATCTATTCTTTTATATGGTAAAGACGTAATGACCTTAGAATGATTAGTCATGGTACAGTTGCAAAAGCGTCGCAACGGACATTGAGTCGTATCATGACGTTGTCATTCTCAGACAGTTCCTGGTCAAGGTTTACAC